>BLSH010413349.1:581211-594955 GCA_018402905.1 Glandirana rugosa | reverse complement strand
CATAAACAGAATTAACAAAGAGGAGAGAGAAAAGGAGGAGAGAGGGGAAGGGAAAGGACACCAACTTCGTGGATTTAAAAAAAGTACAAGGTCTATAGTCGACACCAGGTCCCAAGGACTAGAAGGAACCTGCGAGGAGGTGGGGATACCCCTGGAGTCAAAGGTCCCGCTCACGACGGCGTCTGTGTTCTATGCAAGAGGTGTTCGAGGTACCGATTCCGAGGGTTATCTGTGGAGGTTTATCGATGGGTGTTGCGGGTTCCCGATTTGAGAGGAAATTTTTCTGATGTTTAGTGAATTAAATCTACATCAATACCATGTTCTTTGGGTATCTTCCCTCTGGGTCTTTAATTTCCTCGAGGAAAGAGAAGCCAGAGGTTTTGGAGAACAGGACCGCTACCCCTTTAGTTTTGGAGTCCACGTTAGCCAGAAAGAAAACAGAAAAGTATGTGTGGAGGAATGTGGGGCTGTACCGCAAGGGGAAGTGGGTTTCTTGTACCATAACTACATCTAAATTAAGTGATTTGTAGTCTTTTTAAAGGAGAGTTTAGCCCTTGGGCGTTGTGGGTAGCTATTTGGAGGTGTCTATTGGGAGCCTTAGCCATGGAGCTTGTGGAGAACGTATCTTGTGTCTGCGGCAGCACTCGCCCTGGAAACTGAGGTCCCCATAGGGGTGGAGGAGCGTCCAAGGAAGATCAGGAACCCTGGACCACAGCTGATATCTGGAACATGAAAAAAATTTAGGTGCTTCAACCACAGGAAAGGGAAGGGGAGAGAGGAGGAAAAGAGAGAGGAGAAACAATTAAGACAAATACATCTACAAATAGCTAGCGGGAGCGGTGTCAGGAGGAAGAGCAGCCCCCCCTGGCCCGTCAACCCTACCCTCCTAGGAGGGATACAAGCACCAACAAGGTAAATAGAAATTGCAATTATCTGACCCGTCAAGGTCAGACGACTTATCCCGAGGAAGTCCAAAAAAAAAGTCCCTGGGGTAAGTGGAGGCGCATGGGGACTTACCCCGGCCAAGTCACCCCTTGATTGAACTTTAACCGCACAAAAGAAATAGGAGAGACTCAGGACATATATGCTAAGTGAGAGCAATATGGGGTGTCCATGAACTTAAACCCTAAATGGGGGAATGAAGACTTCTGTCAACATCAAGGGTAAAACAGGAACATGAACTTTATAAAACTAGTGAACTAATAGGAGTATATTCAGAGATCCTCTGATCAATAATCAAGGAGGGGGAGCCGGATAGCTCCAATCACAAGGCGTTTCCCTTGAGCAAGTGAAAATAGCTTCCAAAGCCCAAGAGGATTCCGAGCCCAAGAAGCAAGGGGAAAAAGCCTATATCCAGGCGGGCTCTCTGACGGGTTATGGGGGTCTGTTGTCTTTAGTATTCTTACTCCTGGACTTGGACCAGAGTGGGGAGACAGGGCTGGATGGGAGCGGTCTCTTGGTGTGAGATCCAGAAGGGTCAGTGAGGTCCATCGGTGCTTCCTGGGATATTAGCTTGAGGTGGAGGAGGAGTTTTTCCCCCTCTGCAAGACTGGAGAAGGTGTATGTTTTCCCTTTCAGGTTAAATATAACGGCAAATGGGAAAGCCCACCAGTATTTAAGCTCTGCTTGTTGCAAGATCAAGAGGAGTGGTTTGAGTTCTTCTTTTTTGAATGGTGTTCGGGGATAAGCCCGCAAAGATCTGGACTTGGTGACCCATACAAGAGATGTGGGAGCTGGAACGAGATGCGGTTTGACTATGATGTCCCTGGGGGAGCCATCTTTTCTTTGGGGTCCCAATGCTCTGTGGGCTCTGTCCAACTCTAATCTGTGTTTAGGTACATTTGGAATGACAGATTGGATCATATCTTAAATCGCAGGGGTAACTTCGGTGATGTTCTCCGGGAGGCCTCTCACCCTAAAGTTGTATCGACGTGACCTGTTTTCCAGGTCGTCTATTCTTGCTAGGGCGGTATCCAGTTGGTCCTGTAGCACTTGTAAGTGGTCAGAATTTTGGTTGGTTCTGGTTACAGTAAAGTCCAATGTCTGTTCAATAGCGTCCATTCTGGAATCGAGGTTATTGAAATCTGCTTTTATATCCCCTGTGATTTTCGCGGCCGTGTTCGCTAGTCCCCTTTCTAGGAGATTGGAGAATTTGATGAACAAATCCGCTGTATTGAGAGCGGATACCTGGGCTGAAGGGCTACAAAAGTTCATCTCTTGCTGACATCAAAGGGGACGAGCTGCCGGGGTGAAGGGAGAGTCATCCATTGTGCGTCGGAGGAGCGATTCAGTGGAGGCTGGGGAGATGAGTTGAGGTTGTTGAACTGGTAAATTAGGCCCCGGTGTGAGGGTGAGGGTAGCCGGGGAAATGATTGGTCTTTGTTCCAGAGAAGCTTCCTGGGATGGAGAGGGTGAGAGGGCCCCAGGTGAAGCCATATCTAGGAGAGAAACGAGGTCAGGATCTGTGGCAGGCTATAACAGTGTCCGCCTAGCAGATGTTCCCTGCATGCGGGGGGCTTTAGGGTACCCGATCGGAGGGAGGCTTTGCTGGCCCCCTGCCTCTCTAAGCATGTGTAAAACTTCTGGGGGGGTATGACACACTCGGGTACTGAAGGTGCCTTCTTGTCTAAACAGTTCTGCACTTAGAGTCTATATGGGTGTGGAACCCTGTGGTGGATGTACTGATAAAGCACCTGATCCCGGGGGTCTTTGTTTAGACCTTTAGAGGGGTGCTCCCCTCTCTGGAGAATCCTCAGGATGGAGAGTGGGTGGGCAGAAAGCTTGAGGAGATCGTTAGGCCTTATCGGCGGCCATCTTGGTCCACCCAGCTTTAGTAATATCTCCCTTTTCAGCGGTGGGCCACCCTGGGGGGAACCTTCCGCTGCCTTGTGGGTGCTGCAGGACCCGACCGGGGCCGTATAAGGGATTCTGAAAGTCTTATCCTACGCTGTGGGGGCCTTGCTCTGTGTTAGGCCGTAGCCGTGGCCATATTGGTACACCCCTGGGGAGGATGAACGGTGTACCTCGGTCTTGGGGAAGCCCTCCGGGGCTTTCTCGGGGCTGTCGGGGTGCTACCTACGCTTGGGGGGTTGTCCCCCTTTGAGGTGGGTCCCTCCTGGCGATGCTGGCGGGGATAGCGGTGCCGATGGCCGGGGTAAGCACGGAGCTCCAGGATCAGCCGTCCATCTCGGAGCTCCCGCGCATGCGCACTGTCAAAAGACATTATATTTAAGTTCATTATATTGCACTTTATTATATGAATGGTTGTAAGGATAGTGTTTATTTTGCACATTGCACTATTTTCACTTTGTACAACATATTTTGAGTTTGATGTTCATAATTTTCAGTAGACATGTGTGGTTTGTTTTGTCCTGAACCTAATTTCGGACAAATTTTTATTTTTTGGAGATTTCGGATGTATCCGAATTTATGAATTACAATAGCACCGAATTTAAGCAAATCCAAAATAATGAAAAAAAAAACTTCAGATGAAATTCAAATCTTTTTTGAATAGTTTTCAAATAGTTTTCGAATTTGAATAGTTTTCAAATGCAAATAGTTTTCAAATTCGAATTTGAAAAGTCCTCGAATTTGAATAGTTTTCCAATTTCCAAAGAGAACAAAATAGAATAGAAAACAAAGGAATAGAACAGAAAAAAACAATAGAATAGAAAATAATATAACAGAAAGAATAAAATACAACAGAGTAAAACAGCTCTGTTCCAATCCACCACATTATATTCTTTCATTTTCTGTTATATTCCCCTATATTGTATTTTACCTTTTTTCATTCTATTCCTCCACTTTCCACTCCACCCCATTCTTCTTGGAAATTGGAAAACTATTTGAATTTGAAAACTGTTCAAACTCTAAAATGATTCAAATTCCGAAACGATTCGAATTTGAAAGCAATTCAAATTCTAAAAATATTCGAAACTAATTAAAAAACTTTTCGTATTGATTTGAAAACGTTTGAATTGATTTGAAAGCAAATAAATCTAACTAAACAAATTTATGTATATAACAAATCAAAACAAAATGAAACTAAACACTTTTTTTGCTCTGCACATGTCTAATTTTCAGCATAGTGCACTTTGATTAGTCTGGAGGAGGAACACCAATTTGATTCTCTTTCAGTCCTATATACCATAATCATTGCAAATAGTGTCTCCCTATGTCACTAATTTACAAATCACTGCATCCATTACCCTTCTCCAACCCGCTAATAGCTGGGGACTGCTGGAGACTCCACATGGCACCATATCCATAGCCATTCTCCTTCCTGCTAATAGCTGGGGACTGCTGGAGACACACATCTTTTGGGGCACAGCTTGCCGAACAACCAGGCCTTGATTGTGGACACTTTATCCAAGGTAAGACTTCAACCATTCTGGTCCTTAGGAAGAGGACAAAAAAGGAACATGGCCTCTGAGCAAAAATTTATGGGAGTGGGGTCCTATAGAAGTGGAGAGGAGGCGGGGTTAACCCATACATACATAAAAAATAATAACATCAATATGGGACACACTCAAAGTAGAAAAAGAAAAATGAATCTGCAGTGAAAAGATTAGCATTCTAATAAAAATAAAAGCATAAAATAATCCTTGATTAAAACTCAAATATCCAATAGAGTTCTCTAAACAATATCCCACCACTTTGTCCAGCCTATACGTTTACATTATCTGTTCATAAAAAGGTGAACTATTGCTCCCATGTTGCCTGAAAGAATGTTCTGAGACATTAGAAAAGTAGGAAGCATCTGGGTTATTAGGATATGATAGATGGCAATCCATTCTCTTTTTAAAATAACACACAGTACACTCAACATAATAAACCTGACAAAATCATGGAATAAATAGCCCACCTGAAGTGTATTACAATTGTTATATTTGTAAATGATGAAAATGTACTTGTGGCCATAGACTAAAACTACTTTACTAACTTGAATATAGGGACAGCATCCACATCTGCTGGTTCTACATTTGGCCTCGATAATAGTCTCAATTGTAACATAATATGTGGACTTTTCTTTTCACTATATCCTCAATTTTTAAAATACTTAGCAATTAGTTAGTAGAAAATGTGGAAACCTGTAGCAGCACTCTAAGAAATACTGAAAAATAAGAAAGTAAGTCATAATATTTTTGGACTTTATTAGTTCACCTACTGGAATAGCCATGCTAGACTGTTTAGGATAGCAGTCATTTGCTAACAGTGCATCTTACTATCTAACAGTTTAGAAAATGTATTATCAAACCATGTTCCAAAAGGTCAATGTTCTAGTGATCATATTCCATATAAAAATCTATATGTTATTATTTAAATATGCTATAAAAGACATATTTCATTTTCATTTCTCTGCCAGATCAGCAGTCCATCTTTGCATCACATAAACTCTTTAAAGTATTTCACAAGCCCACGAAAAGGTGGTGAAAGATATAGACACCAACGAAAACTCTATCAAATCTTTTAATATTATTTTGTAACTGGAAATAATGTTTTTACATAAATGGATGATTAAACTTGAAATTATACTGTGAAAAGTCCAAAACGAGTCAAAGCATATCTACCACTTATTAGTTTTAGATAGTTGGAGCAAATACGTTGAGCTCTTGATGGTATATTGCTTGATGGCCTGATCCCTTTACACTTTATTTTTGTAATATATCAGAAAGTGAAAAACACTGAACATTATGTTACAAAACAAATGTTATTTCAGTACTTTTGTGGAGAAAAGATGATAAAATACAAATTGGGTTTTCTGTGTCAGTCAAAAATATTGAAAGCAAATTAAAACTAAGATATGATAGCAGAAAAATACATAGTTGCTGGTTGTCCCACTCGTCAAGCCATTTATACTAAACATGCTTTTAGAACAATTTCACTTAGTGATTCAGCTGAGGGTTTCGTTGGTTCTACATCAGTGCAATCAATAACTGGAAAGACAATAAAATGAAATCATTTAATGGATTTCTAGTTCAGTTGATTTAGGTTACAACATTGCCAAGCCAGCATGATGTAATATTACAGTGTTGTCATGACAGAGCATGTTTCCACTTGACTAATGCTTTGTGATTTTTCATATTTCAACGTATATTACATTTATTAATCATAGTGCAACATACACACATGGTATTCTCTATTCATGCTCAGAATTAAATTAATATTATTTAATATAAATAGGCACAGAGAGGAAACATATTGCTATTATTTAATGCATTATAAGAAACTTACATAAACTGTAGGTTTAAAATTGGACAGTCTTACTATATTTTTACATATTTGATCTATGTTTTGCTAGCAGTAAGGTAACATGCTTGGAACATTGGTTGCTTGGAATCAAGGGCTGAAATTACAATATGCCAAATCTGTACAGCATCTCACTTAGTCCAATTTTGTCTGCTCTGGGTAGTGACATTTGGGGAGCTCAAATGTAGTAGTTACAGTATGTGAATAGCTTATGTAGCACCACTGAGACATGTAAAAGGTGGAACAGCAAGAGTGAGAGGATTTTTGAACTTAGTATGTGAACATGGTGAAGTTAGTCACTTTAATAACAGTCCCAACAATGGGTACTTACATTCCCTTTACTCTCCCACTGTTACCTTCAGCCATTTGACAGGAAAGAATGTGCTTGGTTTTGGGGTTGCATATGACTTACACCCCTTCTTTCCATATGACAGAACTGTTGCTTTGTGAATAGCCACTCAGGCACAATGTTTTGTCATTTGGCGGTGGTGAAAAAAAACTCGGCTGTATGTATGCTCTAAGTCAAGAGTAAAATTCAAGCAAAATGCTGATGTTTTGGCACGAAAAAAGAAAAAAACAAAGTCCATGCATGGGCAATATAAGTCCATACAAGTTCAAAAAAAGTTAACCTTAGCACAAGTGGCAGCTGTCCCAAGAGTAAGCCAACTCTACAATGAACCAACACAGAGAAAATAGAAGCACCATCTAAGTGCAGTAGGTTAAAAGCATTTTAATACAACAACGGTGAAAAAAACAAGAACAAGAAGTAGATCAAAACACTCTCATCATATGTAAAGGAAGAAGCCTCCCTTTACCCATCCTGTGAAATATTCTTGCAGCCATGTAGCCGCTGATAGTGGTGCACAGCAGAGCCAGGGACCAGAGTGAGGCGCACAGCGAGGTGGAGATGACATCAGTGACAGGAAGGGATAGGCAGGCATAGTTACATAGTTAGTCAGGTTGAAAAAAGACACAAGTCCATCTAGTTCAACCAAAAAAAAGAAAAAATTATATATAACAATACAATCCTTCACCCACAGTTGATTCAGAGGAAGACAAAAAACCTCAGCAAAGAATGATTTGCTACAGTGGGGGAAAAAATTCCTTCCTGATCCCCGAGATTCTCCCTGGATCAACTTTACCTAAAAATGCTAGTACCCAGTTATATTATTTACATTAAGGAAAGAATTCAGGCTTTTTTTAAGGCAATCTTCCATGCTGTCCAAAACCACCTCTGGAGGGAGTCTATTCCACATTTTCAAAGCTCTAGCTGTGAAGAAACATTTCTGTATTTGGAGATGAAATCTTTTTTTCCTCTGGACATAAAGAGTGCCCCCTTGTCCTTTGTGATGACCTTAAAGTGAATAACTCAACACCAAGTTCACTATATGGACCACTTATGTATTTGTACATGTTGATCATATACCCCCTTAATCTCCTCTTCTCAAGAGAGAATAAATTCAGTTCCACTAATCTTTCCTCATAGCTGAGCTCCTCCATGTCTCTTATTAGTTTGGTTGTCCTTCTCTGCATTTTCTCCAGTTCCCCGATATCCTTTTTGAGAACTGGTGCCCAAAACTGAACTGCATATTCCAGATGAGGTCTTACTAATGATTTGTACAGGGGCAACATTATGTTTCTATCTCTGGAGTCCATACCTCTCTTAATACAAGAAAGGATTTTGATTGCTTTGGAAACCGCAGCTTGACATTGCATGCCATTATTAAGCTTATGATCTACCAAACCCCCCAGATCCTTCTCCACTATGAATTCCCCCAGTCCCCAACCAGCACAGCAGCGGTGGGCAAAGCAGCAGCTGCGGGCATCACACAGCTCAGGAAGGAGCTGTGAGACCATGCCAAATGGCTGTCTGAACTGGAACACCTTTCTGGCCTGGAGGATGAGGTACACAAAACACAGGCAAGTGACCAGAGATATGCTCAAACACAGCAATTCATTTTAGAGAAACTTGGCGATCTCGAGAACCGTTCCCACCGGAAAAAATCTGAGGATCATAGGCTTCCCTGAAACATTCAATGCTGGTTCTCTGCAGGAGATCTACACCATGCGCATGCCTCAAGCTTTGGGGTTCTCTGTGCCATGTGTAGTAGAGAGAGTGCATCACCTGGGGACCCCTTCAAATGACCGTCGCTTCCCCCCACCCCGTCAATGTCTGCTATCTCAACTACTCAGACAGAGTGTCCAATTGGATGGCCATTAATTGTTACTCTTTGCAGACTACTCTTAAGAGGTGTTTTGTAGGCATTAAGCCTTCCAACCCATTTGTGCTGCACTCTTCCAAAAAGGCATGAAGTTTGCTTTAGCCTACCCTGCCATTCTTTGCTTTACTGATCCGGCTGGTGAATCAAAGTCATTTTTACACCCTGAGGAGGCCATTTTTTACAAGCATATCTACATATTTCCAAGGAATCCCATCCCATGTCTGTCTCCTCACACTCCATATCAGGGATCAATGCAGCCCAAGAAAAGATTTGCCAAAGAGGCCCCGCTATTCCAGAAACCCTAGACATAATAAATCTTGCTGATGTGTTTGCTGTTACTGCCTCATGGCAAATTTATCTCTGCCAGAATATTAAGGACTGTGGTGTCCCACCTAGCTGATTTATTACTCATCTCCCAGTTTGCATTACTGTTCATTTAACTTTGCTTTGTTTTCTCTGTACCCATAGCCTTATCTGAGATCTCCAAAAACATCATCCCTGACTGCGTGCTGGGGGCATGCTTCTTGCCCCATTAATCTACGTCTTCCCCAAGGGGAGTCCACCCTTCAGTTTGCGGGCAAGTCTCCTTTACATCTCCGGTAACGCTGTCCTCGGATTAGTGTTTCTCATGTGGAAGAAAGGGAAGTACATGCTATATTTGGTATGTTTTTGTTTGCTTTACCCAGTTGACCTCTGTTGGGTCAGTTATTCCTCTAAGCCCTCCTCTTCTGGATTCAAGCACCCCCTTCATAACCCCTATGCACCTGATGGCACTTCACTGGTGTTGACTGGTCCAACCCTGCACTAAACCCTCATACTAGGCCCCCCTTAATACTATCCCGGTATGAAAGTCTTTCTTGGAATGTCAAGGGGCTATGATCTCCCCATAAATGGATGGCAATCCTGTGTCACCTCAAGCATTTAAAAATGGATATAGCATTATTAGAAAAAAACCCATTTGACAGGATTTTAACTGTGCAAATTATGAGTGGAGCAGGTCTATTGCTCTGTGGCAGTAAAAAGGAAAGCAGAAGTGCTTCTCCTCATTCACAAAAACCTTCCCTGTGAGGTGTTATCTGTAGAGAGTGATGATACCGGCTGTGTTATAACTACCAAGTTGAGATTGTTTACCAGGAAGTGGATTCTCTGCAATATATTCGTCCAAAATCCCCTCTAAATACTTTTTTCAAGCACTAACTCCCCATCTGGCCTCCTATATCCACCTTACTCTTTTAGTTGGGGGTGACTTGTCAGTGATGCACCTTCTGGAGGACAGATCCTCAGTCAGGGTCCCCCAGATACCTCCTCCTCTGGGAAATAATACTTTTTCTTTTCCCTCCCCACCACACCACAGTTTGTCCAGAATTGATTACTTCTTTTTTAACCCTCTTTTATTAAAACACACCACGACTCCTATACCCATGAGATCGCAATTTCCGCCCATGCCCCAATTTTCAGTTGACCTGTTAGACTTTGTTCCCCCTAGCTCAGCTAACACTTGGTGATTCCCATCTTATTTGTCAAACAACCAAGACCTCTTAAAGGTCATCAGAGGAGCCTGGGCAGAATATATAGCTACTAATTCAGGGCATAGCACCGATCCCAACCTTTTCTGGGAGTTGGTAAAGCTGTGTTACGTGGCAGAATCGTTGCCTTTACTCCGGCTACAGGAAAAATGTCACCAGACAGTATTGTGCAGCAAGCAATACCCTTTATATATCCCAAAATTGCTTCGCACAACAAAACTCCTCTGAACACAGAAAAGCCTGGTGTGATGCCAAAATCGATTTGATTTATAGGCTGATGCCCAGGAATGGATTCACCAGTTTTTCCTGGACCTTCAATACCACAAAGTTGGCAATAAAGCAGAGAAATTGCTGGCCTGTCTGAGCAGGGGATACTGTACCCCGCTTATATATCAACCCTTAAAGACACAAATGGTAGGCTCTCCTCCTCCCCTAAAGATGTCAATTCTGTCCTAGAATGTTTTTATGCTGTATGGCCCAGATCCCATTGATGCGATGGCAGTGCAGGCCTTCCTGGATCATGTCCCCCTTTCTCAGGTAGACTACACTTCTAGATCAGCTCAACGCCCCAATAACTGCTACGGATGTTGCATCCGCAATTGCATCTTTGGTAAATGACTGTCTGCTGATACTATCGCCCCAACCCTCACCTCCGTCTACCAATCAATCCTTGATTCCTCCCCTTTCAATCCCATATCAAATTTATTCCCAAGAAAGGCAAAGACCCAATGGAGCCAGGGTCCTACCGTCCAATATCCCTGTTGAATCTTGACTCAAAAATTCTCTCCAAAATTATTGCCAACAGGTTAGCACTGATCAAGCCCTCACTGATTCACCCTTCCCAGACTTGTTTTACTTTAGGACACTCTGCCATCTCCAACATATATAAAGTTCTCACTGTTTTGGAGCACACAAGAGCTAACCCCTCCAGTGATCTAGCCATCATCACTCTAGATGCCAAAAAGGCTTTTGATAATGTTAGCTTTCACTGGTTGCAGTTAGATATTCAGGGATTTGGCTTTGCTGGCTCCTTCCTCCACCTTATTTCCATTATGTATGTAATGTCTTAGCTGCAGGCCACATTTCAAATAGCATTCCCCTTCACAGAGGAACCAGACTGGTCTGTTCCTTGTCACCCCTAATGTTCCACCTAGCACTTGAGCCCCTGTCATGCTACCTCCTCTTTGATTCTAACCTTCATGGAGTTAGGGTAGGTCACCAGGAGCTACGTACGGCTTTATTCGTCGATGATATTTTAATATTCACCTCCAACCCCAAGATTGAAATGCCGCATATTCAGGAGATCTTCACACAGTTTTGGGTATACTCAGGTCTTAGGATAAACTTCTCTAAAAGTGAAATACTACCTTTGTACCATGCCCACTCCCTTCCCTGGACAGCACATTCCACCTTTTAAATAGCATGGAACCACATTATATTCTGTACCCTGGGATTAAAATAAGAAAATTACCCTCCTCCCTATACCACCTCAACTACCCCCTCAGGGGACTTGGGCAGACCTTCCTCTTACTCTTTTTGGGAGACACCATCGATATAAAATGGTTAGTTTTCCCCTTTACCCCTTTTAAACTATCCCTCTCCTGCTGTGACACAAGACCTCCAGAAACTTCACAAGGCCCTCACTGTTTTTTTTTTTTCCTGAGGCTGCCGTCCCCGTGCCTCTCTCCAAAAGTTATACCTTCCCAAATGAGAAGGGGTGACTTGCTGAGCATTCAAATTTATAACCTGTCTTGTCTCCTCAGAGTGGGTTTAGATTGGGTAACTCATGCCTCCAGGTACTCCAACTTTGAGCTGGTGTCCCAGATGGTAGACCCATGTGGTTTGTCCACTTTTCTGCATTGTAAAATTCAATCCCTTCCCCCACCCTGATTGAAACATAACCTGCTTCTATGGGACTTTAGATGAGGGATGTCACTGCAGACAGAGATTGCATGAAATATATATATATATATGTTTTTTGCACAAATACAAGTACATTTTGAACATTCCACAGTCTGGGGATACATAATACATTATTAGTAGGTGATATACCATATACAAAACAACCCTGGCATATAGATATACACATTGACACACAGGTATAACATTCGACTTGATAAAATTCCAGTATATAAATTGTAAACAAAGGCCAATAAAATTGAAGAACAATGAGCCGATCTAGTCAGGGCACCCTAAAAACTCTACGCGTTTCGTGGCTCTCTACCATTCATCAGGAGTTAGATGCAGATGTAAGACTATAAATAATGTAAAAATGTAGATTAACCACTTTAAGTCCGGGCCTCTTTTTGGAGTTTGGTGGTTACGAGTCAAAATTATTTTTTTTGCTATAAAATTACTTAGAACCCCCAAACATTATACATTTTTTTTCTAACACCCTAGAGAATAAAATGGCGGGCATTGCAAAACTTTTTGTCACACTGTATTTGCGCAGCGCTCTTACAATCGTGTATTTTTTTTAAAAAATTCTGTTTTTTGAGTTAAAAAATAAGACAACAGTAAAGTTAGGCCAATTTTTTCCATATTGTGAAAGATAATGTTATGCAGAGTAAAATGATACCCAACATATCATGCTTTAAAATTGCGTCCGTTCGCGGAATGGCGTCAAACTTTGCAACATAAAAATCTCCATTGGCAACGTTTAAAAAATTCTACAGGTTAGCAGTTTTGAGTTACAGAGGAGGTCTGGTGCTAGAATTATTGCGCTCTCTCTCTAACGATCGTGGCGATACCTCACATGTGTGGTTTGCACACTGTTTTCATATGTGGGCGGGACTTGCATATGCGTTTGCTTCTGTGCACGAGCTCGCAAGGACGGTGCGCTTTAATTTTTTTTTTTTAATTATTTATTTTACTTTTTAATTTTTATTTTTACACCATTCTTTTTTTTAAAAAAATGTGATCACTTTTATTGCTCTTTCAAGAAATGTAAACATTCCTTGTAATAGAAAAAAGTATGCCAGGACCTCTTAAATGCAAAAAAAAAAAAACTTGTGACGTCGCTTCCGCCCAGCCATGTTTTGGAGCCGGGTGAACGGCTTCAGCAGCTCACTCGGCTCACGGACACTGAGGGGGACAGACCTGATCATCTCCGCCACTGCCTGTGGGTCTGGTAAGCGGTGGAGATGACCGGAAAGTGGTGGGAGGAGGGGGCACCTCTCCCGCCGCTGATAAAAGTGATCTTGCGGCGAATCCGCCGCTAAGACCACTTCTATCAGACGCAGAATCGCCTGCTGAAAAAAATCTGCTACCATAAAAACGGTATTCCACTTCAAACTGCCGCCGTATTATGATGGCGGGCGGTCTTGAAGTGGTTAATTAACTGCTATCCTCTAACGAGGAAAAAAGCTGTTGGGGAGCAAGGGATCTATACTCACAAGGCAGAGCAGTGCCCAGTTGATATCAGATGGATGGGGAGCCTGGCACAAAACATCAGCCCCGGGGCTGAGGTGGGGGTCCCCAACCCAATATGAAGGAGCCCAATGGCAAGACGGGTTGACATGACACATGTCAAGTCTGTGTATAAACCGTGAAATTCTAAATAAATGGTGAAAAAATACAAAAAAGAAGTGTTTTGTAAGCATGTCCATGTGACATGAGTCGGTAAAAAAAGTGCCAAATATGTGTCTGAACTGTACACAGTACAGTTGGGCAGAACGGTAACCCGAGGAAGTATAACCCAACCCCTGGGGGTGGAGTCGGGGCCCCGACTACAAAACACGGTCCGAG
>BLSH010413349.1:549131-565053 GCA_018402905.1 Glandirana rugosa | reverse complement strand
CTATTACTAATACTGTAAGTCTAGGTGGGTTTTCCTCTCTACTTGGCGGTGGCTACTACACATGTGGAGATCCAATCTATTTCCCATGGGAATGGCCTCCCTCACCTGAGTGATAAAGATCATTCAGCAGTCGCGACCGTCTTTTATTGGGAGACGTCCCATAGCGTGGTCCATCCAAGCAGAGAAGGATAGACGTCACGTGTGACGAAACATGTAGGGCGGAGCTACGACTGACGTCATCACGCCTTTACGTTTGAGAGGAACGGGAACGCTGTTTAAAGTTTATGCCGGCTTATTCGAATGCTTTTAAATGATCGTCATATGTGAGTACCCACTCTGTTATTTGCAATAAATTCACATCTTAATGGAATTACGCTATGTGAGTTCTCTCCTTTCCATGATGCTATATGTGTGACTTGCGAGCTGTGTGACTGGAGAAAGGCTGCTTCCACTGCAGTTACCCTATCATTAGGAAGAGACGAACCTACCTGGTGCGATACCCTGCAGAGGGTTATTTTCTGCCAGCGCTGACGACTTACTAGAAATAGTGAGTCCACTCCCTCCGGTAAGGGTACCCTTTATCTAACCTAGAGGTGTACACATCATCGGTGGCGGTTCATCTCTCCTTTTGGGTGGATCTGAATGTCATAATCATTATCCTTCATATTTCAATTCACTACCACATGGTGTTGGACTTTTTGTTCTTGTTTTTTTCGTTTTTTGGGACTACCTTGTCATTGGTTTTCCTAATTTAAGTGTGTGGATATTCACCAAGGAGTTATTCCACTTGCTGCATACGTGTTTATTGTTGGACTCTATGCATATTAATTTTTTCACTTACATCATTTGGTCACACATGTGATTGTCTAATTTATTTCATCACTTATAAGCGCAACTGTTTTGTTTATAGTTACAATATGGAACTTACCTGTTTCATGGTTACAGTGACTTATGATAGACATTATTCCCCCCTCGGTGTTAAGTGCTACCTATCTTACTGATATACTCCTATTGGTTAAACACTTGATGTTTTCTGATCTCAATGATAGCTGCCCTTATGTAAGACCCTAGCATTGGTTCCCCCTGCATCCCCACCTCTTTTTACCCATTTTTTTCTTCTCTCCCTCCCTCCATTCCTCACCCCTCCCTTCCCTCTTTGACAATATGTTGTTTGAAATTAATATTATGTGGGTTTTTCCCCACTGGTTTGCTGTTGTCATTGCTCAGAATCTCTGATTTTGTAAGTTGAAGAATCCAATATCAAAGTATCTTAAAAAAAGGGGAAAAATGCATGTCATTTTTTTTCATATCTATACACAAATGTTTTTCCTTTCATTTCTATTTTAAACCAAATGGGTTGCTTTACAAGGTGAGGATTTATAATTAGAGTTAATTGAACCCGTGGATGTTTGGGTTCGGTGGGTTCAGCCGAACTTCGGAAAAAAGTCCAGGTTCGGTTCCGAACTTTACCCCGAACCCCATTGAATTCAATGGGAACCCAAACTTTTCGGCAAAAAATGATTGTAAAAGAGTCCTGGAAAGTGCTAGAGGGCTGCAAAATGATTTTAGAACAATAATCTTTCCCTCACAGCAACAGCAGGAACCTGACCCTATAGAACTAGGAGATGATTTTAGAACAATAATCTGTTCCTCTAAGCAGTAGACTCTACCTAGTCCAGTCAGATCTTTCTGTAATGCAGGATGAGATCTGCAATCTGTCCCTAAAAGCAGTAGTAGTGGTAATCTCTACGTATCTATCTATCTGCAATCTGTCCCTCACAGCACCGGCAGCATTCTCTCCCTACACTACCCAGAGAGCATGTGACATGCAGCACTGTGACTCCAGCCTCATATAGAGCCTGGGTCACATGATGCACTGGCCAATCACAGCCACACCATTAGTAGGCATGGCTGTGATGGCTTCTAGGGAAAACCAGTGAAACGCTTGTTGATTGGCTGCCCTGCAGCTATTCAACATGCGTGATCAAATACCCGAACCCAGAACTCGAACCCAAACTATTTTTCAAATGTCCGGGTTCGGGCCTGGGTCACGGACACCCCAAAGTTTGTTACGAACCCGAACTTTACAGTTCGGGTTCGCTCAGCACTATTTATAATCACTGTAGCCACTTTTTCACCACGCTATAGCCAAATGACTGCTACAGTGAGGTCATCTAGTACTGGGACTGTCATATGACAGTGTTCCAGGCGTGATCACGCTCGCCACAATCCAGACACTGCTGATCACAGATTGAGGTAAAGAGCCAATCAGTGGCTCTTTACCACATGATTAGCTGTGTCCAATTTCATGGAAGCAAAAAGATGCTGGTTATCGGCATTCTTTTCCTCATGCTGAGAGCATGAGGATAGAAGAAGAGAGCAGATAATCAGCTTCTCTAAAAGGGACAACTACACTGGTAATCAGGGCACTGATTATCGGTATCCTGATTATCAGTGCAGTCCCACCATTGCTGCCAATCTGTGCCCACCAGTGTTGCCAATCAGTGCCCATCAGTGCTGCATATTAGTGCAGTCTCATCAGTGCCTCTTCATCAGTGTCCACCAGCCCCACCTTATTAGTGCCCATCAGTGCAGCCTATCAGTGCCCATCAATGCACACCAGTGCCACCTCATCAGTGCCCCTCAGTGCCCATCAGTGCAGATTCATCAGGGAACTTTAGTGAAAGAGAATAATTACCTGTTTGCAAAATTTTAGAACAAACTATCAAAATGGTTTTTTTTTTCAAAACTTTTGGTCTATATTTGTTTATTTAGCAAAAAATAAAAAACCCAGTGGTGATTAAATACCACCAAAAGAAAGCTCTATTTGTGTGAAAATATATATAAAAATGTTGTTTGTGTACAGTGTTGCATGGCCGCACAATTTTCATTCAAAGTGCGACAGCGCTGAAAGCTAAAAATTGGACTGTACAGGAAGGGGGTAAAAGTGACCAGTAGGCAAGTGGTTAAAAGCTATTTTCCTTCAGAAATGTTTACATTTCCATTTGCTTTATAATTAAAGTCAATTGAGTCGATTACAATTATTGACCAACAACAATAGAGACATTCAACTTCCTTTGGTTTATCATATCAAATTTACTTTCCTTAGAGACTGGTATCCAAGAATGTGACCTCAATTGATATTGTTACCTACAGTATTTCAACAAATTCTTCTATCTGCCTCCTTCTAGAGAAATCCATTCTTCCTTTCTTGCTGTATACACTAGATAACCACTCTCTAATAAAATAATACTATTCCTATATCCTCTATAGCTCTTACATAAAGAACATTCACTCTCTTTTCTATTATTGGATGTTGTAGTTGTTCCTCATATTGACTTCCAAAAATGTTCTCAAACATGAATGTGTACAAACACCCCTTTCATGCTCACATTTTTGTAAATTATAATATGACTTTGTCAGGGCAACCAAAATTGATTGTGCACATTCATGTGTTTAGCGCATAATTGAAAAACAAAATAAGTTAATAGATTAAAGGAGGGTAAAGTTCTTCACTGTTTTTAATCTACTATTGTAATCAACTCCATTGACTTTAGGTAATTATGAAGCAACAGTGAAATCAAAGAAAGTTTTGAGGGAAAACACCTTTATTATACACTTTTAAATATTTTTGAAGTATTAACTAGTAGTTATATTCCTTGTATCAGTTGTTTGCTAAACCCTGTTGTGTTCATTAAAACTAGCTTGCCTCTATTCACTAAAGGGACATTCAGCTTCTTTTCTGGATCATGCAGCATTCAGTCCATGCCTTGCCATTTCTGCTTTTGTGCATCACAAATGTAGGAGTACCATGTGATCAAACACATTCATTATTCTGCCGGTTGATGTCAGTCTACTTATTTTAACCTGCAGTACACTAGACTGAGCAACCCAGGGATTGTTGTACATTTAGTTTCTTTACAGAAAGTGTCAATTCTTAGACTACAGACAGGTCATGCATTAACCTGTGCAGCGCCATGTGGCATGCCTCACATTTGAACACAAACAGAAATTGCTGACACAGAAATGTAAAGACTTACTCTACTATAGGCTGTGTATATGGGTCAATAAATGACATCCTGAAACTGTCTGATCAATGCACATCTTATGCAAGTGAAAAGCGCAACCTGCAAATAGGAAGGTTTATAATGCCTTTAAAAATAATAATGTTTTATTGTCCAGTGCAAACTATTTTTACTTCTCATCAAAGACGATTAAACTGAAATATAAGAATGTATGAAATTTCTAGTTCGCCCTTTATGTCTGAAATATATAGTTATATTATATAATTCAGTGTCTGCAAATAAAGGCCTGTTGTCCATGTCAAAACTCTAGTGATCTGATAACTAAGCCTTTGCTGCACTTCTATTGCACTGATTTCATTGTTCATAGTTTCTCTGTTTTTCTGTGGGCTACAGAACACCTCTTCCATGTTATGAAGCTGAGGAAAGGGGAGTTGTTCTGTAACCCCAGCATTAATCCCAACACATTTGCTATTCTAAGCTGACAGCACTTTTTAGATACAGTACAGCAAGTAAGTGTGTTGTTCTAGGATTGGATGTGCATAAGTAGATGCTCTGTAAATATTTAAGACCTTGCTGACAGTGACTAACTAGATTCCTTTTTATAGTTTCTTGAAATATAAAAACCAGAATCCTTGTTGATCGCAATGGCAAACATAGTAACACATACAATAACAATCCTAGAGTAGAGAAAGGCTAGAAGCCCCGTAAGATATTGTTATTTCTGCCTATGTCCATCTTGCAGTTTTCCCCACCTCCTGTCTAGGGAAACCCTATTCAGTGGGAGAAGAAATGGGGATAAGTATTTCTAATGGAGCCCCATGCAACAGTGCACACCAATCAGAAGTTCTAATCCTTCCCCAATCTGAAACTAGAAAAAGATTTTGCCTTGACATGCACTTTTGTCTCAATCATTTAGAGCTATCTTGAGCCTAAGTCATTGAAAAAGGTGGTTACTTTACATGGTGTGAGAAGAGCAGTTTCTTGACAGGAGACTACATCATTTGCATCCAATACCAACAGACACACATCTAAACTTTAAACCATTACTTTCACAGCCCAATTTTAAAGAATATTTCTCTTCTAAGTACACACTGAAAGATTTTATTACCTCACTAAAACTTCTAAGACATCTACGCATGCCGCCATACCAAAATTTAGCACCATAAATCCTTAACTGTTCCCATTTATTCTCATCACAGATCCTTGACATAAAATGTAATAAAGTTATAGATGGCACTTACTAAACATCTCTAGTGCCACTTTCTTACTATATGTATTATGCCTTCTTTTATTAATGAAAATTCTCAATATTAAAATTTGTTAAAATAAAGGAGCAGAAACAAGTTAAAACTGGAACTCATAGCATGCATTTTCTATTGCTAGCATAAAAACCAAGCCTGATAAGCTAGTGGAGCAAAGGGATGGTTTCTAATGTTTAGCAGATTTCTTTCAATAGCTTATTCATAGAAAAAATGTGACACATATCTGTATCTGTATCTGTCTATCTTTGCCCTATTAAGTATAAAACCTGTCAATATTAAAACTGAATATGCTGTTGAACATCTTGCTGCTGAATGTTCTTTATACTTTTTAGGGTATGAACTGTTTGATGAATTCAGAATGAAAATAGTGTAGAAGGTATACTTTAGCTTGATCATGGAGCTTGACCTGGAGGAAAGATCAAAACTAATCTTAGAAAGTATTATTTTACTGAAATGGTAATTGATGCTTGGAATAGACTTCCAGCACAGGTAGTGAGTCAGTCAACAGTAAGTGGTTTCAAACATGCTTGGGACAAACACAGATCTATACGCAGACAAAAAAGTCCCCCCAAAAATAAAAAAAAAACTCAAAATACAAAACATGTATAAAAAGGCAGACTTGATGGACCACTTAGTCTTTTTTCTGCCATCACTTTTCCATGTTTCTATGGCTCAAGTAAGATCACAGCTTCAAAACTGGTTAGGTAGTATCATGCCCTGGTGTTGCCATGACTATCTTTCCCTGCCAGGAGAAGACAATGGTCAAGCTGGAGGTATTCGCGCATAAACACTGTTGGGATTTTTGGAGGACTCTATGGTTACAGGAAAGAAATTCAATCTGTGTATGATGCAAGCAAATCCAGGAGGCTGGTTGTACCCAAGTTGATCGATATATCAACTTGGTACACTGAGCCTGCTCGTTAATGGTTAGAATTTCGGTAAGTGTAACCTTACTGTTGTCAGAGATTGTTTAAAAACTGGCCATACACTGATCACAATTCTGCCAGCTTAGCAGGAACTGGCAAAATGTCATTCAGTGTGTGGCAGTTGAAGGAACATGTTGGAAAACTTCCTAAACCAGTGGCTTCAGCTGCTGATTAGTGTACATGGGCAGGCACAAATGCTGCTGTTAGAATGTAATGTCCTGACAAGGGAATTTATCCATCCACCTTGTTAGATTCCTTTCACATGCGCAGTCCACCCGACGGACCCCACTTTGCTCAGTGGAGGATCAATGCACTGATCCCTGCTGAGCAGGCAGATAACAGGTCCGTCTCCACGTACTGTGCAGATAGACCTGTCAGAGCCCCGCTCTCCTCTATAGGGAGATCGGATGAAAAAGGACCACCTGTCTGTTTGTCTGTTTTCATCCGATCCCATCCAATCTAATCTGCCAGACAGATGGAAAATAGGATCACGATCCATCTTGATTTCACAGATGGGATTGGATCGGATAGCAGCGGGTGTTAGCAGACATATCACCGCTGACATCCGCTGCTCCATAGGAGTGAATGGAGGCTCTGATCAGGTCTGCCTGAAAAACTGACAGGCGGACCTGATCAGAAAGTCCGTATGAAAGGGTCCGTAGTGTGGATAGAGGAATTAATTAGCTTGATTTTTTTTCATTCAGCTTGCTGGCTGAATGAAATGAAAAAAAAAATAACTTGCCATGTATGGCCAGCTTTAGAACTGCTAGCGGACTGCAAAAAGACCCCGCAACAGATTGTCATAGACTCCAGAATTTAATCTTGAAAACTGATATACAAGGTGATTTAGTAAGATATATGAACACACATCTAATAGAGTGCAAGATAAAACTGTACAGCAATGTAGGGACTGTGAACTAATTAGTTAACTTCACATAGTTAACATGGAAGTCCAGGCTAGAAATAGGGGTGGGTTCGGCCCAAACACAAGTTCTAACTGAACTTTTGCTGTTCGGTCGTTCATTTCTTCTGCCCCCCGAACCGACCACAATGCATTGCGGCAATGAACAGTGCATTGCAAGCCCTGATTGGCTGAAGCAGTGAAAGCTTCAGCCAATCAGGGCACAGAGCACTGTCAGAGTCATGATTGGACACTGTTATGGCTCATTCCTGCCCCACGGTATAAAAGTATTCTTTCAATGGCAGCCATTTTCAGTGTGATTTTGGTGTAGCGAGAGATAGAACAGGGCTCTGTTCAGTGCTATTAGTTACAGCAGTTAGTGTGCTATACTGTGCTATTGGGCTTCAATTGTCAGTGTAGAATATTAGTTTAGTGTCAGTCTAGGGATAGTGTAAGTGTAGTGAGGAGGACTATCATTCAGCTTTGCATAGTGTGCAGCTAGAGTAGGGACAGCTCAGATAGTTTCAGAGGAGTGTAGTGAGACTGCATCATTAATACATACATGTGTATATATAGATACATACAGTGTATATGTAGAGTAGGGACAGCTCAGATAGTTTCAGTGTAGTATAGTGAGACCGTGTTACTAATCTTTGCATTAGTGTGTAGCTAGAGTAGGAACAGTTCAGATAGCGTCAGTGAAGTGACGGATGAACACCATCTATTTGATTGCATTACTGCAAGTTTATCGCCATTTACTTCTGTGTGCATTACTACTAGTTTAATGCCATTTACTTCTGGGTGCGTTACTGCCAGTTTAACACCATATAGTTTTGTGTGCGTTACTGCCAGTTTAACGCCATATAGATTTGTGTGTTACTGCAAGTTTAACGCCATTTACTTCTCTGTGCGTTACTGTAAGTTTAACGCCATTTACTTCAGTGTGCATTACTGCCAGTTTAATCCCATATAGTTCTGTATGTGTTACTGCCAGTTTAACGCCATATAGATTTGTGTGTTACTGCAAGTTTAACGCCATTTACTTCTCTGTGCGTTACTGTAAGTTTAACGCCATTTACTTCTGTGTGCATTACTGCCAGTTTAATCCCATATAGTTCTGTATGCGTTACTGCCAGTTTAACGCCATATAGTTTTGTGCGTTAATACAAGTTTAACACTATTTTCTTCTGTGTGGGTTGCTGCAAGTTTAACTTTTAAAAAGTTTATTGGGTTTCAAAGAAGAAAAATGGATACAAAGAGTCCCATTCAGTACAAAAACAATTACAGAGGATTAAGGTTTGATTGCACCGGAGCATTACTGCTACTGTACATATTCAGGTTTTACTGTTGAAAATCAGGAACAGATAAAAGAGATGGCTTGAGTAAATAACTACCAGAGTGGCACTTGATGGAAAAAAAGGACGAGACAGAGGAGAGAGGTGTCACTGACTCGCCGTCTCTCACAGGCACCCCTTTGGGAGCAAACTGTGCCTTAGAAAGGGGACGACCCTTGCGCACTTGTTATTACCCTACTGTCTCTGGCTGGGGTTGTCCTAAGGGGAGTTTGTAGAATGCTTAGTCAGGTTAATTCCACTGCGCCTAGTAGGACCTCTGGGTCTGCAGATGCTGAGGGTACCGTTCCGCTGATGAGAAGCCGGAGAATCTGCCTGTGTGCCAGTTTCAAGCCTAGATTATAAATGGGACAGATATCTTAGTAAAATGGTACAATGATAGTGGACCTAGGTGAATAAGATGGGGAAAGAAGAGGGGAAGAGAAAGAGGGGGAAAAGGGGGAAGGGGGATCGGGGGGGGGGCTTGGCCTTTATGCAATTCTTCCATAGGAAAGTGGGGGTTATTCACCGCAATGGGGTTATGTAATTTCAAGGGATTAGAAGGCTTCAGTCAAAGCTAGAGGGTACGAAATGTTCTATCCAAGGATTCCACATTTTTTTCTTGTGCTGCGGTTTTGTCTAGGATTAGAGTTGAGCGGACACCTGGATGTTCGAGTTCGTCGGGTTAGGCCGAACCTCGTGAAATCGTTCGTGTTCGGCACCGAACTCGATCCGAACTTGACCCCGGACACCGAAACCCATTGAAGTCAATGGTGACCCAAACTTTTGGGCACAAAAATGGCTGTGAAAAAGTCATGGAAAGGGCTAGAAGGCTGCAAAAGGAAGCACAATTGGGGTAAGAGTAGGACAAGTGCCCTGCAAACAAATGTGGATAGGGAAATAACTTAAAATTACATAAAAAAAAAAATTGGAGGAGGAGGTGGATGTGGAATGGGAGCCTAGAGGTTGAGGAGGCGGTGCCCGTGGCGGTGTAGATGGAAGTGGTGGGGGAGGAGGAGGAGGTAGCCAACACTGTTTTTTGTTTGTTTGGGTAGCCCCCAAAATATTGAGACATATTAAAAAAAAAAAAGGATATCAATGGCTGTGTGAGGCCGGTCTAAATGTCTATTCTGCACAAGGTACAGATAAGTCTTGTGGGATCCATGCCTGCTTCATTTTAATAAAGGTTAGCTTGTCCACGTTGGCTGTGGACAGGAGGCTGCGCTTATCTGTGATAACGCCCCCTGCCGTGCTAAACACACGTTCAGACAATACACTGGCTGCAGGGCAGGCCAGCACCTCCAAGGCATAAAGGGCAAGCTCAGGCCATGTGGCCAATTTGGAGACCCAGAAGTTGAATGGGGCAGACACATCAGTCATTACATGTAGGCGTGTGCACACATACTGTTCCACCATGTTGCTGAAATGCTGCCTCTTGCTAAGACATTGCCTATCAGCTGGTGGTGCTGTTTGTGGTGGCGTGCTGCTGACAAAGCTTTTCCACATTTCGGCCATGCTAACGCTGCCTTCTGAGGTGCTGGCGGTGCCACAGCTGCATTGGCGACCTCTTCCTCCTCCTCTTCCTCTGCCTTCACCTTGTGCTTCCACTGAGCCCCTGGTGTTATTTGGGAATGCCTTCAGCAGCGCATCTACCAGAGTGCACTTGTAGTTGCGCATCTTCCGTTCATGCTCCAGTGAGGGAATTAAGGACGGCGTGTTGTCCTTTTAATGGGGATCCAGCAGGGTGGCCACCCAGTAATCAGCACAAGTTAAAATGTGGGCAACTTGGCTGTCGTTGAGCAGGCACTGCAGCATGTAGCCGCTCATGTGTGCCAGACTGCCCAGAGACAAAGACAAGCTGTCCTCTGTGGGAGGTGTATTATCTGTGTCCTCCGTATCCCCCCAGCCACGCTCCAGTGATGCCCACGAGCTGCATTGGGTGCCACCCTGCTGTGAACATGGTTCCTTCTCCTACTCTTCCTCCTCATAATCCTCATCCTCCTCATCCTCCAGAACTGTCCCCTGGTTTGAAAATTTTTTACCTGTCCTATACTGGTGCAGGAACCCACCCTCCGAGTCACTTGTGAATGAGTGGCCTGAAAACCGTTGAAATGACCCCTCTTCCTCTTCCTCCTGTGTCACATCCTCTTCAATCATCACCCAAAATGTTTTTTCAAGGAGACATAGAAGTGGGATACTAACACTGAGAACAGCATCATCGGCACTGGCCATGTTGGTGGAGTACTCGAAACAACGTAATATGGTACAGAGGTCTCGCATGGAGGCCCACTCGTTGGTGGTGAAGTGGTGCTGTTCCGCAGAGCGACTGACCCGTGCATGCTGCAGCTGAAACTCTAATATTGCCTGCTGCTGCTCGCACAGTCTCTCCAGCATGTGCAAGGTGGAGTTCCACCTTGTGGGCACAATGCATAGGAAGCGGTGAGCGGGAAGGCTGAAGTTCCGCAACAGTGCAGACAGGCGAGCAGCAGCAGGGTGAGAATGCCAAAAGTGCGCATAGACAGCCCGCACTTTCTGCAGCAGCTCTGACATATCCGGGTAGTTTTTTAGAAATTTCTGCACCACCAAATTCAGCACATGTGCAAGGCAAGGGATGTGCGTCAAACCGGCTAGGCCCAGAGCTGCTACGAGATTTTGCCCATTATCGCACACCACCAGGCCAGGCTTGAGGCTCAGTGGCAACAACCACTCATCGGTCTGTTGTTCAATGCCCGTCCACAGCTGCTGCGCAGTGTGGGGTTTATCCCCCAAACATATCAGTTTTAAAACAGCCTGCTGTCGTTTCCCCCTGGATGTGCTGAAGTTGGTGGTGAAGGTGTTACGCTGAGCGGATGAGGAGGTGGTAGAGGAGGAGGAGGAAGCGCAGTAGGAGGAGGAGGCAATAGGAGGCAAAGAGAAATGCTCTGCAATCCTCGGTGGTGGTAGGACATGCGCCAAACGGCTAGCCACCTCAGGCCCACCCGCCACTACATTTGTACAGTGTGCAGTTAGCGAGATATAGCGTCCCTGCCCATGTTTACTGGTCCACGTATCAGTGGTTATGTGGACCTTGCCACAGATGGCGTTGCGCAGTGCACACTTGATCTCGTGCCCGACTTGTTTGTGCAAGGAAGGGATGGCTCGCCTGGAAAAGTAGTGGCGGCTGGGAACCACGTACTGTGGGACAGCCACCGCCATCAGGTGCCTAGTCATGCAGGTTGTGCTCAGGTTTAGAACATTTATGCCTCACTTCAGGCTCTCATTGCACAGTGTGCAAACCACTCGTGTCTTGTAGTCAGCACATTGTCTGAATAACTGCCACGCCAGGGAACGCCTTAGAGCTGCCTTTGGTGTGCTAGGTCCCTGGGTGCGGTGAGTAGTAGCAGGCGTACTGTCTAGGGGACGCTCACTCCACTTTTGCAACCTGCTTCCTTTTTTGCTGTGCTGGTGCCTCTGTTCGACCACCACCTCTTCCTCCAAACTGCACACGGCACTCACATGACCCTCATTTCATGTGGGGTCTAGGACCTCATCATACTCCTCCAAATCATCTTCCACCCACCCTTCACCACTGCCCTCCTTGTCAGTCTGCACACTGTGGAAAGCTGCAGCAGTTGGCACCCGTGTTTCATCATCATCAGAGACGTGCTGCGCTGTTGTTTCCATGTCCTCATCCTGCAACAGAAGTGGTTGGGCATCGGTGCACTCAATAAAACAAGAAAAAAAGGAAGGCGCACGCACCTAGTGCATTACCAAAAATAGTTTTATTAAAATTGATAACAAGAGAGGGTACTCACAAAAGGTCAGGAGTTGAGACGTAGTGAATGCACAACCTGTGCAGGCTGTAACAGAGTGAAAGCTGACACGTTTTGGGGGCGCACCCCCTTCCTCAGAGCTTTGCCACCCTGGACTGTCAGACCCAAGGATATAAATGGTATAGAGGTTACTGCACAGATGCTGCTGGTTGAATTAATTGGCTACTAACTGTGATTGAACAATTGTGATTAGTCAATTTGTCAATCGTGAGCCAATAATCACGGGAATGCCTCATAGGTGTGCATAATTTAAAAGAGTATTTCAAATAGTTTTTGAATCATTTTTAAAATCATTTTTAAAAACATAAAACCTTGAGCATACAAACTAATCACTAGTCACTAGTGATCCTATACACATATGTACCTATGTAAAAAGAAGTGGACCATGATAGGTGAACCATGAAAAAAGTGCAGTAGCAAATGACAGCTGCAAGAGATAATGGATAAACCAGTCGGACAACATTTACCTCCACGCTGCTGAACCGCTGACTAGAAAAGCCAGGGCCACCTGGTGCCGGGCCGCTGTGTCCCCGATCGTCTACATTCCCAGAAGAGGACCCCATGGGGATAGAAGGAAGGGGAGGAGAAAGCGGCGGTAGCACACTGGGACGCTGAGGGCTGGGCGGAAGAGTGTACAGCAGCTACATCCGGACATTCCAAGACGTCACGTCCGGCCGGAAGTGACGTGTTGGTGTACCCGAGGCAACAAAGTGCAAGGAACGGATCCTGGGGACAACGGTCTGACAACCCCAGGGAGACATATCAACAATTTCTTGGACATTGCAACCATTTAGTGAATCAATACATATTGACAATTTAACAACATAACAACATTTCTACTGATAGCAGTTCCTTAATGTTAATTGAATTTAATTAAAATAAACATAAAAAACATAATATGTTAAATGGATAAATAAATAAATAAATGAATATCTAATGCAAACACTTGGATGTGAAGAACACTTGGATGCGAAAAAAGGGGGGTTTTAGGAAAAAAGAAAAACAAATGAATGAAAATGAAAATAAAAATAATAAAAATAAAAACAAAAGTGTGAATATGGAGGACCAGTATTAAATGGAAGACCAGTAAAAAAGGGGTGAAATTGTTTCGACCCACAGTGGGACCAGATGTATATATGTGGAACAGGACCCACCAGACATGAGCAGTAGCTGGAAGGTAGCTGACTAGGCGGACAAACTTGACCAGACGAGGCAAGAGGAAGCAAAAAAAGGCAAAAAAGGCAAAAAGGCAAAAAAGCAAACAAGGCAGCTCACCAGAAATGCAAAACTCGATTGCTCAAAAAATTCACATGAGGGTCTGGACATGCAACCCCACGTTGAGGCCACCTGGCACCAGAGCCCCTAAGCTATGGATCCAAAAAGTTTCCCTTCTACAAACCCTTCGGAACCTACGATCCATATCAACATCTGCTTTGATGGTCTCTAGACCGAACACTTTCAAACCAGAGGGGTTCTGGTCATGTTTATTCAAAAAATTAAGGGGTAAAGAATGCTTGTCAAAACCCTTGAGTATATTTCTTTTATGTTCGCCAAAACGCATCCGTAAAGTACGTGTGGTGCGACCAATGTACATCAGACCACAGGGGCACAGTATACAGTACACTACAAACTCGGAACTGCAATTAATAAACTGGCGAATGGTGTGAACCTGGCCATCAGTACCCAAAACCTCCTTCTTTCTGTGCCACATGTAGTGGCAAGCTCCACAGTTGGGGAATCCACATCTGTAGCTGCCTTTCTGATCAAATAGGCCGCTCCATTTGTGGTGAAGGATGGGTTTCAATGGACGGACTCTGCTGGGTGCAATGAAACCCCTCAGGTTCTTGGGTCTACGAAAAATAACGGTGGAACGTTCGGGAATAGTTTCTTTCAGACATGGATCCTGATGAAGAATGCTCCAATGCTTCTCAATGATACGTTTTAAGGGGAAGGCCTTACTGGTGAACCTGGTGGTAAAGGAGATAGCTGAATGGCTACGGGTCCCAAAGCTCTCCGCCCTTTTGGCTGAACTGACATTTGTGTCAATATCCTGTAGATATTTCTGCCGATATTTCTTATATGCATTCTTGATGATGGCTTGATCATATCCTTTTTCCGCAAACTTCTTTTTCAGTATCACACTTTGTTCTTCGTAGTCTGACAACCGGTGCACTCATTGTCTTCCACTTCTGGGGCAGGGCTATGTGGATGGCCCATGGAAAGCACACCAGGAGAGTCATAAAAAAGCATAAGAGACTGTTGCATGACTGGAGGCTCAGACTGCTTGGCTGATTTACAATGGGCTGAGGTACAAGACAGATGGCCATGGGGTTCAGGTGCCAACTCTGAGCTTTCATCAAGGAACATTGAAAGGTGGGAGACAATGTCAAGGAAGGAATCTACTATTGCCTGTACTTGTTCTGGCCTCACCATTCGTTGAGCACCATTCGGGCCTATCATATAACGCTGAAGGTTCTGTCGGCTACCTGAGGAAGGTGTTTCACTTGTGCATGTAGCTGGCACAGATCGACCATGTCCTCTCCTTGTAACAGGAGCTTCAGCAACACCACCAACACCAGCAGCACCAGCAGCACCAGGACCACGACCACATGCCTTATTTGACGCTCTCCTCCTTCTGGACACAAATGAACTATGTAGCACTATTTATTAATACTTAAAAAAAAAGAATAATAAATTATTATTCTTTTTTTAAAAAAAAGAGAAAATTGTAGATGCACTTTTTACTTTTGTGCAAGAAATGCACCGCTCACACCAGCAGCAGGAACATCTCCACCGCTCACACCAGCAGCAGGAACCTCTCCCTACACCAGTATGAGATGATTTTAGAATGATAATCTGTCTATCACAGCACATACAGGAACCTGTCCCTACTGCAGTATGAGATGATTTTAGAACAATAATCTCCCCTCGCGGCACCGACAGGAACATCTCCCTAATGCAGTAGGAGATGGTTTTAGAATGATAAACTCTCCCTCAGAGCACCAACAGGAACCTCTTCCTAATGCAGTAGTAGATGGTTTTATAACGATAAACTCTCCCTCAGAGCACCAACAGGAACCTCTCCCTAATTCAGTAGGAGATGGTTTTATAACGATAAACTCTCCCTCAGAGCACCAACAGGAACCTCTCCCTAATGCAGTAGTAGATGGTTTTATAACGATAAACTCTCCCTCAGAGCACCAACAAGAACCTCTCCCCAGGGCCGATCCTAGGGTCACAGACGCCTGGGTGCAGAAATATTTCTGGCGCCCCCACATGGGCGTGGTCAACTTAATAACTCCCCCTTTGCAAACGTTTCTATGGCAGTGACATAAACACAGAAATGCTCCCCTAAGGAGTCTTTGTAACCCTAATATCCTCCCACAATCTCATAACAATAAACAAAATACAGGTAATCTCATGAGACGAAGAGAAGGACATAAAACAAATAACAATACTCTAACACCCTCCTATAATCCCAATGTTTCTGAGGAATCCCCTCGTAAAGACACAAATACAGTGACGGTATCTTTGCAAACGTTTCCCCCTCAATAATTCAACTGGTGCGGGTACACCCCCGCGGTCTTTATAAAGACGTGGGTCCGCAGACACTGGGATCCTAGCCGGGACCCCTCTCCAAGAACAACCACGAGACTCCCTCTCAA
>BLSH010413349.1:511651-533233 GCA_018402905.1 Glandirana rugosa | reverse complement strand
CCCCCCCCCCCCCCCCCCCCCCCCCCCCCCCCCCCCCCCCCCCCCCCCCCCCCCCCCCCCCCCCCCCCCCCCGCCTCCCAACTATTCCTTGGGGTGCCTTCACATGTCTTCAGGGGTGCTATGGAGAGATGCTTAAAAATTGTACCCAAGCCAATGGGTGGATGAAGCCTGCCTTTTAGGTTTTCATTGTGCACCATTACAACCTTCTAGCTGCTACCATCGCAACAACCAATGATATCATCAGTTGATAAGCATGGCATTGGACCCCTGAACAGCATCCTAGTCAGTACCAGTGTGCAAAGGTGTATTTGCTTTGTAAGAATAAATCACCTCTAATGTTGGGTGTCCTATGTGGATGTTGCTGCATTCTTCAAAACTATTAGATTCCTTTTTTTTTTTTTTTTACAATGAAGTGCCTCCAGATTGTGCAGAATTTTAAAGGGTGCCTTGAGTGACAGAGTTGATAAACACTGTGATACACCACAATTAAGCAACCTCGGCACTCCAGCTGTGGTAAAGCTAGAAATCCCATCATGCCTCTGCACCTTGTTCCTGGGGCTGTGAAGAGCCTTGTGGAACTACAAGTCCAATGAAGCATCACAAGAGTTGGAGTGTCAAGCTTGCCTACCCCTGTAGTTCACAATGCTTTTGCAAATGAAATGCCATCCAGTTTGGGGTTGCATATACATTAAATGTTTTTTTTTTTTTTTTTTAGATGTAAAAAATTCTTTGCAGGGAACAGCATGTACACAGCACTAGAACAGAAGTTATTTGTCTATAAAATTTGGCACAGAAACAGATCGAAAACCAAAAGGCCATTTTCAGAAATACAGCAGTATTGAATTGGTTCTACATATGTAGAATTTCAAGGCCAAAACTACTTAAAATGAATGAGATGCCTTTGGAATCACACTATTTGTTCTACAGGCAGCACTTTAAATTACTGCAAGGAAACAAAAGTATAGACAAATATAAAAATGTAGCTGGCCCATTGTCATAGGCCTACATTGTATAAGCATGTAACAATAGTAGCCTACTCTATCCTATGTTAAGAGACCTTGCCGTACAATACTGCTAAGTAACACTACAGTTATGGGGAACAAGGGTCTACCTCAAGTGATGCGCTGTACCGAGCATTAACTTAATTTACCTCCTATTCTTATTGCCTGCAGGAAAGCAATCAGGCTCTCGCTTTGCCTGCACAGTTACCATAGAAATGGCACAGTATGATACAGAAGGCATGCAGGTCTTAGCTGGACAAAATGAAGAATATAAAAATGGAAGACGGTAATAGCAGCAGGGCTCACACAATGGTGCGATGGTGACACACCTGAATACAGAGACACAATGGAGAAACAAAGGAAGAGAATATAATAAAGTGCACAGTCAGAGAAATCAAAGAAAAATACGCTTTGGATATATAGCTGCATGAGCTTTTCACTGTTCTGTAATCACAGAATACTCAGTTCCTTATAAAGCTTTCCACAATAGATATAAAGAGGGCACCTATAGATGCAAGATATGACCAGCACACAATTGTGCTATGAACATTCATTAGTTAGTCCGCCTGTAACCACACCAGTTCAGTGTGCACATTTTAGGCACCTTTCACACTATGGACCTCAAGTCACATCAAAGTCGTGCAGGGACTACTTTGTAGTCACACATATATGAACGGTACTCATTTAAAATCATGGGGTACGACTTGTCATGCAACTTTGCAGTACCAAGTCACAGGACAGAATTATACCTAGCACCTTGGCATGCAGGGACGGGTTGATAGTTGAGCTATCAATCTTGAAAGAGAAGTCAGGGGAAGGGGCACATGGGGGAGCAAATATTAGGACTTGGTTTTCGATAGATTGAGGTCTTCATTTTTTTCAAGCATTTTTTCCCCTTTACTTTCACCTTGTGCAACTGCAAAGGTACATTTTGCCTGATTCCCGAAGATCAGCTTTAGGTGAATCCATTGGTTTTCCCTGCATGCATGGACATAGAGCAGATTCACTTTAAGGCCTCATAACACAGCAATTATTAACGCCGCGTTTATGAGCTGTTTTTACAGCTTAAGAACGCCACACCATGTTATTCAATGGCCCCCTAATGCAGGACAAGTGCATTCCGAAGATGCAGCGTTTTGGCACTTTTGACGCCGAGCCGGCAAAATGCTCAAATACGCTCACTAACACGCATTAGCGCCGCAGTGACGTTAACCGCCATTTTATGTGCCGCCGTTTTCTGTTTTAAAATGTCCAAAAATAGAGGGATGTCTTTTCAAACAAAACGCGACTTAGCGCTGAAGCTCAATAACGCGCATTAATGCCAGTGAAAATAGGATTTTATTAAGAACTTACCGTAAAATCCTTTTCTCTGAGTTCACTGACAGACGCAGCCCTTTATAGACAAGTGGGTTTATGCGCATCCTACTAGAAGTTGACTAGGCAAAACAGAAAAAAAGCAAGCTGGGCCGTCCTCACTCCAGTATATAACCCCCCTGCTCTGCTTAGCATATCAGTTTGTAACAAGTCGTACAAACGCAACACAGAGGGGCGGGTGCTGCACCTGTCAGTGAACTCAGAGAAAATAATTTTACAGTAAGTTCTTAATAAAATCCTATTTTCTCTTACGTTCACTGACAGACACAGCCCTTCATAGACAAGTGGGGATGTCCCAAAGCAGTATCATTCAAGAGGGGTGGGTAAACAACAACTGTACCCAACAGAATCCTCACAGGAGGCGCCAGACGCGCCTACACCGCCGCCTGCAAAACTTTGCGGCCAAACGCAGCATCTGCGGATGCTGACACATCAACTTTGTAAAACTTCACAAAAGTGTGCACCGAGGCCCAAGTAGCCGCCTTGCACACCTGAGACACCGAAGCCTGGTGTCTGAAGGCCCAGGAAGTGCTAATCGCCCTGGTGGAATGAGCCGTGACCGGAAAAGGGTGTTCTTGACCCCGAACTTTATAGGCATGGGTCACGGTCTGTCTGATCCAACGGGAAACAGTACCCAACGAGGCCGCCAACCCTTTGTGCGGGCCTTCTGTCAGAACAAACAAGGCATCAGACTTCCGAAAAGAAGCTGTAGCCGCCAAATACACCCACAAAGCCCTCACGACATGAGTGTAAGGCAATTTCCTTGGGATGCGACGGGTGCGGACATAACGAAGGAAGGACAATCTCCTCATTAGGATGAAAAGAGGAAACCACCTTCGGTAGAAAAGAAGAAGGACGCAGCGCCGCCTTGTCCTTATGAAGGACCAAGTAGGGCGACTTATATGAGAAAGCCGCCAATTCAGACACCCGCCTGGCGGATGTAATGGCCACCAAAAAGGCCACCTTTTGCGACAACTGTTGTAAGGGTATATCCCTGATCTTTTCATAGGGCGGTTTCTGAAGTACAGAAAAGTACCAAATTCAAATCCCATGGCGCCAAGGGCGACCGTACCTGAGGAGCCACATGGCGTACACCCTGTACAAATGTACGGAACAGAGAATGCGTCGCCAAAGGACGCTGGAAAAGAAACGCCAGAGCCGAAATCTGACCCTTGAGGGTACTCAAGGCCAATTTATTGTCCAGGCCTTGCTGAGAGAAGGCCAGCACCCGAGATACAACATAAGAGCGGGGGTTCCAACCCCCCGCCTCACACCAGGCAATATATGCCCTCCAGGTGCGATGATAGCTCTTGCGCGAAGTACACTTGCGCGCCTTGAGTAAGGTAGGGATCACGGAGTCAGAGACACCCCTATCCCTTAACACCTGGGACTCAATAGCCACGCCGTCAAAGCCAGCGAGGGTAAAGCAGGGTGCAAGATGGGCCCCTGAGATAGCAGGTCTTCGCGCAGCGGAAGACGCCAAGGAACATCTGTCACCATCCGCACCACGTCGGCGTACCAAGGGCGCCGAGGCCAATCCGGAGCCACCAGGATTGTCGGAATCCCCTCCGTTTCTACCCTGCGCAGTAACCGCGGTAGGAGTTTTAGGGTAGGGAAGGCGTACAGGAGCTGGTATCGACCCCAAGGCGCTACCAGCCCGTCCGTGGCGGCCGCCAACGGATCCCTTGCTCTGCACAAGAATGTCTGCACCTATTGATTGAACCTGGACACCATTAAGTCCACGTCTGGCGTGCCCCACTTGTGACAAATCTGTAGGAACACCTCTGGATTCAGGGACCATTCCCCCTGGTCCAGTTTCTGGCGACTGAGGAAGTCCGCCTGCCCAACACCTGCATACAGAACCGTAAGGAGGACCACTGGCGTGACAGCAGGGTTCGCACCGCTGCTTGCAGAGACAGCAACTTGGCCGGAGGCAAGAACACCTTTGCTTGCTCCGTGTCCAGTATCAGATCCAGATATTCCAGACGCCAGGACGGGGTCAACGTCAACTTCTGCAGGTTGATCAGCCAGCCAAAGTCTCTCAGCGAGGCCATGGTAATAGCCACATTCTCCTCCAGGGCCGAGGCTGACTCTGCTCGCAATAGCAGGTCGTCGAGGTATGCTACCACTGCAATGCCTCTCTGCCTCAATAGAGCCAGAACCGGAGCCAACAGCTTGGTGAACACCCGGGGGGGCTGAGGCCAGACCGAAGGGGAGTGCCATAAATTGGTAATGTAGATCCCTCACCGCAAAGCGCAGGACACGCTGGTGACGGGAGCAAATGGGAACATGGAGATACGCGTCCCTGATATCCAGAGACGCCATGAAGTCCCCTTGGTGCAGGGCGGCCACGGCCGAGCGGACAGATTCCATCCAGAATTTTTGCGCCCTCACAAAATGGTTTAGGGCTTTTAAGTCCAGAACTGGCCTGACCCCCTGGTCTTCCTCACCGTCCGATGGCTCCAGCTCACCCTCTGAGAGCCCCCTCCGGTTCATTTTCGTTTCATTGGTTTTTTGGACACCCCTTTTGCACAGCACGGCACCCCCCGGGAAAAGATGTCCCCCAAAATGGATGTCGGTTGATCCAGAGGGACCACGGCCCCAGCGCAGCCTGCGCTTCTGCCGCACCCTCCGGTGAAGAACCTGCGGACTCAGTCGCCATTGTGCCACCGGAGCTCTTGCTAGGCCTATAGGCCGTGACACCCCCCCTAAGGGGTCCCACCACCACCCACAGAACGACCGGGAGAATGCCCAGGAGGCCTGTGCCCATCGCCGCCGACACCCCAGGAGGACCAGCTATACTTGCTGTGTGCTGTTGCCCTTAAAGCGCTGCGTCCCAGAAGGATGCTGATCGCCCCTTGCCTTGCTGCCTTCACCGGTGTCAGGAGAGGAGAGAGAGAAAACGGCACCGCATGCACGGTTTTCTTCCAGGCCGACACATCAAATATGGCCGCCGAGCGGACACAAGAGGCCAAAACATGCCTGTACAGGGCGCGACTATGGCAAAATGGCCGCCGCACAACTACTAGAGGCCAAAACAGCCCCCAAAATGGCGGCGGATCGCCGCATGGCAGCGGAGAAAAAAATGCAGGTAGTCGAGCGCGGGGGGAGAAGACGACAGTGACAGAAATGCGTCCCTGAAACCCCCCACCGGACAGCCCAAAATCCGCCAGTCGCCCAGCCCCTCCTTGGGGAGAGGGAGGTCACTCAGCACTCCGACGGGCGCAGCGCATAGTCACCCGCAGACTTTTCTCCCATCCGATGGGAGGGATTACTGTCGGCCAAACGTGCCCTTGGACGCGAGCACAGCCCGGTCACCAGACGCAAGTGGGGCTCACCCACTAGCCACCCGCACGTAACGGGTATGATGCGGCCGAGGCTAAGGGTAGCTCGCATCGGTCGGCCGAGCTGGGGAATGTTTCAGGATTCAAGATATCCTCGATGCCCCAGCCGGCTACATGATAGCAATCTTCATCATTGCTTGAGAAAAGCAAAAAAAGAAGGAAAAAACTGGGGAACCGCAGATCCCAGCAGGGAACCAGGTCTAACTCCTTGCCACTAGGCATAAAAAAAACTGATATGCTAAGCAGAGCAGGGGAGGTTATATGCTGGAGTGAGGACGGCCCCCTGGGAGGGGCCAGCTTGTTTTTTTTCTGTTTTGCCTAGTCAACTCCTAGTAGGATGCGCATAAACCCCACTTGTCTATGAAGGGCTGCGTCTGTCAGTGAACGTAAGAGAAATCTCGTTTTTTTAACACCGATTTTTTTCCTGCCATTAGACCCGACGTTACAGCTTGTTTTTTCAAAAAGCCCGTGTAGATGAGGCCTAAGACTTTAGGAGCAGTAGCAAATAAACTGTCATTGTAATGTTGTCCAAACAAAAAAAAAAAAAAAAAAAAAAAGGGAAAGGAAAACAATGTCCAGAAACCTGATACTAATGACTTGCCTCCATAATAATGACAATAATAAATTAGGCATTATCCTATCTGCACAGTCCATCACAAACACAGACTGGATTTATATTAGTGTAAGCAGAAGCTTTTTCCAACACAAACACTATTCTGCCTTCCTATGAAACTATGTGATCCCACGCAGTGTGCGGTAATTGCAGCAAAACAAGGGATTTAATAAGCAAACATCCCCTCCTTCACTGCTGGAAAATGACTCAAACAATGCCCAACACCAATGAGAAAAAGAAGGTATCCCCAACTAGTAACCAGACAGGATGTGGGACAACAATGTCCCAACCCACCCTGCACAAAAGTTCCTTAAGTAGACAGGGAAACGTATACAAAATAATTGACAGCATGTTATAATCACGATCCAATATAATGTTTCAGAGATGGTCTCCTTAATAATGGTGAATGACTGGTTACTACTAAAAATGTGTTCTCACTGAAGAGCCTTCCAGTCCTGATAGGAAGTGAGGTGATATCTCCCATAGGGAGACACACAGGAGGAGATTTACTAAGATTGGTGCACACAGAACCTGATACAGCTGTGCATAATAACCAATCAGCTTCTAACTTCTGCTTGTTCAATTAGGCTTTGACAATAAGGCCCTTTCACACGGGTATTCCGTCCAGGTCCACCTGTCCGTCATTCAGGCGGACCTGAATGGACCATCCATTCTCCTCTATGGAATGGCGGATGTCAGCGGTGACATGTCCGCTGACATCCGCCGCTCTCCTCTCCGATCCGTAAAGTCAGACGAATGGAAACCCTATTTTTCCATTCGTCTGAGAAGCGGATCGGATAACAACGAACAGACGGTCCGTTGTCATCCGATTTTCCATAGAGGAGAGCGGCGCTCTGACAGATCCGTCGCCACATAGTGAGCGGAGACGAATCTGTCATCCGTTGGCTCAGCGGGGATCAACAGATCGATCCAGGCTGAGCAAAAAATGGACCCCGCACACGGAACGGCCATGTGAAAGGGGCCTAAGCCCTTGTTCACACCGAATCATGTGTTCTCTAGCAATAGGGATGGTGCCCAAGCCTAGGTTCACACTATCCGATGTTGATCCTACCTTGCTGTGCGATTTACGGTCCTACATCGGTCCGGTTTCTGTGAACAGGGATCAGACTTTGATCCCAACAATACCAGGCACCTTGTGCTCTGGGGATCTTGAAGGGGAATCATCACCAAAAAAAACAGCATGGGGTCCCCCTCCAAGAGCATACCAGGCCCTTCAGTCTGGTATGGATTTTAAGGGGAACTCCAACGCCAAAAAAACTGCATAGGGTCCCCTCCATAACCCATACTAGACCCTTCGGTCTGGTATAGATTTTAGGGAGAACACAACACACACTACACAGGTTTTTAAAGTATTTTATTAAATCCGCTCTGGCGTCTTCTTTCTTCTGCCGGTTCTTTTCCCTCTCCGCTGCATCTTCTGCTCTTTTGCCAGTCTTCTCCACTGTCCTCTTCTCTCTGTTCTCCTTCCCATGTTGACACGAGGCGATCTCCCGCACAAATGGTGTCTCTCCGCTGTGCAGTGACTTATATTGACATGGGGCGGTGCCACTCGCTGACATCATCCGGAGGACCTGCTCCTTATGACGTCACAGCCCCGCCTGGGTGGTGACATCATAAGTGGGCGTGGCTTCTGGGTGACGTCAGCGGGTGGCCCTGCCCCGTGTCAATATAAGTCACGGCGCGGAGACACCATTTGTGCGGGAGATCGCGTTGTGTCAACATGGGAAGATTAAGAAGGGGAGAACAGAGGGAAGAGGACAGTGGAGAAGACCGGCAAAAGAGCAGAAGACGCAGTGGAGAGGGAAAAGAACAGGGCAGAAGAAATAAGACCCCTCAGAAGAAAGAAGACTCAGCAAAAGAGCAGAAGATGCTGGAGAGGGGAGAAGACGCCGGAGCCGATTTAATAAAATACTTTAAAACCTGTGTAGTGTGTGTGTTTTTTTTACACTTTTTTTTTTTAGGTGAATAGGTACCCCATACTCACACAGGGTGGGGGGCCGGAATCTGGGGGCTCCCTTATTAAAGGGGCGTCCAGATTCTGATAAACCCCCCGCCTGCAGATCCCGACAACGATCGGCAAGGGTTGTCGGGAAGAGGCCCTTGTCCTCATCAACATGGGGACAAGGTGCTTTGGGGTGGGGAGGGCGCAGAGCCCCCCTGCCCCAAAGCGCCCATACTTCTCATGTTGAGGGCATGCAGCCTGGTATGGTCCGGGGGAGGGGCACTCACTCGTCCCCACCCCCTTGCCTGATCTGCCAGGCTGCATGCTCGAATAAGGGTCTGGAATGATTTTGGGGGGGACCCTACGCCATTTTTCGGCGTTAGGGTTCCCCTTAAAATCCATACCAGACCAAAAGGGCCTAGTATGCTCTTGGAGGGGGACCCAATGCTGTTTTTTTCAAATTTGTCATGGCGTTCCCCTTCAAGATCCTCGGAGCACAAGTCGCATGACAAAGTCGGATCAGTTAAGACAATGATCCGACTTCAATGCTTTTCAATGGGCTAAAGTGGGATCAAAGTCAGACAAAAGGGATTTTTTTTTTTTTTTTTTTTTTTTTTAACATGGGTTCCTATGGAACATGTTCACATTGATGCATTTTTATGCCTCTACATTTTTGGAAAGGGTCAAGGACTTTTACAGACCCCTTTCACACTAAAGCACCACTAAAACAGCGTTAAAGCGCCGGTCGTTTTTGCCATGCTTTGCCAGCGATTTTCGGGTACTAGTGGGCCGTTTTTATTTTAAAGGTCATCTGAGCATTAAAAAAAAACAAAATTTTTCGGCACTTCCGAATCGCTTTTCAGGCGCTTTGGAAGCACTGGCGATTCATTGCAATGGGCAGGGGCATGTTGGGAGTGCTATCTACAGCACTCCCAACCAGCCCCAAAGATATGGCTTGCAGGACTTTTTCTAATGTCCCACAAGCGCACCGTCCAGTGGCATATCATCCATGGGTGCAGGGTGTTCACTGCACATGGGCCTCCAGGGTAGGGGGGTATCCCACTGTGACCCATACTGCACACATGGATGATTGTCCCTTGGGATGATCGGTGCGATATGAGGGACAAGCTGTAAGCACCAATTTCCCTGCATGACAGCCACTTCTCCTCTCCCTCCCACGGCTATCAGTGCTTACAGCTGTCCCTCCCGCCACACTGATCCTCTGGGACTGTTCTGTGTCCTCCTCCCGTTCCCCGTGTACTCTCCCAGCCCGCTGTGTCCTCCTCCTCCGCCCCCCTCATCACGCTGCACCCAGCTCCTTCCTCTCCCGTCGGCTGCTGGGGAGATCGGTCAGGATGGAGACTGGAGGAAGGGCAGAGTAAACTGTGTGTTACTCTGCTTCAGTTTATGAATGGATGGGAGCCGCTGTCTCCTGTCCATTCATCTTCAATGCTGAGGCTGCAGAGAAAGGGACTGGGAAATCTGTGTCCTCAGTCCCTTTCCCTGTCTTAAAGGGGAGATGTCAGGGGTCTGATATCTCACCAAGAACCACCGACAAGGCGGAAAATAATAATAATAATATATTGCAAAAAGTATTAAAAAATAAAATGTAAAATTATATAAAATTGTACAAAAATTAAAAAAAAAAAAAAAAACTACCTCCTCTAACTCTAACCTGATAACCGTAAAAATATTTAAAGCATTGACTATGGAGATTTTTAAATACCGTAGTTTGTCGACATGCCACGAGTGTGCGCAATTTTCAACCGTAACATGTTTGTATCTATTTACTCTGCGTAACATCCTCTTTCACAATGTACACAAAAATGGGCTAACTTTACTGTTTTCTTATTTTTTAATTCAAAAAAGTATATTTTTTCCAAAAAAATTGCGTTTGAAAGACCGCTGTACAAATAGTGTGCGACAAAAAATATTACAATGACCGCCATTTTATACTCTAGAGTCTTTGCTAAAAATAAATATATGTTTGGGAGTTTGAAGTAATTTTCTAGCACAAAATACTGATTTTAACTTGTAAACAAGTGCAAAAAAGGGCTCCGGGGCTGAAGTGGTTAAACCACAGCCCTTTAGCCACGCCCAATATTTAGCGCAATTTAAGCCACGGTAATTTTTCGCCACGTGCCGCACTATTTTTCCCTGTTCCTAGGGCCCACTCATTTCATGATACGCCCCTGGCACTGCCCAGTGTGAAAGCACACACTGCAATGAATGGGAGGCAGTTTTCAGGCGCTTTTCAGAGGCTATGTCTACCGCTAAAACGCCTGAAAACTGCCTCAGTGTGAAAGGGGTCTTAAATGCAAAACAACACTTGTTTGCTTATTTGGTTCAATAGACTTCAATGAAGAATGAAGAAGCTGCAGAAAAGCACGAAGTGCATTTTTACAGCGATTTTGCGTTTTGCTCTTTAAATTTGAAAAACATCAAATCCCCCCCCCCCCAAAAAAAAAAGCATAACAAAAAATGCAAAACTGAAATTGTGGTATAAAAACGCAGAAAGCACAGCAAAAACACTGCAGAAACGCTCAAAAGCAACATGCATAGATGTGAATTGAGCCTTACAGATTATTCCAGTACAGTGTGTGTGCCTCTATGCTGTATCCTACCTTGGAAGTTCTAGAATGTTTATATACAGGAGGGTTAGTGGTGTTCTGAAAAGACAGAGAATACTGTGCAGGGAAATTAACCACTTGCTGACCCCGCCCTATAGCAGTTTTACTGCTACAGGGTGGCAGCTGTGTGTCAGATCACACACACATATACACATATATATATATATATATATATATATATCCTGCAGTTCTTCCGGGTAGCGCCGGCTCACTCCCGCTGTAATTATAGACAGCAGGAGCTGATCAGAGGGTACCGCAGACTCAATGTCCGCCGATCATTCTGTACAGAGACAGAAAGGCAATCTGCCTATGTAAACAAGGCAGACTGCCGTTCTGTCTGAAGGGAAGGCATGGATCCATGATTTCCCCTAGCAAATGTACCTCCCACACTGCAAAAACATTGGATAGGCACACAGTTAATTAACCCTTTGATCGCCCCTGGTGTTAACCCCCTTCCCACCCAGTATCAGTAATACAGTGACAGTGCATATTTTTAGCAAAATCAATATATTAGGGTCACTAGTCCCCAAAAAGTGTCAGTGTCCGAATTGTCCGCTGCAATATCGCAGTCTCGCTATAAGTCACTGATCGCCGCCATTACTAATAAAAAAATGAATAAAATATCCCATAGTTTGTAGACGCTATAACTTTTGTGCAAAAGAATCAATATACGCTTACTGGGATTTTTTCTACCAAAAATACAGTTGTGTTCATAAGTTTACATTCCCTGGCAGAATTTATGATTTCTTGGCCATTTTTCAGAGAATATGAATGAAAACACAAACATTTTTCACTCCTGGTTAGTGTTTGGCTTAAGCCATTATCAACCGCGTTTACTCTTTTTAAATCATAATGACAACAGAAACTACCCAAATGACCCTGATCAAAAGTTTACAAACCCAGTACCGTGTATTGCCCCCTTTAACATCAATGACAGTTTGAAGTCTTTTGTGGTATTTGTGGATGAGGCTCTTTATCTTCTCAGATGGTAAAGCTGCCCACTCCTCTTGGCAAAAAGCCTCCAGTTCCTGGAAATTCTTGGGCTGTCTTGCATGAACTGCACGTTTGAGATCTCCCCGGAGTGGCTCAATGATATTGAAGTCAGGAGACTGAGATGGCCACTCTAGAGCCTTCATTTTATTCTGCTGTAGCCAATGACAGGTCGACTTGGCCTTGTGTTTTGGATCATTGTCATGTTGGAATGTCCAAGTACGTTCCATGCGCAGCTTCCTGGCTGATGAATGCAAATGTTCCTCCAGTATTTTCTGATAACATACTGCATTCGTCATGCCATCAATTTTGACCAAATTTTCTGTGCCTTTGTAGCTCACACATCCCCAAAACATCAGCGAGCCACCTCCGTGTTTCACAGGCTTTGTTGAGTACTCTCCAAATGTAGGGTTTATGGTTGTGGCCAAAAAGGTCAATTTTGGTCTCATCACTCCAAATGACACTGTACCAGAAGGTTTGAGGCTTGTCTCTGTGCTGTTTGGTGTATTGTAAGCGGATACTTTGTGGCATTTGCGTAGTAATGGCTTTCTTCTGGCGACTCGACCATGCAGCCCATCTTTCTTCAAGTGCCTCCTTATTATGCATCTTTTTTTTTTTATAGAAACTTTATTTAAGTTTTCAAAGAATATACAGTCAAGACAGTGTGGCCAAACCATTGAAACGGGCCTTCAATATAGTATGCAACAGTTATACATTACATCCTGCACAGCCAGTAAATACCAAGGCTTGGTTAGGGACCTTTCGAAACAGATTGCAAGTCACATATAATGTTTCTTCAATAAGAACACCACGATGGTCTGCTGGGCATGGGTGCAATACACTGCTATGGTCTATGGCTACACCAAACCTTTTAGAGTTGAATATTAAGTGCAAGATGTTATCATTTGTCAGACACATAAATTTAGGAAGGGAAGGGGGAAGTGGAGAGTGGGGTAGGGAGAAAGGTATTGAAAAAGAAGGGCCCACCCTGCACAGGGGGTAGACTAACACAACTATAAAACCATGAACCTCCAGAGTCCAAACTTATAGCACTTACTTGAGAGTGCACTGGTTATATTCCACAGTGCTGCAGGGGGTTAAGCTGTGCCGGTCGGTTCCTGAGCGTCTTCAGGGAAAATCTGCTCACCAAAGGGCTGTCGACCAAAAGACCATCATCTGGCCATGGGGGCTGGGTGTGGCGAGGTGGCTTGTATATAAGACTTATAGTGTATCCAGGTAACCCAGATTCCATAGAACTTTTTGTATCCGTCTTTACACCGTGCCATCCATTCCTCCGCAGCCATAATGGAGTCGACCAATCAGATCCAGTCCTGTCGGCTGGGGATTCGCTTAGATTTCCAGTGTACTGGTACCAGGTGCCTGGCCGGATTTAGAAGATGCGGTAGAACCGACTTGTGGTAATGGGCCGAGGGAATGGGTGGCACGTGCAAGAGAAACCCCATGGGGGAATCAGCCATATCTATGTCCAAAATCTGTTTTATCTGCGCCCTGATATCTAGCCAGAAGGGCCTCAGCACCGGGCACTCCCACCACATATGCAGGAAGGTACCACGTTGCCCACATTTTTGCCAAAGCTACTGGGGCTCTATACCATTGGGTTAAAACTTTAAAACTATTTTCCTGCATCCAGGTCCACAGTGCTTTTGTGGGTAAGTTTAAATAAGAGATCCAGCTGAGGTTCAGTGAACTCATGCCGCAGGTCCCTCTCCCACGTATGTACACAGATTTTCCTCCCGGCTCTGATGATTGCAACAGCCCATACAGAACAGAGATGGAATGGGGAACAGGGTCTGCGGACATACACAGTTTCTCAAAAGCAGTAAGGGTAGATGGTGGTCTAATGGCATATGGGAGGCTGTGGATGAAATGATGTAGCTGCCTAAAGCGCCATTCGTCCATGGGAAATCTGCCAAACTGAGCTCTGAGCCAGTCCAAGGAAACTAGGCCCTGCTCCTGAACAAACCTCCCACATCGTATCTCCCCATCCCTTGCCCAGGTGCAGAAGGGGACGTGTTCCCCCGGAGAAAACCAGGGGAAACCGCCCAGCGGAGAGAGCGAGGATCCCGGGGGTGAGAACCCCCTCCGGGCGTTCAGTGCGTCCCATCCACGGAACTTCTCAAGGGGTACCCAGGACTTAGTGGAAGCATGGTGATTCCAATCGAGTATTCTCTGCAAAGTAATTGCTTCGTAATATCTCCGGATGGAGGGGACCTCAAGCCCTCTTCGCCCTTTTGGGCGCTGCAAAATACGCAAGGCAAGGTGGGGGTGCCATCCCTGCCAAATAAACCTCGAAAACAGACTGTTGAGAGCTGAGAAGAAGGATCTGGGCAACGCGATTGGCACCATTTGCATGTAAAAAAGAACTCTAGGCAATCTTCAATATGCTGACTCGACCCATCCAGGAGAAGGAAGCGAGGTTCCAGTGCTTCAGATCCGCACGTAGCGTGGAAACCAGTGGGGTGTAATTGCAAGCGTAAAGTTGTGCGTAAAGAGCGGGGAGGGGAATTCCTAGGTACTTCAGGGAGGAGTTACACCACTCGAAAGGGAAGGACGCCTGCAGCTGTGTATGTAATGCGGCGGTCACAACCAGGGGCAAAATTTCCGACTTTATGTAATTAATCTTAAAGTTAAGAGATAGTCTGGAATCTCTGTAGTTCTGCCATTAAGCAGGGTAGAGATATTAGTGGGTCCGCAACGTAGAACATGACGTCATCGGCATATGCCGATAATGTTCTGCTGTGCCCTCCCTTAGCCCCTTTATGTCGGGGTTCAGGCGAATTTTATTAATTAGAGGCTCCAGGGTGAGGGCAAAAAGGAGCAGGGACAGGGGGCACCCCTGTCTCGTCCCATTGCGGATTGAAAAGGGATCCGAAAGGACTCCCATTCACCCTCACCCTGGCCTTTGGGGCATTGTACAGTGAGTGTATCCATTGCAACATATTCCGACCCAAACCCAGTCTTACCAGCACCGCCTGGAGTACCGTCCAGTCCACCCTGTCAAACGCCTTTTCGGCGTCGGTAGACAGCAGCAGACAGGGTGGACTAAGTTGTCTAACATTAATCCAATGAAGCAGCTGGATCACCCTGTTCAGCCGATTCGCTAGGACCTTCGCCAGGATCTTTGTGTCCGTGTTTTAAGCGAAATTGCTCTATAGCTACTCGGGGTAGCTGGGTCTTTCCCCTCTTTTGGAAGGACAGTTATATGTGCTAAAAGCGCCTCCTTGGGCAGCGAAGCGTCAAATGTGAGGGCATTAAAGTATCGGCACATGTGAGGAGCTAGAAGAGGGAGAAAATTACGGTAGTGTTTGTATAGCCATTGGGGCCAGGGCTTTTACCAAGGGGCAGATTCTTAATCACTCGTTCTATTTTGGCCACCGTGATAGGGGCGTCCAGCTGTTCGCTGATCTGCGCCTCGATCTGGGGGGCATCCGCTTCCTCCAGGTATTGTAGGAGTTTAGCCTTCTTTTGTTGGGGGGGCAGGCCTGGGAAGGTGTTGGGAAGTTGGTAAAGCTGTGCGTAATAATCTCTAAAGGAGCCCCTTATTATGCATCTTGAAACAGCCACGCCACATGTTTTCAGAGAGTCCTGAAGTTATTTGTGGGTTTTTCTTTGCATTCCAAACAATTTTCCAGGCAGTTGCGGCTGAAATTTTAGTTGGTCTACCTGACCGTGGTTTGGTTTCAACACAACCCCTCATCCCCTCATTTTCCACTTCTAGAGTTTGAACACTGCTGATTGGCATTCTCAACTCCTTGGATATCTTTCTATATTCCTTTCCTGTTTTATACATTTCAACTACCTTTTCCCACAGATCCTTTGACAATTCTTTTGCTTTCCCCATGACTCAGAATCCAGAAACATCAGTGCAGCACTGGATGAAAGATTGAAGGGTCTGTCAGGAGTTCATAAATTCATTGACCTTCTATAAACACACTATAATTACAAGCAAACAGATCACAGGTGAGGATGGTTACCTTTAAAATCCATTCAAACCCCTTTGTGTCAACTTGTGTGCATGTTATCAGGCCAAAATCACCAGAGTATGTAAACTTTTGATCAGGGTCATTTGGGAAGTTTCTGTTGTCATTATGAATGGCTTCAGCCAAACACTAACCATAAGTGGAAGAAATGTTTTTGTGTTCTCATTCATATTGTCTGAAAAATGGCGAAGAGATCATAAATTCTGCCAGGGTATGTAAACTTATGAACACAACTGTATGTAGCAGAACACACATTGGCCTAAATTCATGAAAAAAATTAGATTTTTTACATTTTTTTATTTGGTATGTTTTATAGCAGAAAGTAAAAAAAAAAATGTTGCTTTTTTCTTCTTCAAAATTGTCAGTTTTTTTGTTTATAGAGCAAAAATTAAATAAACGCAGAGGTGACCAAATACCACCAAAAGAAAGCTCTATTTGTGGGGAAAAAACAGACATACATTTTAGTTGGGTACAGCGTCGCATTACAGCGCAATTGTCAGTTAAAGTAACGCAATGACGTATCGCAAAAAATGACCTGGTCATGAAGGGGGGTAAATCTTCCAGAGCTGAAGTAGTTAACACTATGTTATGTTTAATCTTTGTTTATTCAATGAGTTTTCAAAATAAACACACATTTAACATGTACATATCATGGTTAAACAAAAGGATTCAGGTTGCCAGTGTAGCATGTCCTTTATACAACATACCGTATATACTCGGGTATAAAAGTCGAATTTTTCAGCACATTTTTTGTGCTGAAAAAGATCCCCCTCGGCTTATACCTGAGTCAGTGTCTGTGGGTGATCAGTAGTTTCACATTAAACAGAGCCGTGCTGCTTCTAAGAGCCGTTCTGTGCTTGTAACTGTGACTAATCACATTGGAATGCAGAGAATGCTGAGGGAAGAACTGATCGCTGTATAAATGCCAATGGTCCCAAAAAATGTGTCAAAATGATCCGACATGTCTGCTGCAATATCGCAGTACCGCTAAAAATCGCAGATCGCCATTACTAGTAAAAAATCTAAAAAATAAAAACCCCAGAAATGAATTATCCGTAAACGCGGCAACTTTTGTGCAAACCAAACGCCGATTGCGATTTATTTTACCAAAAATATGAGGAAAAATATAAATCGGCCAAATCCGATGGAAAAAAATAGTTTTTTTTTGGATTTGTATTTTAGCAAAAACTTAAGAAATTTTTTTTTTTTTTGCAAAATTGTCGCTCTTCTTTTGTTTATAGCGGCGATCATAAATGACGCAGAGGTGATCAAATACCATCAAAAGAAAGCTCTATTTGTGGGAAAAACAGGACACAAATTTCGTTTGGGTACAACGTCGCACGACTGCGCAACTGTCAGTTAAAGCGACGCAGTGCCGAATCGCAAAAAAGTGTCCTGGTCCTGAAGTGGTTAAAATGCGACCAAACTGTCCACATGAGTTTATGCGATTCCATCTTTTCCATATCCCATGCGATCATTCAGGTAATGATGGAGCCTCAGCCTGGGGCCAAGGTCTAGCTATCACAGACCGAGCCGCTGTGATAAAGTGTCTAAGTTCTTTTTTGATCTGCCTGTAAGAGCCAGGCACCATGGACAGCACTGTAACCCTTGGTTCATTGGGTATTTTGTCTCCTACCAGACGCTAAAATAATTGTAGGATGGCATCCCAAAATGGGATAATTTTCGGACATGTGCCCCAAATATGTGTTATGGTACCGGGTTCCTGCAAACAGCGCCACCACACATCTGGAAGAGATGGATCTATTTTACGGAGCAGTGTAGGGCAGCAGTACCATCTAAGTTAACACTATGTTAGTCGACTAAAATATGACTAAAAACTAAAACAATTCAGATTACTAAAATTGGACTAAAACTAAAGATTCAGATGACGAAAATATGATTAAAACTAAAATGGCATTTTAGTCAAAAGACTGATTGAACTAAATCAAAAATTTGACGTCAAAATGAATACTGGTTATTTATCACTTTCTGAGGAATGCAGTCCTCAGAAAGCTATCACTGGACCAGATGATCAGCACAGGGGAAAGGAAATACTACATCTACACAGACACAGAGAAAAGTGTATTTCAAGCTTCAATTTCAGTAAGCTCTGGCAGCACATAGAGGAGACAGTTGTCACTCTGAAGGTGTTAGAGAGACCTTATGGTGCCTACTACACCCCAGATGCTTGTTTGCACAGCATAGAGAGGTTTAACTTTCAGCATACTATAGCTAGAACATTAACATTTCAATCTCAATTCCTAAACATTGAAGACCTAGGATTATGCTAATTAGCCAATTTCCTAAACTGACACCCACAGTAAAATTGGCCATACACAGTTTAAATTTCAGCCAATTCCTTCTGAAAGGGCAAAAATGTGTGTATTGGGTAGCCCTCTAAACTTCATTGAAAATTCTTGCCCTAATAGCACCTACATACAATGAGATGTAGGCACTGCTGGGGTATTCTGGCAGCCTTGTCTGTATCCTCCCTGCTCAAAAGGCAAAATATATTGGTTTAGCAGCAATTTATTTTGAAGATTATACATTTTTAAATTGATTTGTTTATCATTCATATAAAATCTGTATTAAAAAGCAGCATCTAATACAGGGTGCACTAGAGCATTATGTGATGTTAACATGTAGAAATAGGTTTTTGCTTTTAGGCCCCTTTTACACACGGACGTTCCACGTTCAGGTCCGCCTGTCCGTGTTTTCGGGCGGAACTGAACGGAGCCTCCATGCAGCCCTATGGAGTGACGGTTGTCAGCGGAGACATGTCCGCTGACGCCCGTTGCTCTCCGATCCGCTCCAGACCCGTAAAGTCTGACGGAGGAAAACCCCATATTTCACCCATCTGCAGACCAGATCGGATGACAATGGACAGACAGATCCGTTGTCATCCGATTTGCCATAGGGGAGAGCGGGGGCTCTGACGGATCCGTCTCTACGCGGATCCATCGGCTCAGCAGAGCGATCCCCGCTGAGCAAACGGAGTCGGTATGCGGAGACGGCCGTGTGAAACCGGCCATAAACAAAGTCTCTAGTTGAAAGTTTATATGGAGAAATATTCATAAGCAATACACATATACATACAAAGACACACACAGACTACCTTTAAAATTGTAGTAAACTGCAGTATAAAAAAAAAACAAAAAAAACGAAAAACTTCCCCTGCAAGACAATGTCATAATGTGCTAGTATGCATCGTATACTAACAGATTATGAGAGACTTACCTTAAAACTAAGCTCTCCAGCAGTGCGCTGTCACTGCTGACATGGCTTCCATCTTCACCTGGTCTTCTTTCCGGGTTTGAGACCTCCGGCTACATGAGCGGCCAGGGGCATGATGACATTTATGGCACAGGCTCTGAAGGTCTGGCATGGTATGCCGGACCTTCAGAGCACATGCGCCGGTGACGTCACGGCCTGCATGCAGGGCAAATATCTCCTAAACAGTGCAAGTTTAGGAGATATTCATAGTAACTACAGGTTAGCCTTATTATAGGCTTCCCTGTAGGTACAAGTGGTAAAACTGAGTTTACTACCACTTTAAGATTACTGAGAGTGAATGAAAGCCATGTTGCGCCTATAAGGACAATTCTTTTGACTGTTTTAGGACTGTGGGATGCCCCAACAAAGTAAGTATTTCATATTAATGGGTGAGGTTTTTCCAAAACTGGGTCTGGCTTATACATTCAGTTTAGATGTAGTGCTTGGGGCCCATTTGCCCTGGTGAGGTCACATTTAGCGCATTTATTTTTTAGCACATTATATTGTTCTTTAACACAGCTCAATTATTTAAATGGGTTGCCAACACACCACAATTGTTCTAAAACCGTACCTGCTACATATTTTGTACTGCAGAGCACAGCAACAGATGGTAGTGCGTTACTGTGTGTTGTGGCCCGCTGCAACATATGTGCTCTGGACTGCCACTGAAAAACGAATAGCACCACAATGCACATTACTGCAGTGCAATGGTGTGAGCGGTCCCCTGAGAGTTCTTGATGCACTTCAATATTCCCCCGAATAATGCAAAATTATATACACCTTTTGCAAAAATGGAATCTGTCTTTTTACAATGTAGTTTCAAACTGGTATTTTTATATATCCACTTGAAGATCAAGCCTTGCACTTTTTGTTTACAAGATTAAAGTGTAACTCTACTTTTGCTGAAGAAAAAACAAAAAAACATTCCCCTCTGGGTGATCTATGTACATTGCAAGGATTATAACAAAACTTTGTTGCACACTCCTACCTACCTACTTTGTTCTTCTGAAGAAACCCCGTGATTTCCTATTGGAAGTATCTCACAATGACATTTTTGTTGAAGGGGATTCCTGAAATCTGACTTGTATCTTAGGCAGACTTCTAGGAGAGAAAAAAATAAAAATAAATCGGTGAGCGAATCACACAAGCAGGAAATGATGTTTCTGGGGGGGGCATTCTGTACACATTCTGTGTACAGAACACCTTTAGGCAGCCATATTGCATTTTACAGAAAATTACAGTGGCTGCGTATTGAAAAGGAAAGGTAATTTTTAATTAAATTTAATTACAATATGACTTGTGTTACAATTGTAGATGATATATAGATATATATATATATGCTATTCTTTTTCCCCCAAGAAAGTGGAGTTACCCTTTAAAACCAGTATTTTTTTGCTAGAAAATTACTTAGAACCCCAATACACTATAGATTTTTTTAGCAGAGACCCTAGCAAATAAAATGGCAATCATTGCAACTTTTTGTCACACAGTATTTTGCCCAGCAGTTTTTCGAATGCAATTTTTTTTTGGGGGGAAAAATACACGTTGTTTTGTTTTTTTATTCATTATATACCCCAAATTTTTTGTAAAATACTAAAGATGTTACACCGAGTAAAAAGATACCCAACATGTCATGCTTTAAAATTGTGCACGCTCGTGGAATGGTAACAAACTACGATACTTAAAAATCTCCATAGGCAACGTTTTAAAAATTTTTACTGGTTACCTGTTTAGAGGTACTGGCAGTCCCCTAGTTATGAACATCCGACTTATGAACAACTCCTACTTACAAACGGAGGGAGACAACAGGAAGTGAGAGGAAATCTCCTCCTAGGAAGGGAAATTCACTCCTGTAAGAGTTATTATGGGAAAAAGGGGTCTCCACTGAAGCTTTATCACCAATCCTTGTTTCCACAACAACCCAAAATTTTCAAAATCCAATTATCATTGGGACAGGAAGTGAGGTGAAATCTTCTGAACAGAAACATAGACAGCAAAACAAACATCACAGGGGTGTTAACCCTTCCCTATGCTATCCAAAAAGCTTAAAAATATTTGTTTTGGCTGCAGCTACACTTAAAAAATGTATCTGTTCCAACTTACAAACAAATTTGACTTATGAACAAACCTACAGTCCCTATCTTGTTTGTAACCCGGGGACTGCCTGTACAGAGGTCTAGTGCTGAAATTATTGCTTACGCGATAACTTTCACAGCGATACCTCACATGCGTGGTGCAAACACACGTTTTTGAGCTTTTTTTTTTACAGCTTAAAGACGCCTCTCCATGTTATTCAATGGACACCCCCCCCCCCCCCAACCTCTCCGCAGAAATTCGACATTTTTTTTTTCGAGTTTTTGCACACAAACGTGGTGCGTACACTCCATAGCGAC
>BLSH010413349.1:454899-472178 GCA_018402905.1 Glandirana rugosa | reverse complement strand
TGATTTTAATTTATTTTCCCTATCCCCATTTATTTGTAGGGCACTTGCCCTAGTTTGAAGATGATTTTAGAACAGTTATATGGCTTCTACCGTTAATTAATACTTTTCAGACACAGTTTGAAGATGATCCACATTCACCTCCATTTTTGCTTTTTTTATGTTTTTATTTTTTTAAAAATATTTACAGTTATTTCCCTGTCCCCATTTTTTTGTAGGGCACTTGCCCTACCCTTACCCCCATTTTACTTCCTTTTGCAGCCCTCTGGGGCTTTCCAGGACTTTCCTACAGCCATTTTTGTGCCTAAAAGTTCGGGTCCCCATTGATTTCAATGGGGTTCGTTGTCCGTGCGATCGTTCGGGTTCCGTCCGGACCCGGACCCGGACTTTGTCCCGAAGTTCGGACGGACCAGCAGAACCCGAACTTCCAGGTGTTCGCTCAACTCTAGTAATGGAGGACGAAGTAGAGAGTTAAAGGTAGAAAAGAGTTGATGGGGGCTTCGTGAGAGGTTGTTAATAAGAGTGATAAAGTAGGTCTGTTTGGCAGTGTGGAGGCAGGAATGGTATTGTTGGAGTGAAGATTTATATTGGCTGAAATCTTGCTGTGACTTAGTCTTACGCCACAGACGCTCAAGAGCACGGCTCTTATTTTTGAGGCTTCTGGTATCGTCTGTCTGCCAGGGTTGTAGCGGTCGGGGCCTGATTCTGTGTGTAGTGAGGGGGGCCAAGGTTTCTAGGTAGGATGACAGTGAACTGTTGTATATAGAAGTGGCCAGGTTGGGGCAGGACAAGGATGAGATTTTGTCGTAGAGACGATCTGTAGCAGAAAAAAGAAGAGAAGGGTTAAGATGGCGAAGGTTTCTAAGGGTAATTGTTTGGTAGCTGGAAGGCAAGGAGGAGGAAGACAAGGAGAGAGTGAAACTAATGAGGTGGTGATCAGAGAGAGGAAAAGGAATGTTGGAGAGGTTGCATGGAGTGCATAGGTAGGAGAATATGAGGTCAAGGCAGTTGCCATCAGTGTGAGTAGAAGCATGTGTCCATTGTTTTAGGACAAAAGAGGAAGTTAGCCTCAGAAAGTTAGAAGTAACAGGAGTCTCAAGATTAGCAGGGATGTTGAAGTCGCCAAGAATGATTGTTGGAATTTCAGAAGAAAGAAAGTAGGCTAGCCAGGCAGAGAAGTCATCAAGGAAGCTGGATACCAGTCCAGGAGGCCGATAGATCACAGCAATTCTCAAAGAAACTGGAGAAAATAGACGAATACAGTGAGCTTCAAATGAGGAGAGGGACAGAGAGGGTGATGGATGAAGAACTTGAAAAGTGCTTTGAGGGGATAGGAGGATTCCAACACCCCCTCCTTTTCGTCCACTAGGCCTGGGAGAGTGAGTCCACAGGAGGCCACCATGGGAGAGAGCAGCCCAGGAAGAAAAGTCAGAATCTTGAAGCCAGGTTTCTGTGATTGCAAATAGGTTGAAGGAGTTTGTGACAAATAGGTCATGGACAGTGGTAAGTTTGTGACAAACAGAGCGGGCATTCCAAAGGGCACAGGAGAAGGGGAGGCTGGTTCTAGGCAGAAGAGGAATAGAAATTAAATTGTGTGGATTGCGCCTGCTGTCAGAGGTTTGGGGGTGTCTGGTATGTTGTCCAAAGGTAAATGATGGTGGTCCTGGATTTGGGGAAATGTCTCCAGAAGTTAGGAGAAGCAATAGGGTGAGAGAGGTGATATGGGAGTGTGACTTATGTGGGGGGACACTTCCCAGTGTACTGGAGGTTCTATTGGTATGTGGGTTCAGAAGTAGCAGGAGCTGATGAGTGCAGTAATAAGGTGAAGACAGGAGTGAGGGTGATATATATAAGTGGTGGGGGGGGAGAAGAGGGGTGAAGGAGAGAGAGTTTAAGGAGGGAGATTTAGAATTAGACAAGATGAGTGATAAAAAAAGTTCTATGAGGAATCAAGTCACCTGTAGTCTGTTCAGTGATTTGGAGTGTTCTGTTTATCGCTTTGTGCATTCGTTAAAGTGCTGAGCCGAAGTGTAATACTTAATCCAATATGAATACTTTATCCAAGATGATATTGGTCCATGGTATCCCTGGCAATGCAGACCAAGGCCTTGAAATATATGAAATGTGTAACCCTTTCGCTGCCAGGTCTGTGCTTCATACAGACCTGACAGTGAGGGGCTGAAGCACCCCGAGTGAGTACTGTATATCGGACAAGGTGACTTCTGGCAGTCAAATGGAAGCACTAGGTGCCCCCCCCCCCACACACACACACACACGTGCCCCTGCCATGTATCCCGGGTTTCACTTGCACATTTGCGAGCCTGTGAGTGGCATAGCAGGTGCCGCTAGGGTGGAGGGGGCTGAGCAGATATGCGTCCACTCTCCTCCTCTTCTTGTTGACAGTCATTTTTTTTTAAATTATATAAAATTAAAGTTACACCCAAGCACATAAAGGCCCCTCATCTCCTACGCACTTGTACACACATGCTTTGGGAGTGCCAACACTTGAAAACGGCGACTGTGATACACATGTTACATATCATTACGCACGCTGGAGTGAGAACAATATTTCTAGAACCAGACCTCCTCCGTAACACTAAAGTGATGACCTACAGGGGGCTTTTAAAGCATCACACAACACAAGCAGATTGGGCGCTAAACGACTGTCTCCCCGTCACAGTGTCATGATGACAGCTGAAGCACAAGAGTTAGTAATTGGCACAAAAGGCAGGGCAGCCACAAAGTGTCCTCAGGGATGATGGGGAAAAAATATGCACAATCAAACCACTGTCAGGCGCTCATGCAATAGTGCACCTTGCTCATTGACAGTTTATATTCAGGTGCACTATTGCATGAGCGCCTGTCGGTGGTTTGATAGTGCAGCTTTTAAAGTATCACCTATAGAGAATTTAGGGGACTGAAGTTCATCACCATTTGACAGGCACACGCATATGTAACATTTGACATGTTGGGTACTAATCTTGTATATCTTGCTAAAAATATGAGTAACTTTTTTTGCGTTTGTGTGCCTTAAAATTAACTGCAGTGTATTTTTTACTGAAATTCTGCATTTCCTAGACCTTTGTGGTAATATCGTGTGATATAAAAAATTGGAATTACCACTATTTTATTCTTTAGGGTGTCTGCTTTCAGGAAATATGTACTGTAATGTTTTGGGAGTTTATGCAATCTTCAGACCTAAAATAACTTTTCAACCACTTCAATACCGGGCATTTTTACCCTCTTCCTGCCCAAGCCAATTTTCAGCTTTCATCGCTGTCACACTTTGAATGGCAAATGCACGGTCATGCAACACTGTATCCAAACTACATTTTTTATCACTTTGTTCACACAAATAGAGCTTTCTTTTGTTAGTATTTGAAGGGGTTGTAAAGGTAAAAAAAAAAAAATAACAAACGTGTCTATACTTACCTACTCTGGGCAATGGAATCGCACAGAGCATGAGGGAACCTTGTCTTTTTGGGTCCCCCGTCTGCACTCCTGGCCCCTCTTCTCTGGCCAGTACCCCACAGGAAGCCACTCCCCATGGGGGCACTCATGAGACAGACAGCGGGACTCGGCCCCGCCCCCGCTTCCTCGTCACTGGCTTTGATTTACAGCTTTCAGAGCCAATGGTTCCCGGTGCCCCAGCAAAGCCAGCGAGACCTGGAAGTGAGGGGAGAAGAGATCTGCAGACTTGCACAGCCAAGCAGACTAGCCCGGAGTCCTTGGCCTACCCGCCAGCGGACTCTCCTGAAGCCCCGGCTTGGAGCTCCTGCCGCCTCTGTTCATGGGCGACACAGAGCTGCCCATCACGGACCTCACCTCCACTGCAAAAGCGCTGTTCCAGGAGGTGGTCCCTACAATCCCTATTGACCGCCTCAAATTTGACCACATACACAGGTCCTTGGGACCGAAAAAGCCTGATGGGCTCCCGAGGGACATTATTATTAAATTCACGTATTACTGCACTAAACAAAATGCTCCTCATGGCTGCCAGGAACAAGTCAGATTTATGCTTTCAAGGGCACCACTATCAGCTTTTCTCTGACCTCTCACAGATCACCCTCCAGAAACGTCACCAGCTGAAGCCTTTCACCTCAGTCCTTGTGAACCGGCGCATTAAGTATACCTGGGGCTTCCCCTTTTGGCTTTCCTTCGAATACCAACTCCATCACCACCCCGGAAGAAGCGCAATCGACATCCCTACATCTTCTGCCACAGGGAGGAGCCGTCCCCAGCCCAACACATACCTGCGGATCCCACTCAGCCTCTGGTCAACTCAGCCACCTTTGGGAGAAGACGGCTAGTCATAAGAGATCCCTACCTCTGACCCCTCCGCGCTAAAGCTCTTCATGCTCCTCACTGGGATGGACGTGTTGCCGAGCCTTCACTGACGTGATTTGATGTCTGGTCTCTTCCCTTCCTGATGACTGCTACTTTAACTGTGAGTTTTGGCCATCCGGCCGCCTTGTTCCTAGTTTACCGATCCTGCGGGAGTCCTGCTTGCTTGTTGTGGGGGTCGTGTAGGTTTTTTTTTTTTGCTTAGCCCCCCCCAGGACACAGCCGCTTTTAGATCAACGTGGCCTCCATGGGGACATGTGGTGGTTGGTCGCTAAGCCCAGTGCCCATGTTGTGAGCTCCACCTTCAGGACTCCCTCAGGTCTTTGGAGGGGTGCTGTTCCTCTCAAAACCAGGACACCTCCTAACTCATGGACAGTGGCCCTTCTGGCCCACAAACACCCAGCAGCCCCTTCTGCCCAGGTTAACCGAGCTCCCTCCTTTGGCCTCTAAGGGATGCTGTTGCCTTGGTCCTGTTGTAAGGAAGGACTGGATAATCTACCTCCTGTGTGACATTTTATCATTACCATTGCCCTTATCTGCCCTTAAGTTATGGGATAGTTTACTGACTCAATGTTTGGTTCTGCGTTTACTTCCACTCTGGGGTAGGGACAGCCTCCACTCCCTGGTTCAGCTTCACCTTCCCCCTTCCTGTTTCCCCTTCTCCTCTTTCTTTTCCTTCACCCCCTCTCATTTTCTCCTCCCCCTTTCTCCCCCCTGTCTCCTCCCTCCCTTCCTTGCCACACCTCCTGGGACTGCTGCCCAGTGAGTGGACATCTGTCTAGCTGTTGGCCCTGCCCCAGAGCAGGGATTATCTTGCCATCACTGGTAGGGGCTGTTTGGACCCCCTTCCCACCCGGGGGACCTTGGATTGAGATTTGTCCTAACCCCCCTGGCTCTCAAATCCATGACTATTTCATTTTCTATTACTGCATGTTTAGTGATGTTGTTGCAGAATGTGTTTTTCCTTTTTTTTATTATTCTCCTACTTTTGGCTTTTTGCCCTGAACCCCTTCATTCCTTCCTCCTCTCCCTCCCCCTTCCTTCCTACAAGTGTTAGCTACTGTGGTACAGTGGTCCAGGGTTTCGACCCGGACGGCAGCAGTCTCCTGCTTTCCCCTCCCCCGGCTCCCCTGGGAGCTTCTGCCTAGCATCCTACATCACTGGGATGTGTTTCACCTATGGTGCATCACTAAATGATAATATGAAGAGTTTGGGAAACATTTTAAGCCTCCATATCAATAAATATCTGCGCCACCTGGTCCATAGAGACCAGGTGCGCTTTGTCCCAGGTCGGCAGACCAGTGACAAGTCCGCAAAATAGTCCACCTCATACACCTCTTACATCAGCGGGAAAACTCCTGTGTTCCTACTCTCTTTGAACCTCTACAAAGCCTTTGACTTCTTGTCATGGGAATATTTGCGCTTTATACTGTCTCACTGGGGGTTTGGAGAGGCCATCTTAGCCTGGATCCAGGCCCTATACTCGACCCCTTCTGCTTCGGTGAAATATGCAGAGTTCTTCACTCCCCCCTTTTACATTTTCCGGGGCAAGAGGCAGGGTTGCCCCCTGTCTCCAGCTCTCTTCATCCTGATGCTGGAGCCTCTGGCGATGGCCCTCCGGGCTGACCCGAATGTCCTCGGAATTCCTTATGCAGGCAATGAGTATAAGCTTAACCTCTTCGCAGATGACGTCCTATTGACCTTGACCAATCCTCTCAACATACTCTACTGGTGCGAGAGTTCCATTGCATTTTCTCTGGTTGCCCAAAACAGAATCTTCCAATATATCTGGGCCAATAAATGCCCCAGGATCTCCAGAGCGACCCTTTTGACACACAGGCTAAAGGGGGGCCTGGGAGTTCCCAATATCGCCAAATACTACCTGCCTGCCCAGATCATCCAATTATCCCTGCTTCATGCTACATTTGATACTACTTTGTGGATTCTCTTGAAAATACCCAATTATGCTCCTATCACCATGCCAACCCTCCTCTGGCTACACCATAACCTCCACCCATCAACTTTGAGTCCACTCATGCATTATAGCTTACAAGCCTTGGACTCTGTGCGGTACTCCGCTTGCCTCATGTCACCCTTTCTGCCCTTGCTCCCAATCACTAATAATCCTCTCTTTCCCCTGGGTCTGGACCAACCACGGGCATTCTCTTGGTGGGTCGCTCATGGGTTCTCACATGTTCGACACATCCTGACCACCAGATCACTTCCCATGTGGGCTTTGCTTCGGGGGACCCATGATGTACCAGAAGAGGAGCTCTTCCGCTGCCTCCAACTTCAGCAATGGCTCACCTCGCTGCGCAGGACTGCTATGTACCCGTTCCAGAAAACCGCATTTTAACACATTTGCCTGCATTCTCCAGGATCCCTAGGCCTCATCTCGGCTCTCTATACTTCTCATAATAATCATTCATCTCATACCCATCTCACTTCTGTAGCTCAGTGGGAACAAGACTTGGCGACCGAAATAGACTTGGCAGACTGGAGCGGGGCCTGGTCTTCTGTGGCCTAATGCTTCTGTGACCTAATGCCACCTTGGAGGCAGCATATACAGTAAGGTGCTCCTACGCTAGTATTGTGTCCCTGATTGCATTGCCCATGCCATCCTACAGTGACCGCTGTTTCCGGGGGCTGTGGCCATCGGGGGGAAGTTATACATATATGGTGGAAATATCCTAGACGAATTGGCTTCTGGTCTCGGGTATTTGGCCTCTTATTCACGTTGTTTCACCTGCCTGTACCAAAAGAAGACACGTTTGCCTTATTACACTATCCAATTCCAGGCCTGTTTTCTTATCAACTTGCCTCCCACCTATTTCTGTCAGTCGAAAGAACCATTGCCCAAGCCTGGAAAAAGCTATCTGTCCCCTTTCAGTGGGTGAAAGATCGCATGACCGCATTGATGCTTAATGAAAAGATGTCGAGCATCCGTGGGGACACGAATGCCAAGTTCCTCAAAATTTGGAAACCATGGCTGTGATATGCCTGTCCTACCCTCCCCCCAGCTAGCTTGGGCCGCCTGTGATGGATGGTCCAGATGTTCCAGAGCCCTTCCCTTTTCCCCCCATCTCTTGGTCCCCATCGTTCTGACCTTCTCTTTCTTTCCTAGACTCCCCTATCCCTTCTCTAGCTCCCTACTCGGTAGATGAGCGACCTCCCTCTCTTTAGCTTCACCTTTCTGCCTAACTTTCTTCTGTTTTCTGCTCCTCTATCCTTGTTAGTTCAGTTTGGGCTGTACATTGCACCACCTTTTGGGTTTTGGGGGGCCTAGGGGGCACCCCGTAGTTATGGGGAGCCTCTCTGGGACCCCTGGATCCTGACGGTAACATTCACGCTTAAATTTACTACTGTTGCATTTTTTTTACTTGTGTCAATTTTTGCCCCTACCTTTTCCAACTTTAATACTGGCCCCTGCGTGGGCAGAATTTTGCATTTTAACCACTTGTTAAAACTGAATAAAAACTACTGAAACTGAACATTTTGAAAACAAAACAAGTTTCTCTTCGTTTGTTATAAAATTTTGGAAATAATCTTTCTTCATAAATTTAGGCCAAAATGTATTCTGCTACATTTCCTTGGTGAAAATAACCCAAATCAGTGTATATTTTTTAGTCTGTAGGAAAGTTATACAGTCCGCAATCTATGGTATATATATATATATATATATATATATATATATATATATATATATATATATATATATATATATTTATTTTTTTTTTTTTTTTACTTACTTTCACCAGTACAGTACAGTGTCATCATATAACTGGATAACTGGTGTGGCGGTGATCAGGGACACTGGTGACAGCATGAACAAAAATTTTTTTTTTTTTCATTAAAGTATAACCCACTTTTGTTGAGAAAAAAACACTCCCCTCTGGATGATCTATGTACATTGCAAGGATTATAACAAACTTTGTTGCAGATTCCTACCTTTTGTTATTCTGAAGAAATCACTGTTTGTTCCTCTGTGCCTCTCTGCTAAGCAGGTCTAATGGGAGTGGTTTCATATGCCGCACGGCTCTCCCAGCGTCACTTCAGCATCGGCGTCTGTAGGACGGCGCATGCGCGGGGTCCCCCCAGGCGACGGGCACTCCGTATCCGCTACGGCTGGAGACGCCGAGCACAATGAACTCGTTAAGAGGCCAGGCATTCTAGTCCACCTCCCCCAGGAAGGTGGATATAACCTCCACCCCCCTGGAGTGGAGGATACTGGAATACAGGGCCTGGATCAACGAGGGCAATACCCACCAACTACCTTGAGGGGGCAATATCAGATCCAGGGCCTATGCAGATTGTCAGACTGAGGGAGTGGTGGGGGAATTGGGATGCAGCCATCTTAAGGAAGGAGGCCAAGTGGATATATAATCAAAGGGTCACCGAATATCCAGGACTTAATACATCACTTACGTTTAATGCTTTCCTTTAGATAGTTGATGCTCTATGTACAAGGTGGACAGGTTTAGGACAATAGATTTATTCCATCAATCCATCCTTTACCAATTTGGCAGGATAACTGTCCATTGTGGTTAAGTATCTGGATCCAGGGAATTGCACCTCATATGTGGGACTGTGGAGAGTGGGAGAAGAGGGTTGCGTTGACAATGCAACACATTTTATAAGTGGTCAGAAACTTGTAAATAACTCATGAAAGACTAAAGTTACGTTAAAATCAAGCACACCATTGTTTTTCTTGTGAAATTCCCAATAAGTTTGATGTGTCACATGACCCTCTTCCTATTGAAAAAACAAAAGTTGGATTCAAAATGGCCGACTTCAAAATGGCCGCCATTGTCACCACCCATCTTGAAAAGTTTCCCCCCTCACATATACTAATGTGCCACAAACAGGAAGTTAATATCACCAACCATTCCCATTTTATTAAGGTGTATCCATATAAATGGCCCACCCTGTATAATTACTGCATTACATGTTGTTTCTTATTAAATGCTGTTAATGTTTTTCTAACCATAGGTTTTTCATATATGGTGTTGTCAGCAGGTGGCGCTACATGATGTTCAGAGTCCGACATGGAGCAATGGTCGGTTTGCCTATTTTCCTCCTCCTGTATTGGAACCAGGGTGGAACATCGCGGACGTCTAGGAGCAGAGGAGAGTTTCTAATTGAACCCTCCCCTGTCTCTATCCCCCCCAGGTGAAGATACACCTGGGGGAGGCGGTGGTGCTCGGCGTATCCAGCCGTAGCAGATATGGAGTGCCCGCCAGCTGGGGGGACCCCGCGCATGCGCCGTCCTACAGACGCCGATGCAGATGTGACGCTGGGAGAGCCGTGCGGCTCTGTCATTTCCGCATCGATTGCCCTCAAATAGACGGTGTATGGAGGCATTGAGGCCCCGCTGCCACGTATCCCCGGTCTGGACAAATTATGGTAAGAGGATGACGGGATACAATGTGATTGCTGTAGGCTTACTTATTAGGTATAAATATATGTGGGCATCGTAGTGTGGGGGGGTGGGTTTGTAACTATACTCCCCCTCCTGGTCCGCTGTGCCTCTTGGAGCTATGATATATCTCCTGGGGGAGTAGCGGGTTTGTATGCCCAGGAGCTAGACACTCTAAGGATAGGACTGACTGCATAGACAGCAGCGAATCTTATATCTTATATAGATGTGATTTGTAAAGCAATCATATGTCTGTTTTGCAGATATAGAGCCAGGACTGAGAAAGCTAAGTACTGCTGACCTGAGGAGCAATCCGATGCCCACCCAGACCATAGGGGGGTGGACCTGGCACCACTTTCCTACACAGGGGAGGGAAGTGGGAATCTGTCCCTTGCAATTGGATGTATGCGGCGCCACCATGCTGGAATACCAATAAAGGAAGGGTGAGCACTATTTGAAATATGATGTATCTTACTATGTAATAGATGGAAAATATTTAAACATGCTATTTATGTTTTGATTGTTAGACAACTATGGAACAAAGGGGAATAAATTCTGAAGAAGCAATAGATATTGCGAAACGTCGATGATAATTATTCCACCTTTAATTATCCCTGATGTATCATTGAATGTATGAGATACATATACTGTACATGGGATATGTTTTTTGTCCATAAATTCCTAAGTTTGGTTTTTAACATGCAAAAATAAAGTATCAATTTTTAACTACATGTGTTCTCACTTGGACCCAACACCAATCCATCAAAATCCTATTTATATTTCCTTGATGACTGTGTTCATCTCTGTATTTCTTCTGTCACTTGTTTACTAGGGTGGGATTGGTCCAGGGTCCCTTACACTGATCGACTGTGTATCTTTGTAAATTATAGAAAATTACAGTGGCTGCAGGTTGAAAAGGAAAGGTAATTTTTAATAACATTCAATTACATGACATGTATCGCAATTGTACATGCTATAAACTTTATTGCTATATGCAAGCATTTTACTGAATTAAATCGATTCATTCTGTTTGTTATGTTGTGATTAGCAGTGATTGGCCACAGGTGATCACATGGCACAGATAGGCTGTGATTGGCTCAGTCTGTACCATGTTATTACTGTGACCAATCACAGCTAGCAACACAATTGTATACAATGGATGGCTTGAAAGGAAGCCATGCATTGTTTGCAACTGCCATATGACCTGCTGTGATTGGTTACAGTGGTCACATGATACCAGCAGTTTGCCGGTACAGTGATCAGTCATCGGCTGTGTCCCGTGGATAAGTTTAAGCAAATCACATTTTGTCAAAGATTGCACTTTGGTCAGAAAAAAATAGGTCATTGATTGTGGCACCACCATGTATCATTTTTTGCTATCCACCTGGGTGTAGATACATGAGGAAGCTTTGTGTCACCTTACCACTAGAAATCAGCTGTAAGGCAAAAAGGCCTAAAGGAAAGCCTGCAGACCAGTTTGTTAAGTCAGCTTGTAACTAAAGCACCTAAAGCCTGCCACACATGGTTCAGTTTTTTTGGCTGAACAAAAATAAATTGAACCAATTTCCCCATCCACACACTCGAGATGGATGGGGTAATCCTCCCCGCTGTGATATTGTATTCTGACAGTGGGGAGATCAACTCTGCAACCTGTTGCCTGCAACATTGATAAAGCTGCTCTTACCCATCAGGGTGGTAGAACAGAAGTCACTCCATAGATCAACTTCTGTTCAACTGCAGTGGCCACACATAGATTCAAATTTGGCTGGTCCATGCTGATCTGCCTGAATTTCAATCCATCTATGGTCACCTTAAGAGGCAGCAACATATCAATTTGAATGGCACTAGCCCATGTGAGGCAAACTTGGTCAGAGATTCAGTTGCAGGGGACTGAATACATTGCTGATTACTGGATACACACTTATTATCCTACTATGCTGGCAAGGAAGAATCTTTATGTATGGACTGGCAGGTTCCTAGAACAGCCAGGATTTATAAATATGGCACCTCTCTGACTTGTATTTTGTCAGGAAGTTTACACAATAAATCAAGTCAGTGTAGAACATTTTAAGCACCATAAAATTGTATGAAGGTAAGAACTATGGAACAAAGAAAAAAATGTATTTAACAGTCAAGTCATTAACAATCACATCTATCAGTTTGATTTATCGTATGACATCAACACAGTTTAATTAATATTACGTAACTACACCCTACTTAGTATGACTAAAAACTTACACCTAGGAGCTTAGGATGATTTAAAGAATTGAATCTTCATTCAGAATGTATCATATCCACTGTCTCAGAACTCAAGCGCTTTGACTATACTAGCAGATAACAAGGTCTGCCCAATCAGACCTTCCCCTTGGATTCTTCTGCAGTTGAGTCGAGTCTATGCCACTGGCTGTGCTAATACAGCTTCATTTAAAGTGTTAGTAAACCCAGGGCTCTGCATTTACTATATCTGGTCTCCCACAGTACACAGAACATGGAAATGCAATAGTTTTAGTAAATATAAACTGCTAAATCCCTTTTTTTCATCAGCAGTATATAGCAATCTTGTGACTTGTATCAGTGTCTGCTTAAAGCTTGTAGGAGGAGTTTTCATTTTCCCCTGATCCCGTCTGGACACTGCTCATTGGCTTTGTGCTGATCACATACACTCTCCCAAAATAACAAAAAACTTTCTAGCAATACACACCAAACTGAGCATGTGCAGCCTGACTCCTAATGTTCTGTTCTATTAGGAGATAGGTTGGAGTCAGTTAAAGAAGAGGAGGATCAGAGAAGACATGATCGCACAGCCTTTATACACAATTCAGAGGATTAACCCCTTAGGTTCAACAATTCGTTTAACAATCATGCTTTACTGCATATACAGACTGGTTTTACTTTTGTGGGTTTAATAACACTTTAATTACAAGATTCTTTTGTGGCGATTATACTTGTGACAGAATATAACACCATCAATCTATTATACAAAACTATGATACCACATTCAATAGGATTCAGAAGTAAGGGAAAAATATATTACTAAACTACAGTTTACCAACAATATTATTTATGATGCATTTGGAACCACACTTGGAGATTCACAAGGCCGCTTATCTGATGACCTGTAGTGGATGTAGGAGGGCTCTCAAATAAATTGGTTGCTCAAGCATCTTAGATCAAGATATTGTGACGGATGAGAGGGTGATCTTTCTTGGAGCAAATCATGATCCCTTTACACTCTTAACTATCCCTTTTTATTCCCAAATCTAAGAACTAGCCTAGAGGGTAGTTTAGAATATTTACCCAGATCTATTTGGGAGCCACTTCTTATACAATAACAGAATGTTTGCTTAAGCATTGACTGTACCTACCCACCAGATAGTGCTCTAAGATTAGGAATTGCTATTGAGGTCTTCTGGGAATAAAATTGGATTTATTAAATTCAACCTTATATGTGATTATTCATTCTTATATAGGGGGAATAGATTATCCTTCGGTTAAATCTAAATATGTTATCCCTATAGGATGTATGAATTCCCCTTTTTGAATAATAATATTTCATTTGATAGTCTTTCATTTTAATCATGTTGCATGTGTTAAAAATGTGTGAGTGTATCCAGAGATCATTGTTGGGGTATAAATAATTTCAGCATATCCCTACAAATCTGACATCATCATTTTCCATCTTGCTTCTGAATTATCATAATAAAACATAACATTTTCCGATTTTAAGAATCATAATATGACATGTACGTGATACTGTATTTCTTGTCATCATCAAGTCCTTTATATATTAGGATGTCCTTTATATGCATAATTAGAAAAGTTATAATGTCCAATCATGTCCATGAGTTTTAATTGATTTTGTTTTAAGAATAGTGAAATACAGTCAATTTAACCTGAAATAACCTCTCATAATAAGTTGTTATACTAAGATTCCAGAAAGCCTTACCTTGCTAGCATTTCTTGACATAGAATGGGGTTCAACTGATCAAGCATGGCTGGTTGTTTCTTGCTGTGCTAAAGATATAGACCTTTCCTTTCCCAATCATAAAAACTGATTGATCTTTGCATCGGGTGATGCCTTGTAAAAATAAGACAGTTTCAGTTTAAGATGGGTTTCTCTAGATTCAAGTGTTTGATCACAAAAATAACCCATTGTTCAGGGACTGAATGTGTCCTTGCAACTAGTTGCTCTGTCTACAACTTCTCAAACCCTCATGGTTCTTCAGTTCTATGAGTAGTAAATATTTATGTGACATCTATGTTATTAAATTAATATGAAGTTCAGGCAGCATCTGGCATTAAGAATCCATATTATTGATCATTTCATATCAGAAAAACCCTGACAATTTCAAATGGCAGTTTCCATACAAGTTCTTATGAGAAGCAGTATATGAACAACAAAGACTACTATAGCCTTGTTCAACCATTAACCACTTCAATACTGGACACTTTCACCCCCTTCCTGCCAAGGCCAATTTTCAGCTTTCAGCGCTGTCAGACCTTAAATGACAAATGCGCGGTCATGCAACACTGTACCCAAATTACATTTTTATAATTTTCTTCCCACAAATAGAGCTTTATTTTGGTGGTATTTAATCACCCCTGGGGTTTTTTTATTTTTTGCTAATTTCGAAAAAAAAAAAAGTTTGTCACTAAATTTTGTAAGTAAGTAATTTTTCTCCTTCACTGATGTGCGCTGATGAGGATGCACTGATGGGCACTGATGAAGCGGAACTTATGGGCACTGATGAGGCAGCACTGATTAGGTTGCGCTGATGAGGAGGCACTAATATGCCGCACTGATGGTCACTGATAGGTGGCACTGATGAGCACTGATGGACAGCACTGATGGGCACTGATAGACAGCACTGATAGGCAGTACTTATGGGCAACGATAGGCGGCACTAATGGGCAGCACTGGTGGCAAGCACTGATGGGCACTGAAAGGCAGCACTGATTGGCATCTCTGATGGGCATTGATTGGTGTCACTGATGAGCACTGATTGGTGGCACTGCTGGGGCTACATTGATAATCGGGGCACTGATGATCAGTGCCCTGATTACCTGTACACTCTCTGCTTCGAGGAGATGCTGCTGATCGGCTCTCCTTGCCTCAAACTCTGTAAGTGTGAGGTGAGAAGAGCTGAAAAACGGTATTTCTGTGTTTACATGTGATCGGCTGCGATTGGACACAACCAATCACATGGTTAAAGAGCCGCATCATTGGCTTTTTATCCAGATCGGGGTCGCGCCGTGTCCTAGGGACACGGTGCGACTGTGATCGCCACACTGCGTGCACCTGTGGGCTTGTGAGAGCGGTAACACTGGGGCTATGTCAAATTACGTTGCCCCAGAACGAGAGGGGCTCCCGCCCACCGTCCTTTTGCAATACAGTGGGCGGGAGGTAGTTAATCATAATGTATTTTCTGTGCATATTTGAAGTTTCTTACCACTTTCTGTGCCAAAACAGAGGATAACAGACGCAAACATATATGGCAAAAAGAGGTTTTTGCCATTAGTGAATTGTTGGGATAAAAATAAGGGATGTGATTGGGCACTAAGAACAACAACTATTCTGTTTATATTTTTGGTTCTCCTGTTTTTTTGTTTTTGCTTCTCTAAATACCCCTTTTTTATTGTTTAGGAAGGTAAGATTTTTTTTTTTGTATGCAATCCTGTTATTTCTGAATTTTGTTTTAAATCACAATGTAAGCCGACAACAGCTGTGATTTCTCACCCCTGTCCACGTCTTTCATGTTGGCAAGTATGGGATCAGAGGTGATCTAAAAATGCTGAGATTCAATGTACAATTCCTGGGCACCTAGCAGGCATTTTCTCACTTACTTGTTATGCCTGAAAGATGCTGTATTCCATTGCCGCAGTCTGTCTCTGACTTTATTTTGGAAGAGAGAACTAATCTAGAAATAGATTGACAATATTTGTAATTTTGTAAAGTTTTTTTTTTTTCTATGGACTTACTTGTGAGAGAATGTAACCACAGATGCCCTTTAAAATTATAACAACAATTACGTTTAGATGAACAATAGTAAATGGAAATATGTGCACATTATATTTTGCCTTTAAATTCCTGTGTCAACTAAAATTTAGCATTTCCTGGCCTTCTCATGTAAGCATATTCATGGTCAGCTTTACCTTCTGATTCCTCAAGACAACCCTTTCCAAGTCTATAAAAAGATAAAACCATCTTCCTCTCTCGTGTTCATATTTCTGTCTCGCTTAGAACTATGAGTACTCCCTCTGGTTCCCCCCCCCCCAGATTTGGCTTTTGTCAAGTACCTGCATGTGTACCCTGAGATGAAGGGTGGCCTCTTGTACAGTCCCCGTCCAAACACCCCTGGATGTTGAGACGTGCAGTGAGGTCAGTGGCTGGTGAGGTACTGGCTAGTATCAGAGCCAGATACACACAGGTTACATACGTCGCCAAGGTTAGAGTGAGAGCAATAATTCTAGCACTAGACTTCCTCTGTAACTCTAAACATGTAACCCGTAAAAATGTTTAAAGCGTCGCCTATGGATATTTTTAAGTACTGAGGTTTGACGCCATTCCACAAGTGTGTGCAATTTTTAAGTGTGACATGTTAGGTATCTATTTACTTGACGTAACATCATCTTTTACATTTTAATTTTTTTATTCATGAAACAGTTTTTTTTCCAAAAAGAAAGCGTTTGAAAAATTGCTGCACAAATACCGTGTAACATAAAAAGTTGCAACGACTGTCATTTTATTCCGTAGGGTATCTGCTAAAAATATATATATGATGTTTGGGGGTTCTTCGTAATTTTCTAGCAAAAAAATTATGATTTTTACATGTAGTTGAGAAGTGTCAGAATTGGCCTGGGTGGCAAGGGGTTAATTACTATAAGCAAGTAATATACAAATAATTATATATTGTTTTAAGGTAATTTACTATATTTTCAAAAACTGTACTCAAGCAGGTGGCTTAACAGACAAATTACTGGTTTGAAAATATAACTTCAAACCAGTAATTTCACAGTAAATAGATAAATAATAAACATATAGCATAATAATATATTATTTAACTTGATTAACCACTTCAGCCCCGGAAGGATTTCCAGCTTTAGGACCGGAGCCCTTTTTGCGATTCGGCGCTGCGTCGCTTTAACTGACAATTGCGCGGTCATGCGACGTTGTACTTCACCAATTAGTTCAATTTATTATATAATAATACGATATACAAATAATAAATAGATAAATGACACTTTAATGACCAAACTTCAATATAAAAGTTTGGTCATTAAACAGACAATTCGGTGGACGAACTCATGTCAAAAACTTTTATATCATTTAATGGAATTTTGTTATATATTAATAAACATATAATGAACGAATATCATTAATTGGGGAACGGTGGGTCCGGTTAAGACTGTGAAGAGTTGATGTACATTTTTAGTATTAAAAAAACGATCTTTTAATGCTTCTTGGGGGTTTGTAGTATATATATAAAAATCGTCTATGGGATGCCTTATTTTACTGTCAGCA
>BLSH010413349.1:418026-439383 GCA_018402905.1 Glandirana rugosa | reverse complement strand
TTGTGCTTTCCAGAGCAACATTCTATCTAGGCAACGTGGCTACTATGAAATTGTGATTTTTAATGTTTTCTGTCAATTTGATTTATTGTCAATCCTTTTTGTCTTGTATACACTTGATGATTATTATGTCAGAACGTCAATAAAATATGTATTTTTTACGATAGTGGTTGATCAACCTATTTAAAGTCCCTTTCTTTTGGGGGGAATTTTCTTGTGTAGTAACTAATGATGGGATGAGGTTGCAACAACAGTTTATCCTACAGACTATGGTACTCTATTTGAACCATATTGGGTAGAAAATACCCTGAACCTCCAATTCCAATCTTTTAAACCTTACAGTCTCTAGGCTTGAAAACGATAGATATTATGACAATTGTGTTGAAAGTGTGTGAAATAACATGTTGATAATTTAATACAATAGAAAGAATACACAACGGTCCTTTAGTTAGTCTGGAGGTACCCCCCCCCCAAAACCCCCCAGCCCCCCTTTTTTTTTTTCCAAACACCTGGTGTTGAGTCCCATAGAAAGTCACCGAGAGGCATGATGTTTAGAAGCAAGGAGTTTGAGACTTATATAGCCAAATATAGGGACCATGGAAGGAAAGAAGCACAGGAATCTGAGATGACTTCCATTTTCTCCACCTTGAAAAAATTAGTAGAAAGGAAAATGGCCATGTTTTGGCACATTGAAACATTTGAACACTACATCCGCGAATACATAAACCCCTTTGGATTGAGAATCCAGATCTTTCCAACATTGGACAATGTGAATGAGGTGTTTAAAAAGAGATGGGAGAACAATCTCCAACAATGCACCAAAACTATGATGAGGCTGTTAGTTGAGGAATACCAAAAAAGAATCTCTACAGTTGACAAGGAAATAGATGAGGTGTATTCACAATTAGAGGGCTTCAAACAGTTTCCCAGCTTTAGAGAACATGAGGAAAATATTGAGATGGGCATTGATCAATCGGTCAGAGAAATCATAACCACCAAAGAACGTAAATTTTGGAGAGACAAGACGGCATTCAGAGAGGGTAAGGCATATCGGTAGCATCAGAACAATACACAACCACATCACAATGGGAGATTTGGAAAACCTAAAACTAGGGGCAGGAATGCACTGGGATCCAACTCATCATTAAATTCTTTATCTTCGTCTGTTTCACAGGTGTCACAAGAACGCAGGGGATCACAAAAAAACAAATGGCGCTCACCGGGCTCCATCAATCACTCAAAGAAACATATCACGGAATCTACAGTCAACAAATCTTCCACACAGGTGACGGGTTTAGAACACTCTAAAAGGGCAGGTAACTCACGTGGTGGCCCATCCGGGCATAGCAAACAAGGTGGGGACACTTCACACAAAGAGGGACCTTCGGGGGGTATGTCCCCCGATGGCCCCTCTGACACTAAATGACAGCCCATTGTGCATTCTGATTTGTCCTCTGACGCCAATCTTAGTGTTGTTAATCTTTCGGACTATGGATTATCGGAGCGGGAGGTTGGTCTCTTATCTATGGGCCTAACCTTTTGCCCTGATGCGGACCTGGATATTTTTGAAACCAAAAAGGACATACAATTATTTGCAAGGAAGTTGTTATTCCAAAGTCTATATGTGAAAAACACTCCCAGCCAGGAACAACCTGATCTAACTCCACGGGAAAAACAGGCAGTAGAGGAGCTGTCAGCTCTTCTAGAGGAACAAAACGATTTTGAGGATCAATTAGATATCGGCCTCCCTCTAAACGTTGTTACACCCAATCCTATAATTAAAAAATTGGGCACTTCAACATTAAGACAGAAATCCAGTAGGTTTCCATCACTTGATCTAAACCCTAATATTAGGGCCTTTGTGGCCATGACTACACATGGCTTGGACAATCTGAAAAAACAGCATCGCAAGGACAATTTGTCACGGGACGAACGCAACACCTTAAAAGTACTAACCGACCAACATCAGCTTAGGATAAAACCCTCAGACAAGGGAGGCAATGTCGTGGGGATGAACAATCACCAACACAAGGCCATGTGTCTGAAGATCCTCCAGAACCCTGATTGGTACAAATTGATATCACAATCTAATATAGATAAATTCTACAAAGAGTTTTACCTCTTGGTAGACACAGCCTACTTGGAGAATACGATTGATAAACATACCTGGGACTTTGTACGGACTAAATTCCCCAAGGTCCCAACCTTCTACAGCCTCCCGAAGGTCCACAAGGACCTGAGGGAACCACCAGGGAGACCTATTGTGTCTGGTCGGGGAAGCATATCTGAGAATTTAATCAGATATGTGGACGAACAGTTGCGTCTACTTGTGACAAATTTGCCCTCATATATCAGGGACACGGTCCATCTCCTTCAAAACCTGGATGGCCTCCCCTTTCCACCTGAGGCTATTTTGGTCTCGGTGGACGTGGAGGCACTCTACAGCTCTATCCCACATAGGGAATGGATATGGGCAATTAGACATTTTCTCTCCCAGTCCCACCGGGATGATAAAAAGCTCCATAACTTCATATCATCCTCTCTTGAATATATCCTGATGCAAAATATCTTCACTTTTGATGGTTCCCTGTTCCTCCAGGTACAGGGGGTAGCGATGGGGACTTGTTGTGCCCCGTTCTATGCCAACCTGTACCTGGGGGAATGGGAGGGATCCTTTTTGGCAGATGATGCTCTCACTGATCTAACCAGCCATATACTAATATGGTACAGATTCATAGACGACATATTTCTGATTTGGACGAACACACGAGAAATGTTGGATCAGTGCTTGGTAGCTATGAATCAGAATTCATTTAATTTGAAGTTCACCATGAAGGCAGACCCTTCAGCACTAACCTTTCTTGATGTAAAGATACTTAAAGATGAGACAGGGAGCTTGACGAGTACCCTTTTTCGAAAGGACACCACAGGAAACACCATCCTGCATGCGACTAGTTCACATCCCAAACCCTTGATAAAGTCCATTCCCTATGGACAGTATCTGCGCATGCGTAGAAATTGTACATCGGATGAATTGTTCGAAATGGAAGCGGCCAAATTAAGACATAGGCTCAAGCTGAGAGGATACTCTAACACTTGCCTCAAAAAAGCATATAAACGTATGAAAAATACAACAAGAAAACAGCTTCTTTATGGCAAGGCCAATAAGCAGGAAAAAATAGGTGACTCTAATACACCTTCAAACCAAGCCAGGATTATAGTGAAATACAACAAATACCATGGAAAAATTAGAAAAGTCTTATTACAATTCTGGCCCATTCTGTTGATGGATTCCACTTTAGCCCCTCTTCTTCCCAAAAAACCCCCAATCACTTTCCGATGCTCTTGGTCACTAAGAGATTACTTTGTACACAGTGAATACACGGGCGAATTCAGGGGTGACCCCTGCAAGCGCAGGGGCACATACAGCTGTGGGGGCTGCAAAATCTGTCCACTTATGAACACCAATGCCCACACAAGGTTACCCAATGGCCAATGGTTTAGACCAAAACACTTTGCTAACTGTACTACCGTGGGAGTGGTCTATCTATTGACCTGTGCCTGTGGGGCCTTTTATGTGGGCAAAACCACACAACAATTTTATAAGAGAGCCTCCAGACATGTGACAGCTATAAAAACACGCAATCCGGATTTGCCACTGGGACGACACACGAGGGACTATAATAGCAACTGCCCCCCAAAATAAAGTTTCTTATTTTAGACAGGGTCCATCCCAACAATTGGGGAGGTGATTGGGACAAGATCTTACTACAGAAGGAGACCCGTTGGATAGTGGCCCTCAATGCCACTATGCCACCGGGCCTCAACAGTGTGGTCAGTTATTGTCCCTTTCTGGAGGGTTTCGTTTCTGGGACTTGGGAGGGACCTGGCTAATGACTTCTTTCTTTCTGGTGTCACCTGCCCGGGCATATCTACAGGGCTTAGACACATCCTAGGTTTGGTCTAACTATTATCATAGGAAGATTGAAGGGTATATCTACATATACACACACCAATACCATTTGGGGGTCATTATGGATACAGGCCCTCATGATTTTTTTCACATATATATACTCCATGTACACCTGCTCTTCGGTGATCCATGAGAGGACAATGATATTCACCCTGAGTGATGCTGTGGAAGAGTGGACAGTGTGACCCTACTCGGCGAATGGTTCCCCTCTGTTCCTTATTAGATATTTGCATTTACACATTTGATTTTTTGATTGCCTTTGACTCATATACCCCCTCGTTTTTTTGTTTTTTTTTCAGATTTTTTTTTTCCAGATTATATTCTATATTTTATATTTTTTTTATTTTTCTTATTTTATTATTATATTATTTTTCTATTATTTAATTTTTTTGCAAGATTTATCTTATTTTTCATTTTTGATGACCTGTTGATAATTTTTGAGATTTTGGACAATGGGAGAATTGTATTCATTTATATATTTCATGTGATTCCCCGTTTACGGAAACATTGTTTTTCTTTTTTGCACACATTTATCATTTTTATATATACACCATATTATTTTCTATTTTTCATTCATCTATTTCCTTTTCTTTTCTTTTCTGTAGCTATTTCTATCTGATTCTTTTTTCCCCCTTTCCTCCTGTTTCCTCCCTCCTTTTCTTTTTGTTTTGTTTTATTCCTCTTTGTTGCCTTTTGTCTGCTGTTGTATGGTGCAGTTTCCCAGTGCACACTAGGGACCGACAAGCCCCACGTTCGTGCCTCAACTTGCCGGAGCTTAGAGCTGTGACCGGTGACCCGGAAGCAGTACCGATGTCAGGGCGGACATGCGCACTCCACCGGGGGGGGTCACACACCTGTGTTGGAGGACGCTACTTAATCCGCCTGAATCTGCCGCCACTCGAGAATCTTCTGAGTGACGGACGGACACATGTGGCGGCAGACAGCTCAGGTATCATGTTATTGAAACGGGGATCTCCCCCCCTCCCTCCCCCCCTTCTACCTCTTTGTCTCTCTGTATGCTATGGAGCACTTGTAACGTTGGCGCACTGGGGGATTAGCAGCACCATTCTCCTTACTCCCTTTTTTTGTCCCTTTTTTCTGTTTTGCTTCTTCTTTTTCGTCACTCCTTTCCTGTTTGGCGGCTCTTTGTGTGGTCTCATGGACTCTACTTCATCTGGTGAAGGGGTTTGAGCCTGGTGGACATTGTGGTGGATGCCTTCCCCTGTCTTTTGGATGCATGTGACGGGGGTGGGCTCCCCTGTTTTCTTTTTCTTTTTTCTTTCTGATGTCTGTCTTTTCATTCATTTGTATTCTGTCCAATTTCAGGGTCGGCAGAGATAGAGACACCTTTAGCTGGGACCACGGGCAGATCCCCTCGGCTTCCTTCCCTCCCTCAGAGAGGGAACATGACTTACACGTCTCTCTTTATGATTTCATATTTTTCTCTCTCCGTCCCTTTGAATATTTTTTCTAACAAAGACCATTGGATGGTGAGTTCCCATTTGTGCCCTGTTCTGTCTATTTCATGGGCGGTTATTTCCGTGGTGCCACCAGGATGTTTTTTAATTTTTCAAAATTTTTTTATTTTTCTCTCTTTTCCCTTCTCAGAAATACATGTGAGGTCTCTGACAATTTTTGGGTATACCAAGCCGTGCCTTGTTGACAAGATCTGTCCACTCATCATACAGCATCATTCATCTCTGCTCTCCCCCCACAAATGTGGAGTAGGCCTGTGATCATCTGAATCCAGGTATCTTTTGAGACTGTAGTGCTTCATGTATCACACATATATGTAGGGTAACCGCTATCCATTGCGGAGGGTAACCGCACCACATCTGCGGAATATGAACTCATCAGTTGTGCTTTCCAGAGCAACATTCTATCTAGGCAACGTGGCTACTATGAAATTGTGATTTTTAATGTTTTCTGTCAATTTGATTTATTGTCAAACCTTTTTGTCTTGTATACACTTGATGATTATTATGTCAGAACGTCAATAAAATATGTATTTTTTACGATAGTGGTTTATCAACCTATTTAAAGTCCCTTTCTTTTGGGGGGAATTTTCTTGTGTAGTAACTTATGATGGGATGAGGTTGCAACCACAGTTTATCCTACAGACTGTATGGTACTCTATCAGAATCAGGTTTCAAAGCCATCTCAGGGGCATGAGATTGCCCAGCCAATTGTTCATTGGGCTCTATGCAGCTCTCTTATTCATCTTAAGAAGATCCAAATTTTTCATTACCTAGATAACATCCTGCTTTTAGCCAGATCCAAAACTCAGCTTCTTGAGCACAGGGATCAAGTGCTGCAGAGTTGTCACCTATTAGGCTGGATGATAAACTACCAAAAAAGCCAGTTTAAGATAATTCCTGCAATACCTTTGGGTATCATTCAGTGCAGCAGAGGCCAAGTTTTTCTTTGCAGACACATTGAACTTTACTATTCCAATCTGGCTATGTGCTCATTTGTATGTTAGGAGACTGCGATTTTGTTTTCTCCGGCAGTGGAGGTGACAGTCACTATGACAATCAACTCTTTTCCAGCTGGGATACAGAGATCACTAGGGTGGTGGACTAGACAGTCCAGTCTTCCCCAGGGCAGACTCATTTTTGATAAAAGATCACTGTTACTTCTGATGCTAGAGTTGGGGGGGAAGGTGGCTCACAGTCAGGGGATACAGGGCTTTGGCACTGGATCTCATCCTCCGTTTACAAGCACCTGAAGCTAACGAAGGCCTTCAAAGCCCTAAATATCTTTTAGTCAATCACCAAATACATGTCACACTGTTATTAAACAGCAGTGATCTTGCTCCAGACTTGACAAAGTTATACATTTTTGGAGTGCTGAGTCTCCAGTACCTTCATCATGGGTAGTGGTCTCTGAACAGGCAATACCTGGCAGAAGTCTTTGCAAAATGGGATATGATGGATGTGGATTTAAAGACCACTCTAATAAACACCAAGAACCCATTCTTTTTCTCCTGATTTTGCTGTTTCCAGGACATAGGACTTTAATCTAGTGTGCATTTTTCTCCCTGTGGGCCTTATCCTTCAAGTGTTGTAGAAGGTCTGGAGGGATAAAGTGCTGACCTAGGCCTTGGTTCCAGCTACTCTGTTAGATGGTAGAACCTCTAATACCCTTGCTTCTGATAGAAGATCTGTTAAAAGAAGGTCAGTAGGTCCAAGTGAACCTGAGGAAATTGAATTTGATGGGTTGACGATTAAGTGTAGCCAATGAAAAGACCTTAGATTGTCCTTTCCGGTGATTGGAACACTTATTGTCTTGGAAACCATTGACTAAGCATCTTATCACAGAGTCTGGAGGAAATTCTTTGACTTTGAAAAGCAGAGAGTATTTGTTCCATGTCATCGAGGGAATTTGAATGACTTTTTGCAAATGACTGTGGATGTAGAGTTGAGTTTATGGACTTTAAAAGATGCAGCACTTGTGACATTAACAGAGGTACAATGATCGGTAGACCTGCTGGTTGCCAAGTTCATAAAACGGGTCATAAAGTGCAGACCCCCTGTCATATCAGTGGTTCCAAAGTGGGACCTTCCTTTGGTCCTAGACAGGCTGATGGAGCCTCTTTGGGGCATTCTCTTTTAAAGAGCCATTCTGCACATTCTTCAAGAATAAAGTGGTGCTCAAATCCATTCCAGATTTTCCTCCCAAGGCTGCCTCCAAATTCCACATTAATTGGGAGATATTAATACTGACACTGGTGTTATTTGGGCTCATCTCTTGAGGGACAATGATGGTCAAGGTTAGATCTTGGGATATTGTTGAAGGCTTACCAGCAGAGAACTCAACCCCTTTGTCCTTCCATCTGGCCCAAGGATGGGTAGAACTGTAAGGCCTAGTGTGATTCTTCCTGGATAATAAACACTATTCAGATGGCATATAATGCATTGGGCCTTCCTCCTCTGTCTGGTTGACAGCACATTCAGATACCCCTACATTCGCACAAGGGTATGGCAGCCTCATGGGCATTGTATGGCTCAGTTTCTACACTTGAAGTTTGCAGGGCAACAAGGTGTAATTGCTGGACGTTTCGGAAGCTTCTGCTGGTACTTTTAGTTCCGCTATGCTTTCATTGGCTTTGTCTTAAAAATAAACATTTCTGTATATTTTGCGGAGTATAACCTCATTTTTTTCTTTTACTTCTGTATTGTATCCCATTGCTTCCATGGGTATTCTGGCCTGAGGAGACCAGGAATAAATAAAATTGGTTTCTGATAATTGCAGTAATTTTCCTCTCCTAACCTCCCCTCATGTCAACATACTTTTCACTCCCTAAATGTCCTTTTGGAGATGGGACGGGAAGGGTGGGTTTACCGTTCTATGAGGTTGGAAAAAGTCCTGCGGGGTCAGAAGACAGGGTTGACATGCTGGCATATGGAAAAGCCAGGAGAGGAAAATGATCAGAAACCAATTTCTGTGCCCCTGTCACTTTCTCTACTAATGTAGGCAATGGTTATCAGGACCTTCCTGTAGTGAGGGACAGACAGCAAAAAAAATGTGACAGAGATTCTAAACGTTTCTGTATTCTATCCAAATCTTAAAAAGTTTTACATACACCTTAAAACACTGTATAGTTCTTTTAATAAATCCAGGCCAAACAGGTTTGTTTTCTGATGTAAGTTAATCTTTTGCCCATTCCTTGTTCTTTGTAGTCTATGAAAGTTCTATACACAGACTTCAACATTTCTGCCAATTTACATTTCTTTGCTGAAAAAACATTTGCAGACACTGCAATATACATATTAAGTTTTATCAACAAATACATCATTGGCCTCCTTCTAGATCTGCTCCCACCTAGCATCCAATACTTGGGTATTAGCAAGCACAACTATAGGGATGCTGCAGTGGAGCTAGTGGGTTGATCAAGTGCCCTCTTGGATCCATTGTCTGTTATAGGAAAAGCCATAGATCCATACATCAGCACATAATTACAGGTAACTCATTAAACTTAATGGAACTAGACACCTTCACCCACTGGCTTCACCAAATGCTGATTACCGCTAAAGCCTCGTACACACAGTGCGACGGTTGTACGACCGGAAGTCCAAAATTGTATGTTGGCTGTTGTGTCTCGCGTACTGACGTGCACTAAGCGATCATACGACCAAGCCTAACGTGGTTAATGAGCTACGAGTGTATAAAGAGGAGGTTCAGATGCATGTGATTTGTGAATTAGGAATGTAGGTTTACACGAACGGACACTTCCGGGCCTTCCTGACTTCTGAGCATGCGTGTTTTGCACGTACAGCTTTGTTGGACCAACTTCTCTGTACACACGCTACAACAGTTATACGACACCTTGTTGTACAACAAAAGTTTGCTAGTCTGCTCATCCAACTTCTGTTGTATGACCGTCGCACATTGGCTGTTCTAATCGCACGTACTAACGGTCGGATGATCGTACAGCAAGCTGTTGTACGACTGTCACATCATGTGTACAGGCCTTAAGTGAGACCACAAGGAAGGAATGTTGCAATGCTGATCTGAGGTCAGATTTTTTATGTGCTGGGAAGTTGTGGATGGAGGCTTGGACATTTGCAGTTAAATAATGGTGGAGAATGGCTGGTTCAAAATGCTAGGCATTGCTATTTTGGAAACTTTGAACCCTAAAAGAGTTGATTTTAGGACTATACATGCATAAACCAGGCAAGAAAAGAAACATAAGTTAATTGATATTTGTTGACTTATGAATGAAAAAAACTAGCAAAATGTTAACTACCAGTTCTTATCAAGGCACTTGTCATCTACTGCCTTTCAATATCATAATATATTTCTTTCTTTCTTTACTTTACCTGCATTTTATCATGACATGGGTGTCCTACTAACTGGCTGCTCTAACATCTGCTGCAAGCTCTTCAAGGACAAACAATGCATAGCACATTTTAATCATCCACCAGGATGAGGGTACAAAAAAGCTGTCTGCTGGCTGCATGATATCAATGGACTATTTTTCATCCTATTTTCCTGGCACACTACTCCATTCATCTAACAAAAATCCATCTAATTGACCTAAGGGCCAGCCAGATGTAGACCAACTGTGAATAAAAACAGATAGAAGATATTAAATCGAATGAAGACCACTGAGTCACCCTTATGAATATGATAAATATAAACCATTAATGTTTTCTGAGAAAACAAAAGGTAACTTTTATGAATATATTATATGTACATAACACTCTCTATCTTTTACTTTCTGACTGTCAGTTTCTGTTTATTGATCTACCTCATCTTTTGAGAAGTACTTCTAACTATAATTTTTCTTTTTTTGTATTAAAGTGAAACTCAAGTAGAACTTTTTTTGGATGAAGTAGGAAAGGATGTTGGGTTTTTACTGCTGTCTCTTGCCACATTAAAGAGTCCCCCTCTCATTTCCTGTGCCAGAGACAACATTGTCACTAAGAAGTGAGGGGAGTCCCTCCAACGTGGGCACAATCTGGTGGGCCCGGAGTGAAATCAAGTATAATTCTTAATTATTCTCCCATAATGTCTTTGTTGACTTTGTTACCCCTTAGAATGAAAATTAACATACAAAAATGTCATCAGATATAATGTTTACTACATGCAACACATTTTGGATCCCTTCAAGTTTTCTTACAAACCAGCCTTTTGAAGTCTCACTTTGGGCCTACTGTCTAATACCCTGTGCCTGAAATGTGTCCATGACATGTTGATTCATTTCACATTTTCTGGTTCTGCTCATGCTTATGCTGGGTACTTGAAGCTCTACTTTTGGGAATTGGCGAGGACAAACACACTCCAAAGCTATATTTCGTTATACTGCTCAATTGGAAAAAAAACACATTTGCCATCCACATTGAGGTTAGTGAATGCAGGCTTGTCTAAGTACAGATTGGTATATACTGTATATATAGGTTGTGCTTTCCCTCCAAAAATTGAAAAAATCTGCAGCCCATGGCTGGAACATCCCATCATTGTCTCTTTGACCGATTCTCTGTTAGATAATACCTGATGCTCTATTTCTGTTTGGGTAAATTTGTTTGTGGAAGATGACCCGTGGTTGCAGGAAAGAAAATTGCTCTGTCTATGGCTGGCCATAGAAGGGAGGGTTGGAGGCAGTATGCATCTACTGTATGTGTAGAATGTATGTGGATGTAGAGTTATCTTAACTTCTTTGTTTTTTATTGTATTTTAGCTGCTGGACATGTTGCCAGCTTGTTTTGTATAATTAATGAAGAAATAAACACCTTCTAAAAGGATATTGCCTCACCCCCTGTCTTGTCTAAAGGGCAACATTGTCAAGGCATTGGCAAGGCATGAAGGGAAAGCAATTTTACCCAACAGGGCAACAGACAAAAATTAAATCTCATACAGGTTCCAAGGCGTCAAAAGCTTTTTGCTAGAGTTGCAATTTAAAGCGGAGTTCCACCCAAAAATGGAACTTCCTCTTTAAGCACTCCTCACCCTCTTACATGCCACATTTGGCATGTCATTTTTTTTGGGGGGGGGGGGGGAGTGTGTCCCCAGGTTTCAGAGGGACTTCCTGTCCCTCATCCACCTTCCGCCTCTGGGCCGCCTAGGCGACTCCTCCTCTCCTCCTAGGCGGCCCCTCCCTCCTGGCAATCTTCTGGGACACGTCACAGGTCCCAGAGGATTGCCTGGCCACTAGGAATGCGCAGCGCGACTCGCGCATGCGCAGTGGGTGCCCGGCCGTGAGCCCACACTAGGAATGGTGGGGCCATCAGGAGGAGCGGGGAGACGAGCGAGGCTTCGGGCGCAGCCGTCGCTGGACCGGGAGACAGGTAAGCTACTGTTTATTAAAAGTCAGCAGCTACACTTTTTGTAGCTGCTGACTTTTAATAAACAAAAAAACGTGTGGAACTCCGCTTTAACTGCAGTGGAGAAAAGTGGACTTACTAGCCTGGCAGGGGTTTCTGGATCACAGCATTCACTGAACAGAATAACAAATCCTTTGGCAGGTAAGACAGGTCACATACATTTATTTAAACTGTGTATTAAGCTGTTTTCCTTGAGTTAAGCTCTAAATTATTAGTCCAAGGTTGGGGCAAGGTTGATGTAACTATTTTCCAAACATGTATTTCAGTGAATCTGTTGGCTGGAGGTCTTAGTATTTGAGATACATACTCCACTAAGCAATTTGAAAAGTATAGTTAAAGGGTAAACATGAGCATTTTTTCATTAACCTTGCTCATCGGATACAACTTGACTGTGACTCGGTTAAAAGAGCATATCTTCTCCTTTGAAAGGGGCTGAATTTGTCAGATATTCTTAATTATGGTGAATAGAGCTTCCAAAGGATTGATGGTTTCAAATATTTAGGCTTTAGGTCTTAAAGTTTTACTAAACCCAGGACCCTGCATTCACTTTATCTGGTCTCCCACAGTACACAGAACATGGAAATGCAATTAGTAAATATAAACTGCTAAATACCTTTTCTCATCAGCAGTTAGAGCAGTCTTGTGACTTCTATCAGTATCCAGCCAAGCACTGGTTAAAGATTGTAGGAGGAGATATTTGACTGTCCTACGAGACTGCAAGACCCTTGACTCTGTCTGGACAGTGCTGATCACATGCTCTCTTCCAAGAAAAAAAAAACGCTTTAGCAATACACACCAAACTGAGCATATGCAACGTGACTCCATAAACTCTGTTATCAGGAAATTTTCAGGGGACAGTGGAAGGAGGGAAGGATCAGAGAAGCCTTAGGTTCCACAGCGAGTATAACATGCATGCTTTAATGCATATACAGACTGATTTTACTTTTGTGGGCTTAGTAACACTTTAATATCAAAAATACAACTGATTGCTTATTTGATTTTGCTGAGCTTATGCTCTTATGACAGGAACTGTTTTAAATAGGACTCTCACTAAGCCACTTCTTGCATATGTAGTTGGGATCTAAATACTCTCAGAATATGGAGTATGAAAGTCCACTGAAAAATATGGTGCAGTATTTCAAGTACTGAAAAGTTGTTAAAGTGTTTGTAACCCTATCCCTAAAATGGGTCCTGTTCCTTTAAAGCATTTTATAAAGCACAGGGACATGTTATTATCTAACAGAGGGGATTGTAGAGACTTAACAAGTGGCGTAACAACCACTTTAATGACTTTGATCAAGTAAAGCAGGTTCAGTTGAACACATGTCATCCAAACTTATGAAAATGCTCCTATCAAGAAAGTTCAGTTAAAGTGGTTGTAAAGGCAGAAGGTTTTTTTTATCTTAATGCATTCTATGCATTAAGATAATAAACATTCTGTGTGCAGCAACCCCCCCCTTAGCCCCCTTAATACTTATCTTAGGTCCATCTAGATCCAGCGATGTTGCACGAAAGACTCGGCTGTCTGGGACTCCCCTACACATTGGCTGAGACAGCAGAAAACAGACAACAGACCATGGGCTCCCGCTGCTGTCAATCAAAGCCAGTAGGACTTTAAATACCCCTCCTACTTGCCCTTTTTGTCTCCAATATATTTGAATCAAGGATGATACCCTCCAATTGTACATGACTTTGCTCTATACCTTCCCCCACACACATTCAATTAATTTTTGCTGTCAATCAAAGCCAGTGAGCCAATGAGGAGAGAAAGGGGATGGGGCCGTGCTGTGGCTCCATGTCTGAATGGACACAGAGCTGTGACTCAGCTTGGGTGCCCTCATAGAAAACTGCTTGCTGTGGGGGCACTCAGCAGGAGGGAGGGGCCAGTAGCACCGAAGAGGGACCCGAGAAGAGGAGGATCTGGGCTGTTCTGTGCAAAACCACTACACAGAACAGGTAAGTATGACATGTTTGTTATTTTTAACAAAAAAAAGAGACTTTAATAACACTTTAACCAAGCTGCTTGCTATGGCAAGTAGGGATTCAGGAGGATGCAGCAGGAAAATGTTCAGCTAGGAAAGCAGCCAGTCACAACAGAGATAAATGGCTGCAACTCTTTAAGGGCACCAAGTCACACCTTGGACTGTAGTGCTGATGGAGAGATCATTTACTTATGATACAAACCTATATGGCAGAATCCTTATTGTCTGAATTAATCTGAGTTTGAGCTTCTGAAAATACATACAAAGAGGTTTATGTATTCATTGATTTTAATAGTTTCCATATTGCTAACTTATTCTGACTTTTTTTTCTAGAACAGTGTACATTTACTCCCTGTGTTAGGAGAAGACTTTCCTGAGAACTTGTTTGCACTTGATTGTTTTTTCCTCTAACTCCTGGAGGAGGTGGCTCCTGGCAGCCCTATTTAAACAATGTACTTCCTGTAGCAAGTGCTGTCCGTTCTATAGCGTCTCAGTACCTGTGAGCCCCAGCTCTGCTTCCTGATACCTGTTCCTGTATTGTTCCCTGTCTCTGTGATCCGACCCGGCTTGTCCCGACCTGCTATCTGTCTGCCTGCACCGACCCCGGCTTTCCACGAGCATCCGCTTGCCTGACCCCTTGTACTGTGCTGCCAGCCCATTTACAAACTCTGCTTGGACTTTGACCATTCTCTGCCTGACCCTCTTGTACCTTGCCTGCCTTCCAGTTGCCGACCCAGCCTGTACGACCATCCATCTGCCTGCACGACCATCTGGAGCTTCACAACACCACCAGTGACCATCCAGCCCTCGTGCCATCCCGCACTCTGGGACTTCCTGTCTCTACTACCAGGGGTCCCCGAATTGGGTGTGTAAGAGTGGTTGTTCCCTGCAAAAGACAGACTGCACCGCCAGGACCGTGACACCCTGGTTCCAGTGTTTTGATAATGTAATGTAAGGATTCTCAACTTTTTTACAATGACAGACCTACAACGGATTGCACAAGATGTAGCCATACCCCCTTCCTTACACTGTCAAAATCATCACCATTACCAGCCCAGTTCGGTACCAGTATACAAGTAACTTCAAAAGATAGCCTGGTTTTATTTTGTATATGGGATAAACCCACTTTCGGTCTTGTACATAGATATTGGAGCATGACTTGAAGGTTGCAAAGCACCAAATCATGTGACAGGACCTGCTGTATTACCCAGAGGCCTGTTGGATCTGGAAGGCATATAATTATACTGAACATACATTAAAGGTAAATTATATGGAAAAATAGTAACAAATTACCTACAGGCCATTATCAGTTTGCCGACTATGTTTTTGTTTGTAGATTAAAGTTATGTTTTAAATTTCCTAGCTTCCTTTTAACGTTGAAAATGCTTTAAGGGATTCACCAAAGCAAATTGTCATTCCTTGGATTGGTTTTCCATTTTCCATGTCTCTGGAACAAAGCAAGAACAACTTGTAAGACGTTTTCATATTTGTCCATCTATCTAAATATTTGCATAGTTTTGACAGAGACAGATAATGTTTTCATCTAACATTGCCAAGTTCTCCTCCCTATGCAGGATTCTTTGTCTTAGAAACCATGGTGACATCTCCAGTTAAGGCACTTATGTGCAACTAAATTATTCATACTAACCTTGCTGTGGAAATGAAAGAAAATATATCTGGCATTTCCAGTTTGGAAATATTCTTGCTGTTTCCAAGACAGAGTTAGGTTATGCTACATCTGACTCATGACATCTATTTCCTCAAAAGACTTGGCCTCTGGCCCTAATCCTCCCCAATGTACTCACTTACTGTACACTGAGCCCTCCTTCTGTCCACAGCCTTAATTATACTTATATATCTTCTTCCCATTTATACATAGGCTCGGGCTATAATTATGAAATGACAAGACCTTCCGAAAGGTGCGTTAGAAAGAGTAATTAACTGGTGTCGAGCAAACACTGGGCATGAGTTGATTGCTGCCCCCCAGTCAGCTTGCCATTTTCTTGCGTATTCCAAGTACATTAGTTAAAGAGCAGAGATTATTATCCAGTTGAATTAATAATTTCTTTCCTTCGAAATACAAATGAAAAATTCTCTAGATTTTCTACTTTGCAGTTTGTTTTTAGAAATCAAGACATCTCACAGCTATTGCTTGTGCAATAAGTAATGTTATGGGGGGTTTATTTTGCAGTATATATTTTAGTTATTGAAGTACACTATATTTCCAAACGTATTGGGACACCTGCCTTTACACGCACATAAACTTTAATGGCACCCTAGTCTTAGTCCGTAGGGTTCAATATTGAGTTGGCCCACTCTTTGCAGTTATAACAGCTTCAACTCTTCTGGGAAGGCTGTCCACCAGGTTTAGGAGTGTCTATGGGAATGTTTGACCATTCTTCCAGAAGCACATTTGTGAGGTCAGGCACTGATGTGGAATGAGAAAGCCTGGCTCCCAGTCTCTGCTCTGATTCATCCCAAAGGCGTTTTATTAGGTTGAAGTCAGGCCTGTGCAGGCCAGTCAAGTTCTTCCACCCCAAACTCAATCATCCATGTTTTTATGGACTTTGCTTTGTGCACTGGTCCAAACCATTTGGTGGAGGGGGGATTATGGTGTGGGGTTGTTTAACAGGGATTGGGCTTGGCCCATTAGTTCCAGTGAAGGGAACTCTTAAGGTGCCAGCATACCAATTCATTTTGGACAATTTCATACTCCCACTTTGTGAAAACAGTTTGGGGATGGCCCTTCTTGTTCCAACATCACTGCACACCAGTGCGCAAAGCAAGGTCCATAAAGGCATGGATGAGCAAGTTTGGGATGGGGGAACTTGACTGGCTCCTGACCTCAACCTGATAGAACACCGTTTGGGATGAATTAGAGTGGAGACTGCGAGCCAGGCGTTCGTCAGTGCCTGGCCTCACAAATGTGCTTCTGGAAGAATGGTCAAACATTCCCATAGACACTCCTAAACCTTGTGGACAGCCTTCCCAGACGAGTTGAAGCTGTTATAGCTGTATAGGGTGGGCCAACTCAATATTGAACTCTACCGACTAAGACTGGGATACCATTAAAGTTCATGTGCATGTCAAGTTGTCCCAATACTTTTAGTAATATAGCGTATGTTAGTGTGATTTGAAGTTTTTTCATTGTATGGCAAAGAAACAGGTTCACTTTAACCAGTTACCAACCAGCCACCGCAGCTGCACTGCGGCAGCTTGGCTCAGCTGCGCAAACCGCCGTCATTGTACGTCGGCCGTGCATGCGCGATTTGCAGGCGAGTGAGCGTGCCCGCTGGCCAAGGCGGGCTCTATGTCTGCCGGCGACCCGTGATCGCCTGTTACAGAGGCAGAATGGAGATCTACCAGTGTAAACATGGAGGATCTTCGTTCTGTCAGGGAACATATGACAGATCCACTGTTCCCAGTAATCGGGATCAGTTAGATCTGTCATGCCCCGGCCAGCCCAGCGCCCACACAGTTAGAACACAGTGAGGGCACACAGTTTACTCCTTGATCGCCCCTACAGTTTAACCCCTTCCCTGCCAATGACATTTATACAGTAATCAGTGGCTATTTAAAGCTCTGATCGCTGTATAAATGTCATTGGTCCCAAAAAAGTGTCAAAAGTGTCCGATCTGTCAGCAGCAATGACGCAGTCCAGATAAAAATCGCAGATTGCCACGATTACTAGTAAAAAAAAAATAATAATAAAAATGCCATAAAACTATTCCCATAGTTTGTAGACGGGATTACTTTTGTGCAACCCAATCAATATACGCCTATTGCGATTTTTTATGTAGAAGGATACACATCAGCCTAAACTGAGGAAGAAATTCGTGGGTTTTTTTTTTTTTTGGATATGTATTATAGCAAAAAGTAAAAAATATATATTTTTCTTCAAAATTGTCGCTCTTTTTTTGTTTATAGTGCAAAAAATATAAAAAGATGCAGAGGTGATCAAATAGTACCAAAAGAAAGCTCTATTTGTGGGAAAAAAAGGACATCAATTTAGTTTTGGTACAATGTTGCACGACCGCGCAATTGTCAGTTAAAGCAATGCAGTGCCAAATCGCAAAAAGTGCTTTGGTCAGGAAGGGGGAAAATCCTTCCGGGGCTGAAGTGGTTAACTCAGACCTCCACTGACCCATATACTAAACTTTCTTTTAACTGCTTAATTCTAAAGCAGTGAAAGCTAAGCTCTATGTAAGCTTCCAGCTAAATAACACAAAAGTATGTGCTACTTCTAGTCAGAGGGGAGCTGAAAGACTATTTTAATCACTTGAACGGTATTGGGTCTTGGTACTCAAATTCTAGGCCTCATACACACAAGCGTTTTTTAACGCTCTCCATGTTATTCAATTGCCCCATAAAAACGCCAACGTTTTTGAGCTGTAGATGGCGTCGGCGTTAGTGAGCCGAAAGTAGAACCTACGACCAGCGCGTTCCGAGGCTGTAACGTTTTGGCCCCCGACGCGGCAAAACGCTCATTAACGCTCACTAACGCTGTACCGACGTTAACCGGCGTTTTTGACGCTGCCATTCTCAGGTTAAAAAATAGCAGAAGAATGTTTTTATTTTTAAAAACGCTTATTGACGGCGACGCTCACTAATGCGCATTAACGCCGATGCAAAACGCAGAAAAAAACGCTGATTTTTCTCTGACGTTGGGCCTGACGTTTTTCTTATTTTTTTTCATACGCCCATGTGTATGAGGCCTTAAATTCTGATCAACCAAGTCTATCCACAGAGAGATGTCTGTGGCGCCCTCAGTTTCCAATACTACTTGGGGTTTCGTTACTAAAGGCGAATAGGCTTTGCAAGGGAAGTTTTACTTTGCAAGGGAATTTGCGCTAGAGCTTAGTGAATTTGGTGAAGTTTCACCTTGCAAAGGATACCCAATCACATGCAAGGAAGCTATAAAAAACTGATTTGTTGCTTGTAAATGATTGGATGATGGAAGTCAGCAATTTTAATTGCATTCCCTTGCAAAGTGAATTACTTGCCCTTAGCCAATCAACCCTTTATTGTGACAAAAGAGAGCAAAGTATAACAACACCTAAAATCCATTGGCTAATGACTGTTTTAAGTGAACAAACATGCTTTCTCAAGGCAAAAGCTACCAGCTACCAGATTCATAGCTCACACCAGGGGAGGATCCAGAGTCTAGTCTCAGGAGGTGCACTGCCAGAAAATAAGGTGTTGCTTACAGAACTGTATTTAACGTATCCTACAGTCCTAACCTTGTTTAAGGGCCAGTTCACACCACATGCAGTCCAGTGCGTTTTTTTCTGCATCAAAAATGCATAGAAAGTAGGTTATATGGTTTTCAATAGCATAGTTCACACCAGTGCTTGCAGTTCCAGAAAAAAAAAATTAGAGCATGCTGCATTTTTCCTGTACTGGAACTGGGTATGAAAAGCGCACTGGAATGCACATGTCCTTCTCCAGGTTAAGAATAAAGAGGGGGAAAAAATGCACTGACTGCATCAAAAATGTATAGGAACGCATCAAAGGCACACATGCAGAGAAGCAACTGGAACGCACCTGGACTGTTTCTATGGTGTGAAATGGCTCTAAAACAGTGGCACTGTTTTAAAGAGTTATATGCATCCCTATGCCGGCATTTCATTTGTTTGTATTCTGGCACATGGCATTGGCTGCACTAACACAGCCGCTATGTCCCAATATAACATGCTGGTGCAGGTCCATGAAGCCCCCTGCATGCATTCTGGGACCCACACCCGCATGCATGACATATTGGGACACAGTGGCAGTGTCAGTAGAATTAAATGGGATGCCGGTGTTCTGTCAAAATAGCCAATTCATCAAGATCTCCAATCACGTCACTTCCAGTGAATCACCAGCATCAGTAATTGGAGATTTGGACAAGTTGCTGTTTTGTCCCTGCTGAACCAAACTAATTTTGATCCATGTATAACTGGCTTTACCTGTTTTGAGCAATGATATTGCAAAAAATGGTCCTTTACCTCCTCTTCTGGAGTCCCCGCTGGCGCTCTTCTCCCTTCCTCACCCCCTTCAGCAAGCTATGTGCTCCCGAGTCAGGCTGTGTTCATGAAAAGACACACAGTGTGGTTCGGTGCAGTTCACCCACACCCCGCTTATGTCTCACAGAATTTGACTGTCAGCCATTGGCTCATGCTACTCTCAGAGTCCCTTGCGAAACCAGGAAGAGAGCAGCGCTACTGCAGACGGAACAGCGCTGTATCTCTTGATTTTGAGTCAGGTAAACTTTTATGAATGAGGTGGTCACTAGCATTGGAGCGTTTCTTACCTTAATGCTCAGAATGCATTAAGATAAGTCCAAATCTTGTGAGCAAGCCAGCACTGATGAAACCACCAAGAAAGGTTGGTTTCAGGTGGGGAGATCAATGTATGAAGTTTGACAAATCAAACACAGAAAGAAGAGCTAAGCTTTGTAGTGTGGCTTATATTTTTTATCTTTTACTGAGAATGGAGACGGGCTGTGGTAGCCAGTACCCCAGTTGCACGTGTGGGATGAAAGGAGCAAATATGGAGCTGCAACCCAATCTTAGCTGGGGTACATCATTATGTGCTACACATTAAACGACTCACCCTAGACAAACCTCAACTGCTGTAAACACACAAGGAATGCTGGGAAGTGTAGATTAAGTTGTTGCATGAGTACCATGCAGGTGCAGCAGTAACAAAAATGCGTACAATTGTTCCACGCAGGGCCAAAGGAAAAAAAAGCAGTTTTGAATCCAATTTGTCTGGTGGATGATCATTACTTAAAGCAGGGGTCACCAACCTTTTTCCACTTAAGGGCCAGATACAATGTATGTGAATGCATGGAGGACCACCGCATTCACCTGCTAATAAAATTAAGATAATAAGATACCCAACATTTCATGCTTTAAAATTGCGCACACTCGTGGAATGGCGACAATCTACGGTACTTAAATTCTCCATAAGCGACGCTTTAAAATTTTCTACAGGTTACCAGTTTAGAGTTACAGAGGAGGTCAAGTGCTAGAATTATTGTTCTCGCACTAACGATCGCGGCGATACCTCACATGTTTGGTTTAAACACTGTTTAAATTTGCGGGCGCAACTTATGTATGCGTTCGCTTCTGCGCGTAGGCATGGGCGCTTTCATATTTTATTTATTTTTTTTTATTTATTTATCTATTTTTTTTTTACGCTGTCCCTTAATTATTTTTTTTTCTGATCACTTTTATTGCTGTCAGAAGGAATGTAAACATCCCTTGTGGCAGTAATAGGCAGTACCAGGTACTCCTTATGGAGAAATTTGGGGTATATAAGACCCCAAATCTCTCCTTTGCACTTAAAAGCATTCAAAATGCCAAGTTTGGCTGTTTTGAATGCCGTCATTTTTTAAAATCTTGCGCCTTTAAGTCTTCTGTAAACCGGAAGTGATGTCATGACATCGCTTCCGGGTTACTAAATCCGAGACCCGTCAAACCCGATTCCGGCTTCGTTCAGGTCTCTGGCCAGCTGGCGGACATGTTGGCTGTTCGTTCGGGCCTCCCGGTGGGACAGGAGTGCCTGGGCAAGCTGCGGGGGGGGGGGGGGGGGG
>BLSH010413349.1:393810-404328 GCA_018402905.1 Glandirana rugosa | reverse complement strand
GGGGGGGGCAGGGGAAGCCATCCCTGCTGGGAGAAGACAATGATTACCTCTAGCAACTATAGCAGAATATGGCAGGCTGGTTGTACCCATGTATGGACAGTTTGAATGTACGTGTAGTTGCAGGGAAGAAATTTGCATTAATCATATTCTCCTGTGAGAAGATTTGGCTGGTGGTATCTGTGCCTATTGCACACCCCTGTTCCACAATTTTGTAAGTCGCAAGGCTAAAAATCACCTGGAATCCCTATTGATGATTGTAAGGCCCCTTTTACGTTTAGGTAAGAAAAAAAGACCTTTTCTATTTTTTTTTTTTTCCAGACCTGGACGGACTCAGAGGCAATCAATGTGAATGTTACCAGCACACCAGGATCTCTAAAAAATGGGTCCAAAGCTTTAATCAGACCTCACACAGCAGAAAGCTTTTTGCTGTAACAATGTGATCGCTCATTAAAGCTTTGGACTCATTTTTTGGAGATCCTGGTGTGCTGGTAAAATTACTTTCTCTGACTACATACGGTTCCAGCCAGTGGTTGCTTCAGCACCCACTTAAAAATACAGCCATCTCTACAGGAATGTGTGTGTTGGGAACATTGCATTGGAAAATCAATGTGAATGGACATGTGTCCATTTACACCGCCTTCCCATAGATTTACATGGAGCTTCTGATTAGGTCCACCTGAAAAAGTGCCAGGCAGACCTGATTGGACCACCCATGATAAAGGGGCCTTTAAAATAAGTAAGTATACAGTTGCATGACGTGTGCGTCTAGCTAGCCCACTACCTTCCTTCACTTTTGGTAAATGGTGTTACCATTGCACAAAGTGAAAGGTTTTAATTATTAACCAGTTCAGGACCCCGCTATAGCCGATAGACGGTTACAGCGCGGCTCTGAAATTCCCGGCGGACGTCTATGGGCGTCCTGCCTCATGCGCGCTCCCCCCGCGCACTCGCAGCCTGCGGCGGCGTGCCCGTGGGTCAAGCGGACTCGATGTCCGCCCAAGACCCGCCGATCACTTGTAGCATCCTCAGAACGGGGAACCGCCAATGTAAACATGGCGGTTCTCCGTTCTGTGAATGGGGCATACCAGATCTACTGATCCCTGTCACTGGGATCAGTTAGATCTGTTATGTCCCGACCAGCCCCGTCCCCCACAGTTAGAACACACCCAGGGAACACAGTTAAGCCCTTCACTGCCCCCTGCAGGTTAACCACTTCACTGCCAATGACATTTATACAGTAATCAGTGGACATTTAAATTTCTGAATAAATGTCATTGGTCTCAAAAATGTGTCAAAAATGTCCGACATGTCCGCTGCAATATCGCAGTCCCGATAAAAATCGTAGATCGCCGCCATTACTAGTAAAAAATAAATAAATACAGTAGTAAAAACCCCATAAATCTATTCCCATAGTTTGTAGACGCGATTGCTTTTGCGCAAACCAATCAAACTATGCCGATTGCGATTTTTTTTTACCAAAAATATGTAGAAGAATATATATTGGCCAAAACTAATGAATAATTTTCTTTTTTATATTTTTTTTTGGATATTTATTATAGCAAAAAAAGTAAAAAATATTGTTCTTTTCTCAAAATCATCGCTCTTTGTTTGTTTATAGCGCAAAAAATGAAAACCGCAGAGGTGATCAAATACCACCAAAAGAAAGCTATTTGTGGGGAAAAAATGATAAAAATCTTGTTTTGGTACATCGTCGCACGACCGCGCAATTGTCATTCAAGATGCGATAGCGTTGAAAGCCGAAAATTGGTCTGGGCAGGAGGGGGGTTTAAGTGCCCAGTAAGGAAGTGGTTAATATAAGGCAACAACGGTGATAAGGGAATCTTGCTATTGAAAATTCCTGTAAAGTTTGGCCATTATTTGTTGAACTCAGTATTATATTTAGAAAAAGAAAATGGAATACATTATTACATTTCTCTTCTGAATGCGGTTTGTTTCGATGTTTACACAGCAATGTGGTGCCCTCCTGCAATAGAACAGGTGCAGGATGTATTTTGCACAGTCTGATTTGAAAAGATTCTGTTTTAATGTAGCATATCTCTGAACATAAGCACCAGTGTTCTTGGTATTCAGAGTCGCTAATCCCAGCAAATGTTTATTCCAACAAACAGCGGGACAACAGTTTTCATCCATGCAGGATAACACACCATCGAATTTCAACCTATTTGCTTATAAATAGTTTTTGTCTCCATCTGAATGCCCTGTTCTCTGTTCTTGCTGTGAGATGTGTGTATGTTTTAAGTAATAACATTTATATTAAATGTACCTCTTTTATGCACTAATTACACATTGTACATTGTGAATGCTGAATTAGCCCCTGCTTGTTGAGATTATTATGTGTGTTTAGATGAAATGATCAATGTCAGTGTGTTAACAGAAGCTCTGGCATTTCTATTTGCCAACTGGCTGGATAAGGAGATCATGTATTATATCAGACATTAGTTGCAACACAGTCCACTGCACACCTTTCATTGTGTTTCCTTTAAAGCAAACCTAGACTCAAAAATTGAAGATTTGCCATCTTCCAGGCAGTGTTGCCAACCACCAGTAAATTTACTGACAGTTTGTAAAAATCAGTGATTTTTACAACTGTCCATAAATATCAGGGTCTGATAATTTGTCATGCTGTGCTGACTTTTTAAGTGTAAACCGGGCAAACTACTTGATATGGGTATTGTCAGTGTTTCCATGTTGTGTTTAAATATCAATTGTCTTAGTTTTTAATAGGAGTTCTGTTATTTTTCAGGTTGCCAGTAAAAAATGTGCTCCGCCAGTAAATTTTCCATGTTTTGCCAGTATAAAAAGCTGCGGGAGGTTGGCAACACTGCTTCCAGGGAACATATGGAAAGGTTAGTTGTCACTAAGCATTACCCTAAAGGTTGATTTCTTCTAGTGTTGAGTGTCCCCCCCTCCAGAATTTAGGGTAAGTCTATGGACATATTGTCAAAGAAAATATAAATCCTAAGATTTTTGCCTGTGTGGCATCAAAGATCTTTGGGGTGTGTAAGGGAAATTCCCTTAAAGAGAATTTTAGATGTAAAATCATAGGATGCCCTTTGTGCGATATCATCATGATATATTGCAGTAATGAGTATAGGCCCTTTTACATGGGGCAGACTCCATAAAGCTCATCCGCCTGCACAGTGGTGGATCTATCTGATGATCCTCTCTGAGCAGGCAGATGATAGGTCCGTGTCTGCTCCGCTATGCAGAGAGGACACAGACACAGCCCTGCTGTTCTCTATGGGGCAGTTGGATGGGGCGGATGGATGAAAACAGACCGCCTGTCCATTTCCATCCGACTGCCATTCGATCCACCAGATGGATGGGGAATGGATCCTCCATCTGTCTATTGTTGGCAGACAGGATCGGAGCAGATGCCTGTGGGCGTAGAGAACAATGGATGGTCCGATCAGGTCCGCATGAACACCTGACAGGCGGACCTAATCGGATCCCCAATGTGAAATCAGCATATGAGGTATTGAATTATTGAGCCTGAACCTCACTCACAGCTTCCTTACAGGCCAGAGCGCAACAGGGTGGTTAATTGTATTTTTAATTGCATTCAGTAACACACGAAGAGCCTTTAAGAGAGGGAAGATAATGGTGTGTAATTGTATAATGTGTCTTTACTTGTTTTTTTGTAATGTGGCAGGAGTCAAAACTACACCCTCCCCTTTCCAAAGCAGCAAATGGGCAAGGAGGGGGAGCTGAAAGCGTGCTGGGTTATTCCGTTGGTAAAACAATACGTTGTAATGAAGTGATCAGTTTCCTAAGCATGGTAAAGTACCTTTTTATATATATATATATATATATATATATATATATATATATTTTACACAGTATCTTGAAAAAGTGAGTACACCCCTCACATTTTTGTAAATATTTTATTATACCTTTTCATGTGACAACACTGAAGAAATGACACTTTGCTACAATGTAAAGTAGTGAGTGTACAGCTTGTATAACAGTGTAAATTTGCTGTCCCCTCAAAATAACTCAACACACAGCCATTAATGTCTAAACCGCTGGCAACAAACGTGAGTACATCCCTAAGTTAAGTACAAGAGGAAGACGTACAAGAGGAAGAAGGGGAGGAGGTTAGTGAGCCCCTCGCTGTAGAACTTATGGGACAAAAGGAGAGGAGAGTTATCCGTCCGCCTAAGAGACTAACATACGATACTTTGGGCGAGAACTCGGAGAAGGGTGTCCTCACCTCTCAAAGGAATCTTGAAGAGCCTGATCTTCCCACCGAAGACAACCCTAGCTCACCCCCTGGCACATCAGTATCAGTGACTGGTAGACAGAGCAGCCAGCCCCCTTTCTATTGACAATTGGTGGGAAGTTCTTCTGTCAAGGTTATGTCAGGATATGAGTGACTTGAGTTTAAATTCTGCTCAAATGAAGATAGGCTGTTTGATTTCTTATGTAAACTAACTTGCTTTTATTCCGTGTGTACTTGTAAAGCTTGTAACAGGTTACAGACTTTACCACCTTTGGGGGACCAAAGGTTATCAAGTGGGGGGAGTGTGCAGCGGCCATCAGAGTTCTGCACCAGGCTGGCCAGAACGCTCAGTGTACACAGGCACAGCTTGTCAGTATCAAGGAGTGATTTCCCCCCTCCCTCTTTGTTTTCTCACAGACAGCCTACTCTGCCTTTTTCCCTGACTGTAGTTGGTGTACTGAACTTAGCCAATTAGGGGAGACTGTGAGAGCAGAGTAGAACTCTGGGAAATGGAGTCTGCAGAGGGAGTGATTGTATTGTGAGACATGGTTTAAAGACTACAAAGCCCAGCAGCCTTTGCAACAAAAGGGAAGGTTTTGACTGAGGGAAGTTTCTGGAGAGCTCAGAGCCACCACGAGGGAGGAAGGAGTCGGTTGGGAGACGGGGAGCTGCCATCTGGATGAAGGAGGACTTAGGACGCTGTATTCAGGGGTGGATGGGGGAACTCCAGGACCTGACCGAGAACCCAGAGGACCCTTTGAGCATCGGTGACAGCGGGGTTATAAACGAAGGGATGCTGTCAGTCAGACATCTAGCTGAATGAAACAGCGGTGTGCCTGTGCTGCCTTACTGGCGTTGAAGTGGGTGAGAGGGCTATCTGCCCAAAGAACCTCTAAACTCTGCACTGTGTTTCATTTCTACTCCCTCTCTCTCTTCCAAGTTACAAAGAGACTGCAAGTCTGTGGCATTCTCAGGCTATGACAAATGGGCTTATTCACTATTCTCCTTTTCTGGCTTTGGGATTGCAATACTGATCCATGAGTACCTAATTGGTAGTATTGAGTTCACTTTACCCCAAGAAGATCTGCAAATGCACCACCATAAAGAGACTAGAGGGCCCTGTTAGTATACATGACATTAGTAGCTTGCAAGCAGACCTATACAAGGGGGGAATTGTTTCAGTGCACTGAGTTAAGGTATTAGTGTAAAGTCATCAGTTTTTGGGACTGTGGTGCCAGGGGGAAGGAGAGAGGGGACTGACACACAAGAGTACAATTCATTCCTAAACCCTCCTCCCGCCTGGACTCATAGCCCAGTCTGTTTGGGATGTTAAGGGTAGTACAGATGTTTGTCATAACTGTTTATTTTCTCATAAGAATTTACCTCTGCTCTTGTGGCTGCCCTTGTTTAACCACTTCAGCCCCGGAAGGATTTCACACTTTAGGACCAGAGCGCTTTTTGCGATTCGGCACTGCATCGCTTTAACTGACAATTGCGCGGTCGTGCGACGTTGTACCCAAACAAAATTTGTGTCCTTTTTTCCCACAAATAGAGCTTTCTTTTGGTGGTATTTGATCCCTTCTGCGTCATTTCTGATCGCCGCTATAAACAAAAGAAGAGCGATAATTTTGCAGAAAAACACAAATTTCTTACTTTTTGCTAAAATACAAATCCAAAAATAAATATAAAAAAAACATTTTTTCCATTAGTTTTGGCCGATTTATATTCTTCCTCATATTTATGGTAAAAATCGTTTGATTGGTTTGCGCAAAAGTTGACGCGTTTACGGTTGATGAGAATTAATTTCTGGGGTTTTTATTTTTTTTAATTTTTACTAGTAATGGCGGCGATCTGAGATTTTTAGCGGTACTGCGATATTGCAGCGGACATGTCAAACCATTTTGACATTTTTTTGGGACCATTGGCATTTATACAGCGATCAGTGCTATAAAAATGCACTGATTACTGTGTAAATGGCAGTGAAGGGGATAACCTGCAGGGGGCGCTCTACGGGTTAACTGTGTTCCCTGGGCATGTTCTAACTGTGTGTGGGCTGCCCTAGCTGGGAAAAGGGGATGATCATGGCTTCCATATAGAGGAAGCCTGATCACCGCCCTTCCCCCTCTAACAGAACGGAAATCCGTGTTTACCTACACGGACCTCCGTTCTTTCACTGCGGGGGGGGCATCGCGGGTAGCCGGCGGCTATCGAGTCTGCCCTACCCGCTACCTGGCCCCCCGAACACAGTGAGCGCGCGCGAGCGTGCCTCCGGCAGCGCGCGCACACTCACAGTGAGTGATATCGCAGCCGCCATCATATGAAGGTGGTTTGCGATATCGAGCCACTTTGCCGCAGTCAGACGCCGGTCGGCAAGCAGTTAAAGGGGAACCCCTGAAGCAGATGAAGGGATTTCCCATTTTGTACGTATAATTGAAATCTCTTGTTCATTGTACCAATACCACAAAATTGTTATATGTTCATGCTGTGGCTGTTCCTATATCCTCTGTTTAATAGCTCTACAGTAAACTTTGTTTTTCCTTATGTTCATTCAAATGTGGTGGTGATATTCGTGGTCTACTATAACCAGGTGTGCCAGCAGGGGTAAGGCCTGTTTTTAGGGTTGAAAAGGCAGAGTAAGAAACCCGTATTAATCAAGCGGCTCCTGCGGGGATAGTGCTACACAAAATAAGGAGCGGCTGCTGATCCACAGAGCTCAAGTCATCGCTTCACTGCTCGAGTTCGGGTGGTTACTAAACCTGGAAAAGAGCCACCTGAACCCAGTACAGCGCCTAGTGTACCTAGGAGCTCAGTTTGACACAGTCCAAAATACCATTTTTTCTGCCAATGGAGAAGATCCCGGTAATATGAGACAGGGTGAGTCTGGCCCTAACTTCTTCATGCCTGAGGGTCTCACAGTGCCTCAGAATCATCAGCATGATGGTCTCTATGGCCTCTATGGTCAAATGGGCTCTTTGGAGGTTGCGTCCCTTCCAGACAGGTTTTCTACAGCAATGCGACTTAGACGACAGAACCGAGGAACCGCCTCTTCTAGTGGCTACAGCTCAGGTACCTGCTCACTTGCTCATGTGCCACTCCATCGCCCCTGTCTCATGGGTCATGATTACAACCGATGCCAGCGGTGCAGGATGGGGAGCCCACTGCAAGTCAGAGCTGGCGCAAAGCAGTTGGGATGTCCGTCTACACAACCCGGGCTCGAATGTCCTGGAACTATGAGCAGCCTTTTGGGCCCATTCAGACCTTCAGTCACCTCCTAAAGGGAGAATCGGCATTGTTTAGAATGGACAACACCACAGCGGTCTTCTATGTGAAGAGACAGGGAGGGACTCAAAGTTCTACCCTACTCCAAGAAGTCAAGCCACTCATGACATGGGCCCAGAAGAATTTGGCCAACATCTCGGCAGTTTATGTTCCCGGAGCCCAGAATGTCTAGGCGGATTTGTTGTCTCGTGTTCAACTAGACAACAACAATGGTCACACATACGGAAATGTTCAGGTGGATGCTGTCCCTGGGAGTCAATCCTGAAGTAGAGCTATTTGCACCCCCTGAAATTTCAAATTCGAGAAGTATTACTCTCGGGGCTGCTGCAGCCAGGCCCTTGGGGTGGATGCTTTAACAGATCAGTGGAGCTTCAGCAGTGCATATACCTTCCCTCCTTTCCCAGTCATACTCAGATTCCTGCAGAGACTCTGATCAGAAGCTGTAGAGATAGTGGTAGTACTATCTTACTGGCCGAACAGGCCGCAGTTTCCCCTCCTAACCCAGCTCAGCGTTCGGGACCCGGTACCCTTCCCCCTCAGACCGGATATTCTGTTCCAGGGGAAGTTCTACATCCATGCCCAGCACGATTGAGGTTGATGGTCTGGTTCTTGAGAGGAAAAGGCTGGAAGTCCTTGGCTGTGCATCAGGCTTCACTTCTACCCTCATGAGTCCAAGAAGGGCAGGCACGAACAAAGTATATGGAAGAATATGGGCCAAGTTTGTGGAGATCTCATCCTCCATGGGAAGATCATACAGAGACCCGAGAGTGCAAGATATCCTTGGAATCTTACAGTCAGGACTAGATTTGGCTCTGTCAGTCAGCTCCCTTAGAGTCCAAGTTTGAGCTTTCTCTGGAGTTTAACCACTTGACCACTGGGCACTTAAACCCCCTTCCTAACCAGACCAATTTTGAGCTTTCAGTACTCTCACATTTTGAATGACAATTACTCACTCATGCAACACTGTACCCATATGAAATTTTCGTCCTTTTTTTCCCACAAACAGAGCTTTCTTTTAGTGGTATTTAATCACCATTGGGGTGTTTATTTTTTGAGCAATAAATAGAAAAATACCGAAAATTTTGTAAAAAAAATGCATTTTTCTTTATTTCTGTTATAACATTTTGCAAATTAGCAACTTTTCTTCATACATTTTGGCCAAAATTTATACTGCTATATATCTTTGGTAAAAATAACCCAAATTAGTGTATATTATTTGGTCTTTGTGAAAGTTATAGAGTCTACAAGCTATGGTGCCAATCACTGAATATTGATCACACCTGATACACTGACGGCCTATCTCATTTCTTGAGGCTCTAACAAGGCAGAAAAGTACAAATACCCCCCAAATGACCCCTTTTTGGAAGGTAGACAGTCTAACGTATTTAGTAAGAGGCATGGCAAGTTTTTTGAAGTTGTAATTTTTTACCACAATTCTCTGCAAAATGAAGATTTTTTTTTCAGTTTTTTTTTCACAAAATTGTCATATTAACAGTTTATTTCTCACACCCAGCATATGCATACCACCAATTACACCCCATAACACATTCTGCTACTCCTCCCGAGTATGGGGATACCACATGTGTGAGACTTTTACACAGCCTGGCCACATACAGAGGCCCAATATGCAGGCAGCACAATCAAGCGTTCTAAGGACAAAATTACACATATAATTTACTGACTACCTCTTGCACTTTTGAAGGTCCTGGAGCACCAGGGCAATGGAAACGCCCAAAAAATGACCCCATTTTGGAAAGTAAACACCCCAACGTATATTCTAGGAGGCATAATAAGTCTTTTGAATGGTTCATTTTTTCCACAAGTTTTTGGAAAATGTGGAAAGAAAATGAAAACGCTTTTTTTTTTTTACACAAGGTTGTCCATTTATACAATATTTCTAACACACAGCATGTACCCAGCAAAAATGACACCCTAAAATATATTCTGCTACTCATCCTGAGTATGGTGATAGCACATGTGTGACACTTTTACACAGCCTGGCCACATACAGAGGTCCAATATGCAGGCAGCACCATCAGGCGTTCTAAGGACATAAATTACACATATAATTTCCTGACTACCTCTTGCACTTTTGAAGGCCCTGGAGCACCAGGGCAATGGAAACGCCCAAAAAATTACCCCATTTTGGAAAATAAACACCCCAAGGTATATTCTAGGAGGCATAATGAGTCTTTTGAACGGTTCATTTTTTCCACAAGTTTTTGGAAAATGTGGAAAGAAAATGAAAACGCATTTTTTTTTTACACAAGGTTGTCCATTTATACAATATTTCTAACACACAGCATATACCCAGCAAAAATGTCACCCTAAAATATATTCTGCTACTCGTCCCGAGTATGGTGATACCACATGTGTGACACTTTTACACAGCCTGGCCACATACAGAGGCCCAATATGCAGGCAGCACCATCAGGCGTTCTAAGGACATAAATTACACATATAATTTCCTGACTACCTCTTGCACTTTTGAAGGTCCTGGACCACCAGGGCAATGGAAACGCCCAAAAAAATGACCCCATTTTGGAAAGTAAACACCCCAACGTATATTCTAGGAGGCATAATGAGTCTTTTGAACGGTTCATTTTTTCCACAAGCTTTTGGAAAATGTGGAAAGAAAATGAAAACACATTTTTTTCTTACACAAGGTTGTCCATTTATACAATATTTCTAACGCATAGCATGTACCCAGCAAAAATGACACCCTAAAATATATTCTGCTACTCGTCCCGAGTATGGGGATACCACATGAGTGACACTTTTACACAGCCTGGCCACATACAGAGGCCCGACATGCAGGGTGCACCATCAGGCGTTCTGTAGTCACGGAGTGTTATTACATTATCCATCAGTTTAATCTAAACTTTACATACGGGGATCTTGCGGACTACCACGTGGGACGTACAGCCCGGAGACATACACCGGTCCGACACATTTTCACAGTGAGTACACCATAGGGGTATGAGCCCTGCTCATCG
>BLSH010413349.1:352188-364542 GCA_018402905.1 Glandirana rugosa | reverse complement strand
ATTTATGGCGTTTTTATTTATTTATTTTTTTTTACTGGTAATGGCGGTGATCTGCGATTTTTATCGGGACTGCGATATCGGGGCGGACATGTCGGATGTTTTTGACACATTTTTGGGACCAATGACATTTGTACAGCGATCAGAAATTTAAATATCCACTGATTACTGTATAAATGTCATTGGCAGTGAAGGGGTTAACCAGCAGGGGGCAGTGAAGGGGTTAACAATGTTCCCTGGCTGTGTTCTAACTGTGGGGGGGGCGGGGCTGGTCGGGACATAACAGATCTAACTGATCCCAGTGACAGGGATCAGTAGATCTGTCATGTCCCATTCACAGAACGGGGAACCACCGTGTTTACTTCGGCGGTTCCCCGTTCCTCCTCTCTGAAAGGAGATCGCGGGTCTCCGGCGGACATCGGGTCCGCCCGACCCGCGGGCACGCTCCAGCGGGAGCGAGCGGCGCGTGCCGCTCGCGCCCGCGGGAGCGCGCCCAGCAAAAGCCAAATGGGAGGACGTCTATTGACGTCCTCCCGGCATTTTAGAGCCGCGCTGTAGCCGTCATTCGGCTATGGCGCGGGCGGGAGGAGGTTATATAACATTTACTGGTCTCTCACCTACTTTCTATCCTGAAACATCCCCTGCAGCAGCCGACCACGAGGGAGAGGAGGGGAAGCCTGAAGGGCTGCGCGGGGGGGAGGGGGGCAGCACATGGGGGGCCTGGGCAGCAGAAGGAATGGAACCTGGACAAGAGGGGTGGTGGGAAAGCATTTACTGAAATTGAACACTGTAGTCCCCCTCTGCAGCAGCTGAGGAAGGGAGAAGAGGAAAAGCTGTCTTTCAGTTGCTGCAGGGGGGGGGGGGGGGAACTACAGGAGATTGGTTTCAGTGAATAAAAAAAAAAAAAAAAACCCCCATCCTCCTTAACCACTTCAGCCCCGGAAGGATTTCACACTTTAGGACCAGAGCGCTTTTTGCGATTCGGCACTGCGTCACTTTAACTGACAATTGCGCGGCCGTGCGATGTTGTACCCAATCGAAATTTGCGTCCTTTTTTTCCCACAAATAGAGCTTTCTTTTGGTGGCATTTGATCCCCTCTGCGTCATTTCTGATCGCCGCTATAAACAAAAGAGCGATAATTTTGCAAAAAAACCCAAATTTCTTACTTTTTGCTAAAATACAAATCCAAAAAAAAATATAAAAAAACATTTTTTTCCATTGGTTTTGGCCAATTTATATTCTTCCTCATATTTTTGGCAAAAAAAAAAAAAAATCGCAATCGATGTTTATTGATTGGTTTGCGCAAAAGTTGCCGCGTTTACAGACAATGAGAATTCATTTCTGGGGTTTTTACTTTTTTACATTTTTTTACTAGTAATGGCGGCGATCTGCGATTTTTAGCGGTACTGCGATATTGCAGTGGACATGTCGGACCATTTTGACACTTTTTTAGGACCATTGGCATTTATACAACGATCAGTGCTATAAAAATGCACTGATTACTGTGTAAATGTCATTGGCAGTGAAGGGGTCAACCTGGAGGGGGCGCTCTAAGGGTTAACTGTGTTAAGGGTTGGGCGTGTTCTAACTGCGTGGGCTGCCCTGGCTGGGGAAAGGGGATGATCATGGCTTCCATATACAGGAAGCCTGTGATCATCGCCCTTCCCCCTCTAACAGAACGGAGATCCGTGTTTACTTACACGGACCTCCGTTCTTTCACTGCGGGGGGGGGGGGCCATCGCGGGTAGCCGGCGGCGATCGAGTCCACCCCACCCGCTCCCTGGCCCCCCGAACACAGTGAGCGCGCCTCCAGCGGCACGCGCTCACAGTGAGTGATATCGCAGCCGTCGTCATATGACGGCGGTTTGCGATATCGAGCCACTTTGCTGCCGTCAGATGCCGATCGGCAGTCGGCAAGTGGTTAATTGCCCCCAATCAGTGTCTGCCTGATCTCTGGGATGAGTCCTCTGGTCTCCCATAAAGAGAAGCGTTTGCTTCCATGGTTTGAGAGATAGGATCATTCACTCTAAGGTTAGTGTAGGAACCCACTGTTAAAACGGGGTACTTTGCAGCAGTCAGTGGGCTTAAGCACTTCATGGCCATTCAGTGTGACCAAACCCCCGTATTTTTGCATTTTTTTGCTACATACGTTTAGATGCTTTTAAACAGCCTGGCAGGGAGTATGTATTATGTGTGCGCTGTAATATGCGTTTTTTTGTCTATTGGTCTTACAAGCAGCACCATGCGTTTGGTAGGGTGTCCCCCCCCCCCCCAAATATGTATCCTTTTGGTTTCAGTGAATTCCAACCCCGCTGCCCCTCCTGTCAATAGTCCTCCCTCCTTCTGCTGCCCAGGGTCCTCTGTGTGGAACCACCTTATTGGCGACCCTGCGCGAGGAAGACACATGGTTTTGTATAGTATGCCCATCACCATACCTCCCAACTTTTTGAGATGGGAGCGAGGGACATCTATTAGCAAATGTATGTAGGCATAGGACACACCCCCTGCCATGCCCACTTAAAAGGAGAATTATACACAAAAATGATTCGTTAAACCCACAGGTGCTTAATTTTTATCATTACTATTCCTTTATATTAGCTTCTGAAGTTTACAAATGCAGCCATTTAGTAATTGGGTGGAAGATTTAGCACTGGGAAACACTATTTTAAGGATAAATAGTGCATTTTATGTACAACTATATAGATCAGACCAAAATGAGGGACAAATGAGGAGGAAAGAGGGACAGAGGGACCTTGTTCAGAATGAGGGACAGTCCCTCAAAATCAAGGACAGTTGGGAGGTATGATGATTAAGCGAATTGTTATTTCGTGAAACGTGTCCATCTTTCCTGTCTGTCCTTTTACTCTGCCGTTGGACATGCCTTTTGATACTTTTGTATGAATTTGGACTTCCATTGTACACTTATGTTTTGAATAAACTGGATTGCTATTTCCCATTTGCTGAAGTGCTGTCTACACAATTTTTCATTGACTATTGCATGGTGTGGTTCGCGGACCGGACGTGCTGCACACAGTGACTGGGATTTCCTATCACTCACCTGTAGCGGTGTCTTTTCTTCTCTGCTCAGTTGGGAGGTATGCCATCACCCCTGTTTGATTATGTCCCCACCCCATTATAGTGATCTTTGTCTCTTGAGCACAATGGAAATATCTCAGTTCTTGCCTTCACCTTTAAAACTATAAGCAATAAAAACTGTATGCAAAAGAAAGTGATATCATTTTTGTTTGCACACAAATAGAGCTTTCTTTTGGTGGTATTTGATCACCGCTGCGTCATTTCTGATCGCCGCTATAAACAAAAGAGCGACAATTTTGCAAAAAAACCCAAATTTCTTACTTTTTGCTAAAATACAAATCCAAAAAAAAAAATATAAAAAAACATTTTTTTCACCGTTTTTGGCCGATTTATATTCTTCCTCATATTTGCGATAAAAAAAATCGCAATCGGCGTTTATTGATTGGTTTGCGCAAAAGTGGCCGCGTTTACGGATGATGAGAATTCATTTTTGGGGTTTTTATTTATTTTTTATTAGTAATGGCGGCGATCTGCGATTTTTAGTGGTACTGCGATATTTCAGCGGACATGTCGGACCATTTTGACACTTTTTTGGGACCATTGGCATTTATACAACGATCAGTGCTATATAAATGCACTGATTACTGTGTAAATGCCATTGGCAGTGAAGGGGTTAACCTGCAGGGGCGCTCTAAGGGTTAACTATGTTCCCTGGGCGTGTTCTAACTGGGGGGACTGCCCTAGCTGGGGAAGGGAAGTGGTCACAGCCTGCATATACAGGAAGACTGTGATCACAGCCCTTCCCCCTTCACAGAACGGAGGTCCGTGTTTACATACACGGACCTCCGTTCTTTCACTCCGGGGGGCCATCGCGGGTAGCCGGCGGCAATCGAAGCCGCCGCACCTGCTCCCTGGCCCTCCCCGAACACAGTGAGCGCGCGGGCGCGCCTCTGGCGGCGTGCGCGCGCTCACAGTGCGTGTTATCGCAGCCGCCGTCATATGGCGGCGATTTGCGATAATGAACCACCTTGTCGCCGTCAACCTGCGGTTGGCGGTCGGCAAGTGGTTAACACTGATTTTTTACGTGCAATTATCATATGGATATGTATAGACTGAAAAATAATGACAACCAGGTAAAAGGTAAGAACTGATTTTAAATCTCTGAAAAATGCATTACAATATGACAGTATTGTACGAAAAATAAATGCAATAATTGAATAAAAATCCCATGCCTGCATTTTTGTTCCAGTAATTGGTAAAATGTGTGAGATCATAGAGCGAGAAGCCAACGTATTATATCACGCACGTTCTGGGCACAAATGGATATGATGAACGCGTGCTTTGTTATTATATAGCCATTGTGTTTTAATATACTCTTTTCTGTGATTTCCCAATTGCAGCCCTGTATTGTAAATATATAAGCTAAAGACAGGATGATTATGTCCCGCTCTACCACCAGGAGGTCTCGAAGAGCAATGAGTAAGATTAAGACAATGCAGAGTTGAGTCATGTTACCCCAGGCAATCTTTAAACAATACACACATACAGTGTAATCTCCATTATGGAGCGGAACACGGAATGCTCTCAAATGGCACAAAAATAGCAAAATGTCCAGAAAGCAAGAGGCATTCCACAAAGTCAATGCGTAATTTGAAACTCTGACCTGAAAGTTCATCTAGATTATTAACTTCACAGTTACACAAGCCCTTCGCCATTTATCCGCACAAACATAGTTCAGCTGGAAGATATTGAACTCTATCCATTTTCAATGACTGCCTTTCAAATCTTATTTTATTTCTACTATAAAGACAGACCAAAAGGGCATGAACTAGAAAACAGGTAATACATTTCCTGAGACGAATGTAGGAAAACAAGGGCATTACCTGCAGTAAATAGCGATAAATATTGAAAGCTGAAGCGTTAGCGTTGTTTTCTACTGGGAACTTCACCACTGAAAATTCAGCTTTATGAAGAAAAATATGGGGGTTATATTGCATATATTGAAATACTTTCATTTAAGTTCAGGAAAAAAGGAGGCAAAAACAAATAGAAAAATCCTTTTGTCTCTTCATGTAATCTCAGACAGACTCAATGGTGATAAGATCAGGGCTCTGTGGGGACCAAACCATCACTTCCAGGACTCCTTTTTTGTTCCTTATGCTGAAGATAGTTCTTAATGACATTGGCTGTATGTTTGAGGATATTTTCCTGCTGCAAAATACATTTGGGGCCAATCACATGCCTCCCTGATGGTATGGCAAGATGGAACAGTATCTTCCTGTATTTCTCTGCATTGAGGACAGCATTGATCCTAAACCAAATCTCCAACTCCATTTCCAGAAATGCAAGCCCTAAACTTGCAAGGAACCTCCACTATGCTTCAATTTTGCCGGCAGACACTAATTATTGTACCACTCTCCAGTCCTTCACCAACAAACTGCCTCCTGCTATAGCGAAATATTTCAAAGTTTGACTCATCAGTCAAGAACACCTGCTGCTATTTGTCTGCATCCCAGTTCCTATGTTTTTGTGCATAGTTGAGTTGCTTAGCTTTGTTTCCAAGTCAGAGGGGCTTTTGACCGCAATTCTGGCCAGACTTCTCCAGACAGTGGATGGGTGTACCTGTGTCCCACTGGTTTCCGCCAATCCTGTACTGAAGGCACTGCTGCAAATCTTCCCATGTCGAAGGGAAATACGCATGATGTGTTTTTCATCAAGTTTCTTTGGCCAACCACTTTGTCTACGGTATTCAGCATTGCACGTTTCTTTGTGCTTCTTCAAAAGAGCTTGAACAGCACATTTTGAAACCCTAGTCTGCTTTGAAATATTTGCCCGGGAGAGACCTTGCTAATACAGTAAAACTAACATGTGTCTTGTTGCTGTGCTCAGTCTTGCCATGGTGTATGACCCGTGACATGAAACTGGCTTTCACAACCTAAACTTAGTAGCAGAGTTTGGCTGTTTCTCACCCAGTTTTAAACCTCCTACACTGCTGTTACTGTTTCAGTTAATCACTAAGTTTCAACCTATATATGAAATTGATGATTATTAGCACCTGCTTGGTATAATTGGTTAATCATACAACTGACTCTAATCCTACAAAACCCCTGACTTTGTGCAAATGTAAAAAAGTGTGAAAGTATGAGAATTGAGGCTGGTTTGAAGCCAAAGGGTAGTCACACCAAATATTGATTTGATTTAGATTTTCTGTTTGCTCACTTTGCATTTTGTAAATTGATAAAAATAAATTTAGAAAAAAAAAACAGGTGCTCTTATCCCTTTAAAGTAAAAAAAATATATATCATAATCTTCATCTTTTTGAAAAAACAAATGTGTAATTGTGCAAATAAGCAAATGTATGTGTAAAATCAATACATGTAACTCAGTCCATATGCAAAATAATTAACATATACCATGTCCCCAAGACGAAAAATACGCTAATCAGCACATGTAACCAAATCCGAACGTGCAAAAAAAATAAAGTACAATCCAATAGTGCAAATCCACAGGGATGGAGATAATATAACATCAGCCGTGATAATAAAGTGCTCTGTGCAAAAAGGATGATGACCACAGTGCTCCAGTGCATTGCATTGCAAGTTTGTTTTTTAAAAAGCTTTGTTTCTAATTGTATATGTATTTTTTAACTACTTCAGCCCCAGGAGGATTTCCCACTTTAGGACCAGAGCACTTTTTGCGATTCGGCACTGCCTCGCTTTAACTGACAATTGCGTGGTCGTGCGACGCTGTACCCGAACAAAATTTTTTTCCCCACAAATAGAGATTTCCTTTGGTGGTATTTAATCACATCTGCGTAATTTCTGATCGACGCTATAAACAAAAGAAAAGTGTCAATTTTGCAAAAAAAGCAAAATTTCTTACTTTGTGCTATAATACATATCCAAAAAAAAAAAATATATAAAAAAAAATGTATTCATCGGTTTTGGCCGATTTATATTCTTCCTCATATTTTTGGTAAAAAAAATTGCAATCAGCATTTATTGATTGGTTTGCGCAAAAGTTGCCGCATTTACAAATGATGAGAATGAATTTATGCGTTTTTTTTTTACTAGTAATGGCAGCGATCTGCGATTTTAAGCAGTCTTGCAATATTGCGGCAGGCATGTAGGACCATTTTGACACTTTTTTGGGACCATTGGCATTTATGCAGCGATCAATGCTATGAAAATGCATTGATTACTGTGTAAATGTCACTGGCAGTGAAGGGGTTAATCTGCAGGGGGCGCTCTAAGGGTTAACTGTGTTCCCTCAGTGTGTTCTAACTGTATGGGGGCTGGGCGAGGAGATTGATCGCGGCTTCCATATACAGGAAGCCTGCGATCACATCCCTTCCCCCTCTGTCAGAACAGAGATCCGTGTTTACATACACAAACCCCCGTTCTGTCACTCCGGGTAGGGTCGTGGATGGGTATTCCAGCATGACAATGACCCAAAATCCCAAGGCCAAGGCAACAAAAGGAGTGGCTCAAGGAGAAGTACATTAAGGTCCTGGAGTGGCCTAGCCAGTCTCCAGACCTTAATCCCAAAGACAATATGTGGAGGGAGCTGAAGGTTCGAGTTACCAAACGTCAGCCTCAAAACCTTAATGACTTGGAGAGGATCTGCAAAGAGAGAGGGACAAAATCCCTCCTGAGATGTGTGAAAACCTGGTGGCCAACTACAAGAAACGCCTGAGCTCTGATTGTCAGCAAGGGTTTTGCCACCAAGTACTAAGTCATGTTTTGCGAAGGGGTTAAATACTTATTTCACTCATTAAAATGCAAATCAATTTAAAACTTTTTTGAAATGCATTTTTCTGGATATTTTTGTTGTTATTTTGTCTCTCACTGGTAAAAATATAGACTGATCATTTCTTTGTCAGTGGGCAAACTTAAAAAATCAGCAGGGGATCAAATACTTTGTTCCCTCTCTGTACAACTGGCCCTTTGATGTCAACAATAATGCTGATACAGCCCACAATGAAATTGAGTTTGATACCCCTGGTCTAAGATCTCCCCATTCTCTCTAAGGTTAATACCAAGTCATATTCAGGTAATTATACTGCTTAACTAAATAAATAATAATGATGAATTAATGATTGTGAAGCTGCATTATTTGTGTCTTATATCTGCCTGGAGTTCCTCTTTAGGCCTCATACACACGGACGTTTCTTAAAAAATAAACAAAACGTCGGGCCCGACTTCAAGGAAAAAAAAAAAAAAATCAGCGTTTTTCGGCGTTATGCATTGGCGTTAGTGAGCGTCGGCGTCAAAAGGCATTTTTTTTAAAAAAAAATCATCCCTCTGCTATTTTTCAACCTAAAAACGCCGGCGTCAAAAAACGCCGGTTAACGCCGGTACGGCGTTAGTTGGCGTTAGTGAGCGTTTTGCGGCGTTGGCGTCAAAACGTTACAGCCTCAGAACGCGCTGGCCGTGGGTTCTAGTTTCAGCTCGCTAACGCCGACGCCATCTACAGCTCAAAAACGTGTGTTTTCACGGGGCCATTGACTAACATGGAGAGCTGCAAAAAAAGCCAGAAAACGCCGGCGTCAAAAAAACGTCCGTGTGTATGAGGCCTTAATGTATATCTAAACCCAAACACTTTGACATGTTAATGTAATTCCAATAACTGTTTTGGCTGAAAGAGGTGATCAGCAGCACTAAGGGCTCATGTACTCACAGACTAGGTTGACCGCTGGCTGCAGGAAAACGTAAAACGCGGCAAAATTGCGTAATGATTTTACAAAAATGTTGCCACATTTTGCCTTTTAACCACAGCAGCTTCTAAACTCTTGTAAAGCCTATGTGTACATGGACATATAGACTTTTATGGAGTGGAGTTTAGGAGCTTTGTAAAAATATACCAAAAGCTGCTTAACTCAATTATAGAAGGTGTGGTGTACATGAGCCCTAAGAAGCAAAACATATGAAAAAGGTAAAAATAGCATTTTATGAAACAAATAACAAAGTTTCATAGTTTTACAGTAGGTAAGGTTGAATAAAGACAATAGTCCATCCAGTTTAACCTCTGTAGGTGTATGTGTGTCAGTGTTGATAATCATTTCCCATATCCCTGTATGTTGTGTTCACTAAGATGCATGTCCAAGAGTCTTTTAAAAATATCAGTATTCCTCCTGCTGTAACCCTGGATCAGAGTATTAGAGCGGCCGGGAGTCACGTGACCGGCCTGAAGATACTTCACAAAAAGGTATTTAGAGGCTTTGATGTTAACAAACAATTACACAGTGCAGGATGACAGCTTAAAATAGGGGGGCTGGCGGAATATCATAAGGTAGGGTTACAAACCCTTCAAACCGCTTCTCCTTCAATCTCATTGTGTGACCCCCGTGTCCCCATACACTCCCTGAGACTGAAACATTTTTCTACACTGGAATCACCATTGAGGTATTTTTATAATGCTATTATATCCCCTCAAGCATCTCTTCTCCAGGGAAAATACATTTAGTTTGTGACTCTTTTGTGGCTCTTGTTTATAATACATAATGCATTTAACAAACTACATTTTAGATTTTAATGTAAATGAATGGAAGGTAAAATATGTTATTCTAACAACCTTGGTGAAAGGAAGACTTCAGGATGCAGCATGTCTGAGGCAGCTATCCCTTCTTAGAAAGATAAATGTCATTTCTCAGGATAACAGCAAAGCAGCAATGCTAGGTCAGCTTACAGATTTAAATGGTGGATAATAAAGGCCTGCAGAGAGAGCTCTTCTGGTCTCCAATGACCAGATTTCATACTCTTAGAGGAAACCTGGAAGCTATCAATACTGACTACATTCTCAAAATGCAAGTCCTTTGGTAGTAATGATGATTCTTTGACTTAAAGGTAGAACTAAAGTCATTTTTTTCCATTTGGATAGAGTAATGCCTGGTATACACAATGAGATTATTGGATGAATGATCATCTTTTTTTTTAATGCTAATCTCAGATCGAACCTGAGGAGTTTACTAAAGTCACGAAAATTCTTGTACGACAGAATAAAAAAATCGGAAGTGATATAATGTGTTGTAATGTATTAGTATTGCATTTTCGAAGGACAACTGTACTGATCAAACGAAAATCGTACGATCTGGCATTGTACGAAAACATTTTTGTGCATGTCCAATCAGATAGTTTTGGATGAACTGTCATGATCGGCTCTTGAAAGCTCTGTCCTAATGATCTGATTATCGTACGATTGCTTCTAAAGCGTTATTTTTCGTACGATTTTCTGATCGTGTGTACAGGGCTTAAGGGAGGTTTATAACCCCTGTCAAGTTTTATTTTTGTTACTATCTCCGCCATTGAGGAGATTTCCCTTTGCTTTTTGTCCCATAGCCAACACGAGAAGTGAGAGGAAATCCCTCCAAAGTTAGGCAATTCCTGGTTATCACCAGATTCATTGGAACTGGTGCCCCAATTGGAAGATTCCCCATATTTGTTATGGTGACCACTAAAATTTAGTTTTTTTCTTTCACTTTCATTATTGGTGATACAGGTAAACAGGACAAATAGAGATGGTGAATGGTGAAAGCTAAAAGCAATAAAACGTGACAGGTGTTCAAGTCCCTCTCCACTCTTTCCAAAACAAAAAAAAAAAAAAAAAAAAAAAAAGCCTTTAACAAATTGTGAGCAATTGACGAGGGAAATGCATGCTGTAAATAGAAAAAAAGGCATGCAGCAAAAGAAGAAAAGGGGAGGTCCACAAAGGCAGCTACCGTACTTTTCTTTAACATGCAACTCTAGCCATTTTTTTGTTTTGCATAGAATGGGGAATGGTTAGGATGAATGTAATGTTTTTATTGTGTACGTTTTGAAGGCTTTCCCTCACTTCCTGTCTCAGTGTTTTACTTTTTTTGTGCCCTTTTGGGACGTAGCAATTACATTTTTTTAATAAAGTAGGTCAGGTTTTTATTGCTTCTTTCTGAAATCTTCCTGCATATGGAAGATTCCACCATTTCCTGCCCTGGTAACAAGGGTCACCAACCCTTCCTTGCTCTATTAAAAATGAAATGCAAAGGGTTTTGGCTGGCGTTTCTTATTTTTTAATAACATATTTGCCCATCTGCACTTATTATGATATACTGAACATAGGCCGTATGTGTGACATTCCAAAAGAAATATATATATATCTTATGCATTCTCATCACTATGGGACAATATGCTTACCACTTTTATCCTAACTACCTGTTACACGTAATGGTATTCTACTTGAAGCCCATCCTCAGGCAAATGTTCACCCCTCTCAAATCACTTTCACCCAATCCATTCCTACCAATTTACCAAAAAGTAGTAAAGCCCAATGCTTGACTGCTGCAGTCTAGCCTGTGGGTGACCCTCATCATCATGTTATCATGCCGACACTGGGGTCTCCAGGACCCTGTGAGAGCCCCACTAAGTGACTCTTCTTTAAAGTGGTTGTAAACCTCAGTCATGAAGCCTGAACAAAGCACATATCTGCAGTGTTTGCTTATCTCTCCCCAAAGCACTAAGTGTTGTTTCTCTCTGATGCTTTGTTCCTCTGTTATCAGCATGAGTCACTTCTGACAAGTTTTCCTGACACATGAGATAAATTTGTGATGGGGGAGGGAACTCAGTGCAAAGCTTGTCCATTCTGAACACAGTTCTGCATCCTTCTATGTTTCCTGTTTGCTGTGTGGAAGGGGTGTGTGTCTTTCCTCCAACCAGCTCTCACACAGTAACTGCAGCTCTCCACCCCCTCCTTTGTGATATTAGCAGATTGAGAAGGATTTTAACATGATTCTGAATGGGTATAGGGAAGAGAAGACTGCAAATAAACAATTAAAACGTATGTAGGGAGATTTGTTTCATCCCTGTGTATCATCTGAGGCCAGTCACTTCACTGGGTATATGAGAGGGTTTACAACTAGTGTTGAGCGAACCCGGACTGTAACGTTCGGGTCCGTACCGAACTTTAGGGTGTCCATGGCACGGACCCGGACCCGGACATTTCAAAAATCGTTCGGGTTCGGTCATTTGGGAGAGTATATGGGTCACTTCACTGACCGGAGTCTACTATGTGTCCCTACTTTGTTTAGAGGGATGTATGCAAAATTAACAAATAAACGTCAGAAGAGAAGGGATATGGGTAAGTCTTAGTACAATTTTAGGAAGAGTTAGACGATTATAGTGTTTCCTCCCCCACCTCTCGACGTCAATGACACACTCTCGACCAACCTCCTTTCTGTGTGTGGGGAAGGTGTGTCGTTTGTCCTTTGTATCTTCCTACGTCTTGACACAAGTCTTACCTGTTCGAAACGTGACTCAAGGGAGGGGGTAGTGTTTAAATAGAGTACACAG
>BLSH010413349.1:314305-336852 GCA_018402905.1 Glandirana rugosa | reverse complement strand
CCCTGCTTTCCCTCCAATGTCACTTGGGAGGCAGTTGGGGTCAGGCAGAACATGACAATTGAGGTTGCATTCATGTTGAACAGAGATATTTATCCTATACCATCACTTCAGATGGACAGGTTATTATTGTATCATTATAAACAGGACCTGCCAGCACACAGCAGGCAGCCAGACTGAGCATATACAACTTCTCTTCCCTTTCAGCTGCAACCTAAAGCACCAAACCAGTTAAAACTGAGTTTGAACAAGATTTGGGTCATCTCTCTCTCCCCCGCTACAGATTATCTGTCCCGTGGTCTAAAAGGGGACGGGACCCTATGTCATTCATATAAGAAGTAAGCACAACTTTATACTAACAGGATATAATTATGTGATATAGTACCCAAAGGAAGTCTAATTATAAAAAGTTTACCTATTGGGATAAAATTATCCCCCTCTTAAGATAAAAAAGTGGATTAATATATTACAGAGTATAAGTATTGAGTATAGTATATGGAGGTAATAATGGGATATAAACATATCAATATTATTTCAATAGTACATCCTCCCATGCTCGCCCCGGGGAACACCAGACCATAGGCCTTGATGAAGTGGCTCGGACACACAGGTAGGTGGCAGTGTTGTTGTGGGCCACACATATACAGTGAATAGTGTTGCATATAAGACAAATGTAACTAAATATGATGATTTTGTCAAAAATGTACTAATATCTATTGTCTATGTCTATTATAGCAACACACAGCTAATACCGTGCATTCTCCTGAAGAAGCGGGATAACCGCGAAACTGGTCGGGAAGCACTAGTAGAATGACTGTGAAAAAATAACATTTAACTATTACCCACTACATGGGATGGTGATGTAATGAATGTATAAAAAAGTTCCTTTTTTTATATATATACGTATGTATTGAATAAATATTTGTTTTTATACAAACAACCAGTTTGTGAGTCCATTTTGGTACCATGTAAAATCCCATAGCCCCCTTCTCTCTCCCCTAGTGGGTGAGTCGTCCTATTCTCACATGGGACAAATATTTCTATATTGAACAGGGATGTAGGTACTTTATTTTAATGTAAAATAACAATATACTGAGCTTCACACATAAGTAGAGTTATTGATGCGTATCTCCAACCATACGTTGTGTCATTACCTTCCTTTGTGAAGGATACTATTCATTTTTTAAAACTATTGGATGACCTGGTTGTGCCACCAGAAGCCTTCTTGGTCACCATAGACGTAGAAGCACTGTACAGTTCCATCCCCCATTCCAAGGGGCTGGCCACTGTACAAAAGATGTTACAACAGGGCTTCACACATGATGAGGCACTTGTAGAATTTCTTCTCAATGGTTTGGAATACATCACACATTACAACGTCTTTAACTTCGATGGCTCCCACTACCTCCAGGTGCAAGGCGTAGCGATGGGGACATGTTGTGCCCCATCCTACGCCAACGTATACCTGGGGGTGTGGGAGCAATCCCTCCTGGGTGACGAGGACCTTGTCGAGTACACAGGCCACATTTTGGTGTTGCTTAGGTACATAGATGACGTCTTCCTCATCTGGGATGGACCTAGGGGGAATCTCCTTGAATTTTTGGGGCTCCTCAACCACAATGACTTTAACTTGAAATTCACGTCAGCATTTGACCAAGAGACAGTCACTTTTTTGGACGTCAAAATCTGCAAGAGTGATGAAGGCAAACTGATGAGCAAACTTTACAGGAAAAGCACCGCCCGCAATACAATTTTGCACGCGGAAAGCTTTCACCCTATGGCCCTGAAGAAGTCCATACCATATGGACAGTATCTCCGTTTAAGGAAGAACTGCTCAGATGATCTCACATACAAAAGTGAGGCGGCACTCCTTCAGAGTAGATTATTAGAAAGAAGGTACAGTCGGTCTTGTTTGAAGCGAGCGTTTAATCAAGCCTCGCAACACACCCGACAACACCTCCTGTTCCAGAAAAAAAAAACCCCACCATCCAATTATGACACAACACACATCATTATGAGGTATTCAAAACAGCATTCAAATATTCATAAAATCATCAGCAGACATTGGTCTATCTTAACCGACGACCCCAGCCTACAAAGATTCTTACCACCGACTCCCTCCATCACATACAGAAGGGCAACATCGATTAAAGACAGATTAGTGCACAGTGAATTCAAAGGGATATGTGAGAAACCACATTGCCCGGCCCTGGGCACATACCCCTGTGAGCATTGTACACAATGCCCACGAATTAGGAAGGGCAAAACGATGGTGCTCCATAATGGGTGCACATTCTATGCCAAACACTTTGCCAATTGTCAGACGAGGGGAGTGGTATATCTCATGACCTGCGAATGTGGGGCATACTATGTTGGAAAAACAAAACAGGAATTTCATAAAAGAATATCTAAACACGTGTACAGTATGGAAATTGGGAATCATTATCTCCCAATTGGGCGCCACGTGGTGATGCAACATAATTACCACATGCCCAAGGTACAGTTCACCGTCCTCGATCGGGTTCATCCCCCCGAGCGAGGAGGGGATTGGAACAAAACGTTGCTCCAACGGGAACAAAGATGGATCTTCAGACTACAGGCGACCTCGTTCCCAGGTCTGAATGAAGCCATCTCCTATGCTCCTTTTTTGAAAGGGTTTGTCTCAAGAAAAACCCAATATAAAAAAACTGTGTAGAAAAACCCTGTTTTTGTCCCCACATTCCCAGGTCATATGTTCATAGTCATGAGAGTACACCAGTTCTTCTTATAGCTCTTTCTTAGGCGGTTGAGATAATTAATTTTTTGGTGCAATTTCTCCCCCCTAAGATTGTATATCAGATTTGTGTGATATAATGTTAATTTATTTATAACTATAATGCATGTTAATTTTCTCAGCACATATGTTTATTCATCTTTTTTATTTTTCACTGTTTGTTTGCAATACAGTATGTGATGCTGCTATAGCCCTGGGTCTCCAATCCTCTATCCGCAGCGATGCTTTGCCTTACAGGAGTTTCCCGGCCTGAGAAGGAGGAGTGTAACTCCTCCGATTGTGCAGCCTGGGGGTCCTCTGATGTTAGCTCATCTGTGGGCCCTCTAGTGGGCAAACTCAGGCCAGCGGGCATCCCGGATCCCTTCCGCACGGTCCGTGGAGGTCGGGCGCATGCGCGACCTCTTCACGGCCGAATATGACACCAACGCGTCATTTTACCAACTGCAGGAAGTGACGGCAGTGGCCGGGGACACTTCCGGGATGCCGAGGAGCCCACACGAGGGCTGTCAGCACAGCCAGCTGATTCACATCAGCTGATTGCAGTTACACTCAAGTAATGTAAAAGCATTTAAGGAATGGTGAAGAGAGAGGTAAGACATATGGAGGTTTTCCTCCAGTTAGGTCGGAACACTGGGCTACTCTTTCAGGTATTTCTCCATTTCTCATAGTTAATTTTGAGATGATCTCCGAGTGAGATCTCTCCCTTCTTTTGTTGCCCCCCTCTCTTTAATTCTGGGATATTACTGAGATCCTTTTTGAGAAATACATTCTTGTATATTTCCTGCAGCAACCAGCTTTGGTGTTGCCTATGAGACAGTGAATGCTCCGGGCATCCTTGGCCCCCGGTCATCAGTAAGTAATTTGTCTTTTCATTAAAATACACATTAGAAATACACATATACACATATATACTGCCAACCTGAAGTTACAGGTTTCCTCTCTCCCCATTGCTTACTTGCAATGTATACCCCTGTTTGTTTATAGACTTAACACGATGGGCTCCAGCAACAACAATTAAATATAAATTTAAGTTAGAGCCGTAAAAGGCCATTCTTTTTAAACACCCACCATTTTCAGGCGTTGGAATTGTGTATTCATTATACTTAATGATTTTACATTTCTTTGGTTACTATAACATTAGTTTATTACAATTTCACTTATTTTTTAGGAGTGTTAACTGCAACCTCTCCCATACTAGGGAGGACTGAGTGTGGCCTCTTGCAAGCTCCTGTAACCAGTGGTGAAGTCCTTGTCCCTGGGTGGCAGGTGGAGATGGTTTCACAGTAAGCTTATGCAGCCTTTTTATATCACATCGTTATTTTAAAATGCTCTGGATGGTTGGGACCTGCACTTAAGCATCACTTTGCAGCATTGTAAGTGTTGAATTTTGCTATCTAATGAGTATTATTATTTGTATTCTGTATGATTTTAATTATACTACTCTCTAACATTATAGAAAGGGTGATGCCCATGATCCCCTTGAGGAAGACCTAGACACACTGTTGAATGGTCGAAACGCGTAGGGGACTTCATGCGGCCTACGGCTACACAGTTTGTCATTTCCCTCTTTTGTTTGCAAATGATTGTATGCAATGCATGTCCCATTTATGTACAACCAGAGCTCCCTTTTAAAAATCACTATATATATTTTTTTCTATGTTTAATGTCGAGTGAATAATAAAGAATTTTGTAAGATATTTTTCAAACAATTTTGCTTGGACCAATTTTTCTCGTTTACTGCCATAAAACCCTTAATGGGGGATATTCTTTTAGATGTACCTACAACATAAAGGGGACGGCAGAAACCTTTTGGGTCTCACCACCAGCACCAATTTTCCTTCCATTCTTAAAACTAAATTTACCTAGCAGACTATCAAGAGGAAGGCGCTGCACTTACTTTTTACTTCTGTGTGAGTGATTTACTAACTTATTCCTCAGGATCTGTTTCACTGGATGGACCTTGCTTATCAGCCTATTCCAATCAGATATACAGTATACTAGCTACAAGACAGTTCTGTTCTCAGCTAATGTACACTTCTGACATATTGGGAACAGTTTGTATGTGGTATTTAGCGCAAACACCAAAAATGCTTGTTAATACTGCATAAAAATGCATTAAAGTCAATTCACAAAAGAAAATAAATAAATGCATGCGTAATTAAGTACTGGTCCAAGCTAGCGATAACTATGGCAATGGTCAGACCCCCCAGTGATTGGTTTAATCATTAATAATCAATAATTTAGTCAAGAGGTTGGCAGATGGCATAGCAAAGATGATGGAACCCTTTGAATCCAGTCTTCTGGAATTTAAGGCAATGCAGGAGAGGAAGAGGAGGAGGAGAAGATACCAAATGGGCCTTTTAAAGGAAAGAAGCTTTAAGGAGCGCACACTGCTAGATTTCATAGCTGCTCATACCCGGCAGAAGTTCAGTTTATATAAGCCACTTATCATGGAGCTTTATACCCAACCTATAGGGTACCTTGAGCCCTCAACACAGAGAAGCCATGCCATACCAGCCATGACTAAATTTCTGGCTGCCTTACACTTTTTTGGAAAAGCATCATATCAGATGCTTGCGATAACTTACCACATGGTTTCACGCGGTAGTTAAGGCATACCATGCGAGATTTTAAGGAGAGTTTCTTTGTGAACTACACAGTTTTTTTTTCTGACATGGTGCGTTATTTTACAGCATTCTCGGATGCAGTAAAATATTGCTTAGTGAATTGTGCCCATTGTCAATATATACTGCATGAAGATAAATATTTTTGCCCCTCCCCCTCAAATTTTACGCCTTTTGTATAATTTCCTGTCATCCATTTTATTGTAAGCTAACAACTTAGTAGGGGCATTGGGTCTTTTCTTACTTTGTGTTCTCTCTTGTTAACAATGCAAGTGTGCTTACTTTATATTTTACTTTAAAGCATTCAAGTAAAACCCCTGGCAAACAGGTCGTACACAATAGAATGTATATATAAATGAATTGTTATACTCGCCAATGGAATTGCAATTCTGATTGGCCAGTCTTGTGATTATTTACAACACTGCACAGCCAGGAAGATCACTCTACTACTTCCTGGTTCAACATTACTACTAAAAACTATTATTCAGAGGTGATTTTCATTGTCCAATCAGCAGGCTGGATGTGGAGTGGTGAAATAGAAAGCAGCAACTCACAAATTTGACTGAAAAGGATTACATATCCTTCGGCAGGTAAAACATTAAATATTTATGTATTTCGTCTCTGCATTTAGGTTGGACCTGGAATTCCACTTAAGCAATTTGATGAAGCTAGATAAAAAAAGTAAGTAACTCTACTTGCATTCCTTCACAGTGCCTTAGTGATGAATTTTTTAAATCTTTTTGGACTCCTTACTATTGATGTGATGGGACTGCAAATGTCGACACAGCTGCAGGTCAACAATGTGAGTCGTCTTTGGATGACCTTCTGGAGCAAATGTGTGTCTCCCTGTAACTTTTCGCTCTCATTTCCTCATTTGACCTATCCCACTCATTATGGATGGAATGTATTCATAATCTTTTGGCATCGGTATAGGAACATATGTCTGATTTCTTTGTTGTATTTGGGTGCTTGCAGCCTAATAACGGTGTGTGTGCAATGCACAAATTAAATCATCTTAAAAAACCCCCATAGAATTAAAATGCTAAAATCTGCTGCTGAAATATACTGTATACAACTTTTAATGCAATATATGCTATATTAAATGTGTTAATTTTGATGTTAATTGTGAAAAATAACTTTACCTATGGTAATTTATAAAGCCCACCTAGAGCTATTTTTGTTTAATTTTGGAACTAGTCATAGAAGCCCTGTTTTTGTCTGACCGCATTGAAGAATAGTGACTATACTTTCTGTTGGGACCGAAAATCATGAGAAACTTCTCCACTCAGATATTGGCGTAAAATTGAGAAGGGTAAAAACCTCTTTCAGATTATAATTACTAGCTGTGGCTTCCTGTGTTGGTGATGACCTCTCCAATTGCTTGTCCTACTATCACATGGGTGGTACTGGAGTAAGGGAGAGCAATCTAGGCTTTGCACTTTGAGTCAAGTGCAGTAAGCATATCTACAGCAGGGAGCATACAGCACTGATCCCATCTAGACATGTTCTGTTAGCTTGGAGGAAGTTTTCCAGCCCAAGCCTAAGACTCTGCCTATGGGCCTATAGGAAGAATTGGTTTTCTTTTTCCTTGCGCTACCTTGAACTGCCTATAGAAAAAATATATGGAAAAAAATAGAAGGGTAGCACTGGAAGCATAGGATTATCCTATTGCTGCAGAGATTATGGAAATTTGAATAGGATATCTGGATTCTGGGCTTAAGGCTTCTTCATGGCAAAGGATTTCCACTGAGTGATTGCAGTACTACACCTACCGTGGGGAAAATCATTATTTGATGCCCTGCAGATTTTGTAAGTTTGCCCATTTACAAAGAAATTAAAGGTCTATAATTTTTTATCATAGGTGCATTTTAAATGATAGAGACAAAATATCAGCCAAATATCCAGAAAAAACAAACAATACAAATGCTATAAATTGAGTTGCAGTTCAGTGAGTAAAATAAGTATTTGATCCCCTACCAACCAACAATAATTCTGGCTCTCACAGACTGGCTACAGTATGTGCTCATGTGGTACACAGATTAGTCCTGTCAATTTAAGAAGGTGCTCCTAACGACATGTGTATAAAAGACACCTGTCCACAGAATCTATTTTCTTCAATTCCAACCCACTATCATGGGCAAGACCAAAGAGCTGTCAAAGGATGTCAGGGACAAGATTGTAGAACTGCATAAGGCTGGAATGGGCTACAAGACCATCAGCAAGAAGCTTGGTGAAAAGGAGACAACTGCTGGAGCGATTATTCGCAAATGGAAAATAATCATCAGTCGTCCTTGGTCTGGAGCTTAATACAAGATTTCGCCTCATGGGGTAAGGATGATCAGGAGAAAAGTGAGGGACCAGCCCAGAACTACATGGGAGAAGCTTATGAATGATCTTAAGGCAATGGGGACCAGAGTCGCCAAACAAACCATTGGTAACACAATATGCCACCATGGATTGAAATCCTGCAGTGCCCGCAAGGCCCCCCCTCCTCAAGAAGGCACAGGTACAGGCCTGTGTGAAATTTACCAATGAACATACAAATGATTCAGAGGAGGATTGGGAGAAAGTACTGTGGTCAGATAAGACCAAAATTGAGCTCTTTGGCATTAACTGGACCCGTCGCGTTTGGAGGAAGAAAAATGCTGACTATGACCCTAAGAACACCATCCCTACAGTCAAGCACGGAGGTGGAAACATTATGCTTTGGGGCTGTTTCTCTGCTAAAGGTAAAGGTCACCTTTGCCGCATGGAGGGGCCAATGGACAGGGCAATGTATTGTAAAATCTTTTATGAGAACCTTCCCTCAGTCAGAACACTGAATGGGTTGTGGATGGGTCTTACAGCATTTCAATGACCCAAAACATACCACCAAGGCAGCCAAGGAGTGGCTCAAGAAAAAGCACATTAAGGTCATGGAGTGTCCTAGCCAGTCTCCAGACCTTAATCCTGTAGAAAGTTTATGGAGGGAGCTGGAACTTCGAGTTGCCAAGCGACCGCCAATAAACCTTAAAGATTTAGATAGGATAAGTAAAGAAGAAGAATGGACCAAAATCCCTCATGAGATGTGTGCAAATCTTGTAACCAACTACAAAAAACGCCTTATCAATGTGCTTGCCAGCAAGGTTTTCTGCACCAAGTATGTGAAGTGTGTGAAGATCCCCAAACAAAAAGTTGTTTTGTTTGGGGATCAAATACTTATTTTACTCACTGAACTGCAGCTCAATTTATAACATTTGTATCATGTGTTGTTTCTGGATTTTTAAACATTCATAAAAACAAACTGCGCTAGATCCTCTCTTTTACACAAAGCAGCGGCTGTAAAATACACACAATCAGACAATATGTAGTGAAAAGGAGCTGCACTAAAAACAACTACCTAAAACAAGGATTAAACTTGCAGACAAATTAAAGTCCTTAATAAGAAACACCATTAGTGTAGAGAAGATTGAGCAGGTTTTGAATCGCTCTTTAAATCCTTTGCATAATATGAGTATCTCACAGCACACCATAGGTATCCCTTCACCACATAAATTGCACGCTTACCAAATCGCAAGCGTCAAGTGCTTTTGGCATAACACCCTGCCAGGGCCTTTATCCCCCAACAAAGGATTCCAAAAGCTGTTCTTATCCCGTCACAATGCACAGCAAAGGAACAAAGATACAAGGTCCAAGCACTCTCCAGGGTCCAAACACATTAGAAACTCCTTTAGAGGTGGCACTCGAAGGGGTGACCCAAAAGAAAGACGCTCACCATAGTGTAAAAACTTTTTGACAATTTAGGCAAAAAAGTAATGCACTTACAATTAAAACTCCATGTTAGAGCATAAAACAGCCGGCCGGCTAAAAGTATGCCCGTCTCCAGGGACTCCAGATAGGATGGGCATACTTTTAGGCGGCCAGCTGTTGTTTTACACTCTAACATGGAGTTTTAGTTGGAAGTATTTGGGTTTAGAGGAGGCTAAATGGACTTTCACGGTACCATATGACTTGAAGTAGACAGTATATATAAAAAATTAATTTTATTGATACAAAATACAAGACATTCTTTATAAAAAAGGGGGGGGGGCATACAAAGTTGTGACACAAAACACATTTAGATATAAATGTGGCTCTCAGAATCACAGTTAGGTGATACTTGTGGAAACATTCTGTACCAACTCTGTCTTTACTCTACATGTTTCACTGTCTTTTATACCGCTTCCTCAGGAGTGTATGTAGGAAGGTATAGCATAAACAGAGCGTGTGTCACCAAACTAAAGTGCGCATGTGATTCATAATGTGGTGGTGTCCCAAAACCATGGGACCCTCCCAGATACAGGGCCAATGAGAGCTGCAGAGCTGGAGGTGTGCCTCTGTGTGTCTGTGTAAATCCAGGAAGTGATCAGGCAGCAGCTTCAGCTGCCCACAGTTAAAATGGATGCCGCCAAACTCAGTGGAGGGAGATTTCTGTAGCATATTTGGCAAGTACAGAATCACAGTATACATAAAATATGCAAAGTGGTTGGAGGGAAGCTTCAGAATGATAAAGATGTTTTTATTACAAATTATGTGAGCAGACTGCAGTTCCTCTTTAAGTACAGAGTGTTAGGTCTGCCAGGAACCCCAACCGTCACTCCGGTTTCCTGACTAGTATTATTGTTATCCCAGTATCAGGTGGAGGACGGTTGCAGTCCTGCAGCCAGAATTCTGGGACCTCTATGGTAAGTGCAAACAGACCCAATCAAGGAACAACAAATAAATAAATGACTCACGGTTAGTAGAGGGTGTAGTTGGGAGCCAAGGGTGACCCAATGTTGGTCCTGTAGCAAATCCAGGCAGAGATCCAAGGGGTTTACCAGAAACAGCATCAGGGACAAGCAAAATTCAGCAACAATCAGTCAACGTAGTACAAGAGGGCGATCCAAAGGCGTAGTTGGTAACAAGCAAAGTTAGTAACAGGCAAACAATCAGGTATAATGACTAGCAGTAACTGAAACCTATACTCAGGCAAAGACAGGAAGGGGAAGTGAGGATTTATAGGGTACCAATCGAGTTGACTGCCTACAGCTGGCCACTGGGTGGAGCCAGACTCACCATCCGAAAGCAGTATATACCCAGGACTCCACAAAGATAGTAGTTACTCCGTGGCTAAGGCCGTAAGGAACCGACCACCAGAACACAGGTCCCAGGATCGATCCCTGGTCAAGTGTGACACAGAGCAGTGAAGAAAAAATAGAACGTTTTTACTCATTTAACATTTACGCGAGTGTAAGTGAGTATATTATAATACTGGCAATGAAGAACAATTTTACTTATCCATACTTGTCTATACGCTTGCACACCTATACTCACCATAATCAACATTATTCAGGTCTTTCCACACAATTTTTGGCCCCTTGAACACGGGCGTCACAAGTTCCTGAGTAAACATCAGTATTATGATGCCCATGTGCAAAGGAGTCAACTTCTCCCCTATACCACTTCTATATGCGTTACGCTCCAAAGGGAGCTTCCTCAGTAGATGAGCTTCCAATGGCAACACCTGTTTCAGTGACCACGGTCTTTAGCTTATCAGACAAAATACAATCTGATTGTACAATCTCTTTTGGATCTACCAACAACTAGGTAGTGCAAAGGCCTGCCTAATTAGATACTGATAGATTGGATAGTTTGGATATGTCCTTATAATACACAGTTTTAGAAAATCTAGTTAATTGCGCAATGGTTTTACAGTCAGATCTAATATCTATGGTGAGCCTAAGTGGGGTATTCTTTTCACTTTGAGAGATTTGCATGGACAAAAAAATAACCTAGTAGGGTGTTTAACCCACCCCTACTCTATCCAAATGTTTTAAAAAAGTTTTGACTATAAATACATTTAAGGTATACAGTGGTGCACTCTCTCCACCCAGGGTGCTTTCTCCTCCTACCCGCAAGTTCCTTGGTACATTTGCATGTAGCGCGAGTGATTGCCTCTCTTTTCTTTAGTTTGAGTACTGCTGTGTAGGGGATTGCACAAGGCTGGTTATTATTATATTATTTTTTTATGTAGCCATGGCCACGACTCCTAGAGGCCTAGTTGGTACCTCCAGTGTTAGGGAGAGCTGACATCCTTCTTCGAAGTATGGGTACTATGCATGGTGGGTGTAGATAGGTAGAATAAGTTGGGCGCCAGTCACTTTGTGAATGCGAACAAGAGATTTATTGTCTCTTAAAAAGAACTGGGGGGAAAGGGTTTAGGGCCAGGACACCCTTAGGCAGATGCAAAAGCAATTGGCAGACTCCGAGACAAAAATAGGTAATAGGCAGACAGCTATACAGGTATAGAGCCTTTAAGCTGGATGCAGCAACTGTATTTGTAGAACTGCTGCCTCCTATAGCAACTGAACTTGTAAACTTCAACTTCATATAGATCTAAACACACAACTCTCAGTATCCCGTTGCAGATCTTCTCTCACATCTCACAGTCTCCTACTGTAGATCTTCTCACTGAACTTCCAGTCTCTCACTAGATGTTCAGATCCCAGCTGTTGCTGGATCCCTTGTGCTCCTCCACAGTTAACCCACTGTATCCTCCAAGCATCACCCACGCTAGCCGGCTGAGTCCCTGGCTTGGCTCTCAGCTTACCCGCTGAATCCACTTCAAGTGTCACCCACGCTAACCCCCTGGGTCCCTGACTTGAACGTTGAAGCTTTCCCAACTTCTTCACCGTCCCCGGCTAGTGAAAAAGGCTGTTCTGGTACTTCTTCAGACTTCACAACAGCTGGCCTCCTATAACCGGAGAGATGGTCCCTTGATGGTGACTCTACCCCCTTTACCTTGGGCACTGGTTCTAGTCCCAACCCCACGCTGCTTGCTTCCAACCTGGATAGGCCTTAGACTGCCTAGCAGCCAGGTACTCCTGGATAGGCCTCGGGCTTCTGGCCTAGCAGCCAGGAACTTTTCAACAAACGTCCACTTAGACACCTAGACAGCCGTCCAGGTGGCACTGAACCCTGGTCACCTGACTCCTCCCGAATAAATAGGCTCTCCCAGCAGGCTAAGGGGCCAAAGAAAACCCCTGCCAATTGGCTATGACGGCCTATCCACTCATAGTCTGAGTTCACTATGCCCTTGTCAGTCTAATGCCACAGGCAACAATGACAGAAGAGAGAGGTACACCAAATCCAGATTTAGGAAAGGTCAGTGGATCTCCTACCAATTATCCAGGCTAGTTACCACCAAGCAGGACTAAATTTCTTAGCAACCCTGTCTAATACCAGGGTGCTACATTTACAAGATTTATATAGCATCATATCAAATGCAGATACACAAGTTGCTTTAAAAAAATACAATTAATAATTTATTAGTGGCTACGAAGCTGCATTAATTACTGTTTTTTATATATGTCAGCCCACTGACAACACACAAGAACAATGGCTGAATGCGTACTGCTCCTTTATGTCAGCAGATTTGACTTTTTTTTACATTTTACCTTTAAATATACCTGTCAGTCATTATAAACTACTGTCTAGCTCTGGAAGGATGGAACTATTCTTTTTCCGATTGAACATCTCCCTTGAGGGTTTAACAGAGACCTATTAATTACTGTACAAAACATGATAAAACTGGATTTGTCATGAACGTCGCCATCTGTTCATTTTGATACCATCTATTACTGATTCTCATTAAAAGAGTTTTTCTTAACCTTTTTTTTAGAGTGATCAAACATAAAATGATGATTAGCACCCTGGCAGCATTGTTTCAGTGCATGCTTTCAGCAATTTATTGAATTGTTAGAATAAACAAACAGCATACAATTATACCAATTATCACTTTACTGCCTAAAATTAACCTAGCAAATAATAACACATATCGCATAATAAACTCTGCTTCAAACTGCTTTTCATTTTTATTTTTCATAAAAATAATATTTATTATAATAGCAGTTATCAGTATGCAAGAGAATTAAAATATGAGGCTTGTTTGGCTGTTACAGGCTTCTTGAAGAACAGTTGAATTGTATCATCTCCACAGTGCAAACAATCTGGAAATAAAAATACTGAGGTTAAAAGAATCTATCACTGAAAATTAACACTAGTATGGGCAACAGTTTGCTAAGTAGAATAAATAACACATTTTACCTTATTCTCTTTGGGGATGATTTATAACAGAGAGTGGATATCGTTATCTACTTTCCGCTGTTCACCTCAGTGTTACTCCAAACTAGTTATGAGCCAACGGGAGCTGAACATCATATAGAAGCATTATTTCTACATATGACAGTTTCCAGTTGTCAGTGATTGCCGCAGAAGGGGCAAGTGCTGGCCCATCACTTCCCTAGCAATGATGCCACTGGCACATTAAAGCGGAGTACCGCCCACAATTTTTTTTTTTTTAATGTCAACCACTGTGCTAATATACATAAATAACGCTATTGTTAGATTTAAATCCGGGTAGTATTTCTATTGTTTATTTACTTACATTTCTGTTTCTTTTCTTCCTGAGAGGTTTCATCTTAGCTGTAGGCAAGTGAAGCCCACTCACACCCTCCTCCTGCCTCTTCCTGGAAGAGGTGCATGCTTGGTAACCAACATGCACCTCTCGATCTCGCGCATGTGCACTGCACGGCGGCTGTAGCGATTTTTAAGCTCAGTGATGCCCACTGACTCCTGGGAAATGATGACTCAAATTTCCCAGGAGCACATGGGGCAGGAAGTGATGCACGGTGCCGCGGACCAGGAAGTGGAAGATTACAAGCCACCACCTAGCAACAGGGCAGTTCTAGGGAGTTTAAATTTTTTTTTTTTGCTCCAAAACGAATTCCTAGTAATTAGAGGACATAAAAGATGTGAAAATTGTTTTGTGGGTGGAACTCCGCTTTAACTCACATGGCCAGGAATCCCATTGGCCATATTTGGGCAGTGATGTCATCCCTATCTTCACCCCTTCCTTTATACAGCTGAAGACAACTCAGGTGATTGTGTTGTTTTTTTTGTTGACACATTGAATGCTTTCTTTAGTCACTGTAGGAAGCATTCAATTCCCGAGGAAGACGGAGCGACACAAGGACTTCAGGCATGCAGTCTTTGTTTATATATATTTTTAACAGAAATTGTTTATATATTTGATTGCTGTAATTGGACCTGTACCTGATCATGTCATCTTATAATTTTAAATATAATACCAACTTTTTTTTTTAATTTAAACTAATAAGGATAAAAGGGTAAAAAACAACTGCACATGCACAGTGCAGTGTCACCAGGATGCTGGCTGCAACGTCTCCTGATGAAGTCACAAATAATATGGCAGCATGGAACCCAGCATACGGTGGCTTTCTGCAAGTTGCAGTTAAAAAGTGCTGAATTCGTTGGATGGGTGACTAAATTATTATACTTATTATACTATTATAGCTGTACCTAGTGGACATACTAAGAAAGGACTAAAATTAGAATGAACCCGAGGAAGGTAGGGGTGATGTTCCTCTTTAACTTCACAGAGCAAATCACGCAGTGCCTCCCTGACTTCTCTTTCCACTTCTGTCCTTGCAGTAGGCAACAATCCCAGTTTACTAGGAAACTATCCTGACTGTGTGACTGCAGCGCTACAACAGGATAAAAATTTGAATTATAAGGGGCAGTACCGACCCTCCTCTTCGACTTCTGCAATGTGCATGTGAGGGTTGTAGCTTCTGCTGCTTCAGAACACTAGGCATGCAACTTCAGTGCAAAGTATATTTACTACAATCAGACCTTAAGCTGGCCATACACACATATCCATTTTTGTCAAATGTAACCAATGTCAATGAACAAAAAGATTACAGAAAGGATCCATGTTACATAACACCAACGATTTATATAATCCAGTGGCTTTGTTGCCTTGTGTCCTGCATCCTTTCAGAAAGGACATTTAGTGCAGTGGGTGGTTTTGTGACAGAAAAACGAATCTGCCTGTTGCCAGGCACAGTTGACTGTTTCAACTTTATAAAAATGAACCAATCCTGGATCACTGATATGTCGCAAACCCCTGCAGCTGATGTTAAAGATTACATTTTTTTGCTTTGAATCTTGCTCCACAAACATTATACCATGCAGCTACCACTTCTGTTGGTCTGTTACCATTTGTATCTCCTGGTGCTGTTCTGTTATATTTCTGATTCGTGTCTCTGACATAATCCACTGTAATTTTTATCTCTGGATCACAAAGGGCACATCTCTCCTACTTCAATTGAGGCCTATTAAAAAGGCCAGAGATGTAGCAACTGAGGAAGGAGGAGGCCAGACTTGTTGCTACTGACTTGTCTCTTTTAAACACTGCTCCTGATAAACTCTGTAGTGGAGAGTCTTCTACTTGTGTATGCATGTAATAAGGAAGGAAGAGATGTCCCATGAGCCGCACATCACACACAACCCTCAAGTAAAGAGTGGAAGTAGCCTCAACCTAGACTCCATCCCGGCCACACCCCCAACATGTTTTGCTCCCCACCCCCAAGCATAGTTTCCCATGACTAAGCTCCATGGGTGGGGTGAAACAGGCCGAGGCTGCTTCCACTCTTTATTCCAGGGTTTTGTGTGATTTATGGTTCTGGGACTTCTTTTCCTTCCTTATAGACTTTTATGGAGCTGAGACAAGCTCTTTCCCTGCCTGCACTCCCAGCGGTGATGTTTTAAGAATGTGTGAGCTACAAAGGCACAGAAAATTTGTTCAAAATTGATGGCAAGATGAATGCAGTGTGTTATCAAAAAAATACTGGAGGAACATTTGCATTCATCAGCCAGGAGGCTGTGCATGGGGCGTACTTGGACATTCCAACATAACAATGATCCAAAACACAAGGCCAAGTCGACCTGTCATTGGCTACAGCAGAATAAAGTGAAGGTTCTGGAGTGGTCATCTCAGTCTCCTGACCTCAATATCATTGAGCCACTCTGGGGAGATCTCAAATGTGCAGTTCATGCAAGACAGCCCAAGAATTTCCAGGAACTGGAGGCTTTTTACCAAGAGGAATGGGCAGCGTTACCATCTGAGAAGATAAAGAGCCTCATCCACAAATACCACAAATGACTTCAAACTGTCATTGATGTTAGAGGGGGCAATACACAGTATTAAGAACTGGGGTATGTAAACTTTTAAACAGGGTCATTTGGGTAGTTTCTGTTGTCATTATGATTTAAAAAGAGTAAATTGATTGATAATAAATGGCTTCAGCCAAACACTAACCATGAGTGAAAGAAATGTTTTTGTGTTCTTGTTCATATTCTCTGAAAAAATGACCAAGAAATCATAAATTCTGCCATGGTATGTAAACAGGGTAGCACAACTGTATAGAGTATTCTTTCTAGTGACCATCACACTAATATATTGTGAGCTGTACATATAGTAATGGGGTCCCTAAGACTGAAAAGTGATTCCAAGGGTTCCTCCATGTAAACTTATGAGCACAACTGTACATGTAATATCCAAGAGCTACTCTTTCTGCAATGTATCTGCTGTAGTCAGTAAGCACAATATAAATGGAGCACACTGGAAACCTGTGGGCTTGTGGCCAGGACATTTACATAGATTTGGATGCCTCCTTCCTGTTGTTTTCTTCCTCCTCTCTCCCAGAGCTGTCCGCTTTTTCTCCCTGTAACCTCCATGTGCAGTCTGCCACCTAATCCTCCCTCACCATTTTCTCACAAAAGCCTACCTTGTAGTAACACCATTTGCTTGAACATCGCTACCCGTTGCTGCTGAGATATTCCTGCTTTACACTGCCGGGAGAGTGGTCATTAGGAGTACTGACACACTCTGAGCCATCTTCTTCCTATCTGCTCATCCCACTGCCTTCCTCCATGTTAAAAGCGAGGAAGACTTGCACATCACAGAAATCTTCCTATTGCTGCAAGCCAGATATTGTATGGTCAACTAATTTTGTGGACTCCTCATTGCCAGTTGGCAGACCTATAAGGAAAGGATGAAAAGGGCACATTGGTAGCTCTGGCAGAAAACTGTCTGCTTTGCACTTTGGATGAGTTTGTTTGGGCTTTGTGAACCAGTCAACTACCTTCTGTGAAAGCTGAGGCTGGATTGGTCAGTCAGGCTATGAAAGGAAAGACAATCATGCCTTGTCTATACTTTGTGTGGCCTAACCACCACTTTGTTCTGCATGCCCGGATAACCTCCTTCTACCACCACTAGGCATGAGCTCCAGATTTAGATTCCAAACCCTGGCTAAAACTGAATTTCACTTGTTTGGAGGTTCAGATTTAATCTGTGTTGTTCAGTGGGATTTGCCCAGCCGAATATTACACAATGCATTGCAAAATACCACCGTTGGCCAAAGTCCCAGCCAATTATGGTTTTTGGCCAAAGTCCCAGCCCACACATTATAAAAAGCTTCTTTCCCAGCAGCCTTTTGTGAGTGTGCTAGAGTTTAGTGAGAATGAGTGACAGCTGACAGTTCTTTTAGTAACTAGAGTGAGCTATACAATGCTCTGTAAAAGTAACGTATTCAGTGCTGTATATTGCCACTGATGTGCTGCAGTGAATTGCAGTTTGTGGGGCAAGGGAGAATGGAATGTAAGCCCACCTGCATTCACTGTGATTTGAGTAGTGCAGCAGTCCTCTTTATTCCTTAGTGTGGGTCTGGAATGAATGTGAAGAAGAATCACATAAAAAAAAGCAGAGGGTTCCCCCTAAAAATATATAACGGACCATTATCTGAGCATGCAGCATGGAAGGCCAGGAAAGGGGCAAGGGATCCCCTGGCAAAGCACCCTGCCCCCCCATGTTTATACCTTTACTCATTCACATAAAAATAAAATTAAAGAGTAATAAACATATCACAATCACTTCATCCAGTGATGAAGATCCACCTTAATCACAATAAATCACGCCCGCCGAACTGCCAAGACATATAATATCGACAACTATTCACCGCAAATGACAGCTTCTAGGCTCCCCAGCTGAATGTACACAAGGTGACAGGGTAACTTGGGTGACATCATTAACCAAATAAGGATGTGTCCAAATTTGCTCAGAGACATCACGGGATCCTGTGTGTCAATCTGTGCCGGCGCTACAAATAGGCGTGGTAGGCGCTGGCCTAGAGCGCACATCAGCAGGGGGCGCCACCACTTGAAACAGTGAGGTGAAACCTGCACCAAGTGCAGGCTCAATGAAAGTGGACTGCCTGACACAGTGATGTCCCGCACAGCCGTGGTACCTGGCGCTTCCAGGAAGTTGTAATGTACAGGATGTTTGGTCATTGCACTGTTTTGTGATAGAACTTCCTCACTATCACTGCACCCTCTGCGTCTCCTTCCTACTACATTACCAGGTGCTAGCACTGTGCAGAAGTAGACAGAGGCGTGCCCTCACACCTTGCCAGTCCTCTGATGTCTCCCTGGCTGTGCTAGCTGTTACCGGTGGCGATGGTTGATGTTGGCAGAGACAGGTGGAAGGAGGACAGGGTGGAGCAGGAGGATGCGGGGCTGTAACAGGCTGCTGAGGAATGGGACAAGGTGAGCTTCCGCCTCCCTGTACAGTAAAAGACAGCCAGGAACCTTCCCTTTATTCATTTCCAGCATTCTGGGTGACCATGGCTGACAATGTCATAGCAGCCTGGGCATGCTGGGATCTGTAGTCCTGGGACCTTTTCTCTTCACACTGTGTACTGCTGTAACCTATCTGCATTGATATGTATTCTTTTCTGTGCATTAACATGTGCTGCATGATGTCAGCTCGCAGGAGTGGCCCGTGCATTGTGGGCGAATGGGCACCGCCCCCTAACACCTCCGCCGCCCTCCCTATCTATGTACCCGACCCCTTTCAGGAAGCCGGGCACATGAATTCCTATGGTGGGGATGGGCGGGGGAGTGTCTTTTGAAGCACCTGATTATAGCCAGAGGCTCTAATAGGCTTCAAAATAGAGTGGGCTCAGGGCGCAGAGCATTGCATCTGGAGCCCACCCAGGTGTGTTGCAACAGCGAATGAATATTTACTGTTGCTACACTGATCCTCCTCCCGACCAATCGGGAAGAGGGTCTGATACCCGTCACCCAATTGGCTGAAAGGACAGGCGATCCTATTGGATGCCTATAGGAGGAGAGGAGGAGATGCATGGTGGAAGCCGCCGTGATCTCAGAAGAGAAGAGGACACAGGAGCCGCAGCCTGATCCCCTGCCCGATATGCCCGCCGATTCCTGCCGCCGATGGGGTAAGTGTTGGTGGACTGGGGGTTGGGGGGGTTTTGATGTGCCACAGGGGGGTTTTGAAGTGCCACGGGGGGGCTTGTTTGCTGCCCCCCAAACTAAAAATCACCAGCCACCACCTCCAACGTATACATCCCATTTGCCTGGGATGTCAAAAATCCTTTCACCAGCACTGCAGTGTCATTAACCGTGTAGTCATTTCCATATTTTGTCAATGATGCCACCGATTATACCCCATCCCTTTGCTTATATTCATCTGTCAGCATGGAAGCTGCATACCTCCCAACTTTCTGAGATGGGAACGAGGGACAGCTATTAGCAAAAGTATATAGGCATAGGACACACCCCCGCCACGCCCCCTTAAAGGAGAATTATACAAAAAAATTATTAGTTAAGCCCACGAGTGCTTTTTTCCTTTATAATGGCTTTTATTTTGGCTTTTTAAATGCACAAATACAGCAATTCAGAAATTGGATGAAAGGTTTAGCATTGTAAAATATTTTTTGATAGATATGTAGCGCTGTCCTCTTGAGAGTAGCTTAAAGAATCAATTCCCCCTTGGGTCTCCCCATTCTGAGAGTCCTCCATCACCCCGACACTCTGGGTTCACTCATATTGCAAAGTTCCATTGACAAACACTCTGTTTCAGTAATGGAGACCCCAACACAGATAGAGTTAGAATTGTTTACTTAACTCTTATTTCTGCAAGAAATAACACATGTGAAGCAACAGAAATATCATAATCATTCACATCAACAAATTAAACTTATAGTTCTTGTGAACAAAGGGAGTAGATCATTTGCTAACTTCCGCCACTCCCTGTATTCTCTAACAACAGTTGAAAAGAATACAATCACTACAATTGAGTTAAAACAATACCCAAGGGTTCACTAGGAAAAGAGGTGATTTGGTAATATCTTCTGAAACTGAAAATAATACAGTGAGACCCTATACCAAATAGATGACTGAAAGGGTAAATTGGTACCACTCAATGGATTATAATTCAGATAACAATGTTCTATAATGCACAAATAAAATATATTCACTTAGCAGTTAAATTAGTGTTGCATGAATACACCAGATAACTATGAAGTTCTATTTAAATTCTCCTGTTCTAGCTGAGAGAGTTTTAGGAAATAAAGTAGTACCAAGTAAATAGCCCTGGGGAGAGGATGAGTAGATGTAGTTGTAGCAATCCTGTCTTGCAAAGTCCAAGCAGTCTTCTGCTGGCTATAAAAGTTAGGTATCTGAAAACACTGTGTCCTTCTAATCACTGAGATGAGGCACAAAATGGTTAAATTCCACAGCACTAAATAGCCTTGTAGTGATCACTGACTTCTTGAATAAACTGGTCACAAACGGCAATCCAGTGTATACATACTGTAATCCAAAAGGTAATCAAGAGATGCTGCATAGACAGTATAAGTACTCTTATTAGAGTTGCCACCTCATCCCTTTAAAACCGAACACACTTGAATTACACAGGTCCTCTGGCTGATTAAGGTGGTAATTAAACTCACTTGGTGCTTTATCTGCATTCAATTGGCCTCAGAACAACCTGTGTAATTCATATGTGTTCGGGTTTAAAGGGATGAGGTGGCAACCCTAACTCTTATGTGTGGGCCTGAGCCCACTCACCAAACCCAAAGGACTGTATGTAGACAGATGATCCGGCACTTAGATGAAAATGATGGTAATGCTGGGCCCGTTAGTTCACACTGACTGCTTGCTCCTGGGAGGTAGATAGCATCCACTACACTCCTTGCAGTCCTCCTGGATTGGCAGATGTGACTGCTGCTGCGACTGCTGCGGCTTCAATCCAGACTCAGATGAGGATGGGAAGGCTCCGCTGATCACTCACTGTGTTGCTGGAGATTGGCAGTTAGCTGGGTCACCTGCAGAGAATTCAGTCGGCTGGAACGCTGTAAGTAGGCCGTGGCCTAGCTCCGGCTATAGAAGCACACAGGGTTCCTCTCTGATTGATCACGCCGTCCCCAAAGAGGCCGCTATCAGCTCCTCCTCCCACTTAAATAAGTTTCTTCCATAATGCATTGCACCTACCAGAAGTCTCCAGCGCAGCACAGCCTGATGGAAAATGGAGTCCTTCATACCAGAGTCTGCTGACTGTTTCTCTCCACACTACAATTCCCACAATGCTTCATCCTCATTTCAATTACAGTCTTATTCCACAAACGAACACTAGAGGGAGTTCCCCATGTTAGGCGATGAACACAATTGTCTGTATGCTAGAGGAATATTTCTGAACTCCTGGCTACACTCTCCCCCCACTTAAACATTTGGTCTCCAAATACTCAGGGCTTAACAACCTAAAACAAAACATATGATTAGCACATCCTAACTCTCAGCTAAATTCAACAAGTACTGACAAACGTCTGGGTTCTGCTGAAAAAATGTATATGCATTCTCAGTGAGTTCATAATCAGTTTTCTGACAAGCTAAGGCAATAGCCATGTCCCACCCAATAATGTCAGGGGTTACATGGAGGGCGCCCTTAGCTTGATTTGGCATGGCAAAGGCTGGGGTAGAACCCGCTCTTTGAATGGTAGGAATCAAAAGTCTGAGATTCCTGCGCTTAGGACTATTAATCAACCAGGCTGCTGCCTCCCTATATCTCCACTAGGTGGAGTAAAGACAAGTAAAAGTTGGTAGGGACAGGGTGCTGTCTAACTTATCAGGTGTATAGTTCAATGTGTAACCAGTATAGGCTGATATATAAGATCTTTTTATAGTGTAGGTGCTCTTTGTATGGTGTAGGTGCTCTTTAAGTTAAGTTGATGTGACGTATTTTCCTTTCAGTAGTGCATCTATCAGTTGGTTCAAACCAAAAATGTCAATATTATTCTATAGTGAATATGATACTAGATATCATTAACCTTAAAAGAATATGTATATAGCAGTAAACATAAATGACGATATATGTATAAGAAAATTCCAATTACTATAGATCATAGTATAAGTGATATCTTATTATAACT
>BLSH010413349.1:289580-311648 GCA_018402905.1 Glandirana rugosa | reverse complement strand
CCCCTACAGTAAGAACACGCCCAGGGAACACAGTTAACCCTTAGCGCGCCCCCTGCAGGTTAACCCCTTCACTGCCAATGGCATTTACACAGTAATCAGTGCATTTTTATAGCACTGATCGCTGTATAAATGCCAATGGTCCCAAAAAAGTGTCAAAATGTTCCGACATGTCCGCTGAAATATCGCAGTACCGCTAAAAATCGCAGATCGCCGCCATTTTTAGTAAAAAATAAAAAAAAAATAAAAACCCCAAAAATGAATTCTCATCATCCGTAAACGCGGCCACTTTTGCGCAAACCAATCAATAAACGCCGATTGCGATTTTTTTTATCGCAAATATGAGGAAGAATATAAATCGGCCAAAAACGGTGAAAAAAAATGTTTTTTTATATTTTTTTTTTGGATTTCTATTTTAGCAAAAAGTAAGAAATTTGGGTTTTTTTGCAAAATTGTCGCTCTTCTTTTGTTTATAGCGGTGATCAGAAATGACGCAGCGGTGATCAAATACCACCAAAAGAAAGCTCTATTTGTGGGAAAAAAAGGACGCCAATTTCGTTTGGGTACAACGCCGCACGACCGCGCAATTGTCAGTTAAAGCGACGCAGTGCCGAATCGCAAAAAGGGCTCCGGTCCTAAAGCTGGAAATCCTTCCGGTCCTTAAGTGGTTAACAGTGTATGTCTACCCATTTGTTTCACCATTTCTTTTATTTTGATCAATTTCTCCAGCTGATATCCCTTTTCCTCAAATTTCTTGAGGATGTCATCCGCCTGTATTTCATAATCTTCTATTGTTTGGCAGTTTCTTCTTAACCTTATTAGCTGTCCTTTCGGGATATTATTTTTCCATTGTGGAGGATGACAGCTGGAGACTGGGATATATCCATTTCGATCGGTGGGTTTGAAATATGTCTTTGTGTATAGTTTGCCCTCTCTTTTCATGACTTGTAGGTCCAAGTAGTCAACCTCCTGTTTGTCCCATTTTCCAGTGAACGAGATGCCAAAGTGATTGTGATTAATGTCATTCAGGAATGTTTCTAGTGACTCTTCTGAGCCCTCCCATAAAATGAAGACATTATCAATATATCTTCTATAAAATTTAAGCCTGGGGGAAATTTTTGCCATAAATATATTTTCTTCCCACATAGCCATAAATAAATTTGCTACACTATGTGTATAGTGAGCCCCCATTGCTACTCCTTTTGTTTGAACATAGTAGTCTTTATTGTACCAGAAGTAGTTATTTTCCATGCATAACTTCAGACCCTCTTGTATGAAATCTATTTGCTCTTGTTTCATATCAGTTTTCTCATGTAGTGCTTTCGTGACAGGGTATATAAAGTGTGAGGTGTACCAACATGGCACCGCTTCAGAAGACGTCTATGATGAAACACGTAAGTCGGAGCCATTCTCACACATATATGTCACTTCCTGTTGGAGCTGCTCAGCCGGTGGAACACACGCTGTTCCAGTATAGGAAGTGTGCTAGGATTAGGAAGATATCCACATGACGGCTGTGCAGGCTGACTAAAAAATTGGATTTTATATGTGAGAAATAAAGAAACTTTTTATGGAATTACACTATCGATCCTCTTCTCTTGTTTTCATCCCTGACGTGGATACATACCAAGGATATCGGCATCACGGTGGTTAGCGAGTTCATCAACCATCAAAACCCTACACAGATTGGCGTCCATGCGTTTTTCCCCTGCAGGGGTCACGCAATCTGGTAAGTGGGAAATCTGAGGGCAGCATTCCTGTCCTGCACCATAAGAGCACGGATAAGGCTATCCTTGATGAACTGTACATGAAAATTTTGCACTAACTACATGCACGGAATTGAATTGAAACTATTAAGGACTATTTTTAAGGACTGCTATTCTTATTATCTTTATACCTGCATATTAGGAGACAGTGTGTTGATAAAAGCAAAGGACTCACATTTTATAATATTGGCACTGAACTACACGGAGCACTTTTTGTATTTACTGCTATATACATTAATGATATCTAGTATCATATTCACTATAGAATAATATTGACATTTTTGGTTTGAACCAACTGATAAATGCACTACTAAAAGGAAAATGCGTCACATCAACTTAACTTAAAGAGCACCTACACCATAAAATAGCATCTACACTATAAAAAAGATCTTATATATCAGCATGTACTAGATACACAATGGTAGGAATCAGCCCTCAGAACTTTCTCCCAGGGTGCCATAAGTCAATCATCGAGGTGGGTGAATATTTCTTTGAAGACGAGGAGGAGAACTAGAGTCCCAAGGAGAGACAACATCATCTGGAATGTTATCTAAAGAGGCAGGGAGTCTTTCAACTTCTGGTTCAGGATTAGAAACAATGTCAGCCCCAGAGGTAAGATTGCAGTCTTTCTCTGATCCACACAATGGAACAAGTGATTGAGTATTTTCTCTCTCCAGTTGAGTTTTTAAAGGGGAACCATCTACAGAAACAGCATTAAAGGGTAGATTTTCTTCAAGATTATTCAGCACATTGGAAGCTAAAGTCTCACCTGGCTCTTCAGTACCTGCAAAGTGAGGAATACAGTCATCCTGGAAATTGATGAGATCCCCTTGTCCTGAAGTAGGAGAATGTAAGTCTTCTGATGGAGGCTCAACTTTAATTTCTTGACTAGGCAACAGACTCACTGGGATTGCTTGTCTTCTTTCAGGTAATGGAACTTGAGGTTTCACAGCTGAAGGCAGAGCTTTATCCATTGGTTTTATTTGTTGACTTGAAGAATTTTTCTTCCCTATGGGCAACAAAGGAGGTTTTTGTTGTGGCTTGAAAGAACGAGTAGGTCTATTAACCTCAATACACGATTTTGATGGAAGACACCCTGACCGCACTTCTTTATCTGGAATGTTGACAGGATCCCACTCCCAAAATGGTATCCAGTCCTCATCCTCACTTTCCTCAGGAGCTGGGTTAATAATGTTTGCAGATGGTTATCTTTGAGATCTGATCTTAGGAGGACTTGATTCTTCCAAATGAGCATCTAAAACAAGAGACATTGTCACGTTCCTGGTGGATGAGTCTGACTTATGCAGTGGGTAACTTCCCTTACGACCCTGACTCGAGAACCCCTGGTAGAGTAGACAGGTGGCTCGGGAGGGCAGGATGGCATGAGGGTCGGACTGTGTCACTGGTGTTGATAGGTAGTACGTGGGTGCACTCATGCACAAGAAGTGTGGTCGTGAAGCTGGCTGGCAGTGCGGTGCAAAAGGAGCAGGCAGATGGATGGTCGGGTTCAGGCAGGGTCGTCAACAGGCAGGCAGCAGAAGTACAGGAGGGCTAGACGGGAGAGTGGTCATAGGCAATCCAGGGGTCGGTACAGGCAGAAATCAGCAAAGTCAGGCAGGCCGGGTCACAGGAACAGATAATCAAAGTACAGGTAGCTCAGGAACACACACTAAACACTGTAGATCAGACAGCACTTGCTGCAGGGCGTGCACCACTGAAATAGAGCCGTTTTCGGTGCACGCGCAAGCATGAACGCGCAAATAGCGGTAAAAAAGTCCAGAACATGCATGGCTTCTTCTAACATTGCCCCCCCCAAGGGACAGCCTCCGGATGCCCAGCAGGGCCTTCAATTCCGGATGAGTCCTCCAGAATAGCCGGATAAGCTCCTTGGCATGAATGTGTTCCTCGGGTTCCCATGAGTTCTCTTCAGGTCCATACCCCTTCCACTTGATCAAGAATTGTGTCACTCCCCCTCTCACGCTGCAGTCGAGAATTGTCTCGATGACGTATTCTTCCTCACCGTCCACTATGACGGGCTCAGGTGGAGCCGATCTCCTCCCCGGAAAGTAGTCCTTGGTTACCGGTTTCAACAGGGACACGTGAAATACCGGGTGTACCCGAAGAGAAGGGGGGAGGATCAGCTCATACGCCACCTTATTGATTCTCCTCTTGACTTGGAAAGGGCCAGTGAACTTTGGTCCAAGCTTTTTTGAGGGGTAGGCCAATTTTAAGTTCTTAGTCGCAAGCCAAACTTGGTCGCCTGGTTGTAGGTCCAGTTCCCCTTGCCTTCCTCTGTTGAACATCCGTTTGTTGTATTCCTGCGACCAGAATAATGTCTCCCGCAGAAGTCTGTTGTTCTTTACTAGGAAATCAGCCATGTCCTGGACAGCAGGCACCGAGCTTTCCGGAGCCAGGTCAAGCAAGAAGGAGGGATGGTAGCCGAGATTCGCCCAGAATGGTGACTGATTAGTGGCAGAGTGGATTGCGTTGTTGTAGGCAAACTCGGCTACCGGCAGCAGAGAGACCCAGTCGTCCCGAGAGAACGAGGAGTAGCATCTGAGGTACTACTCTAATGTCTGGTTCGTTCTCTCCGTCTGGCCGTTGGTCTGGGGGTGGTACGCGGAGGAGAACGCCAGTTCAATTCCCAGCAGGGAGCAGAGGGCCTTCCAGACCCGAGAAGTAAATTGTACTCCTCGATCAGATACAATGTTAGCTGGTAGTCCGTAGAGACGAACTATCTCCTTAATGAAAGTCTCTGCCGTTTGATTGGCCATTGGGGTGCCCTTCATGGGGATGAAATGGGCCATTTTGGTGAGGCGGTCCACGACCACAAAGATGGTAGAGAATCCTGCAGACGGGGGCAGCTCAACTATAAAGTCCATAGATACATGCGACCAAGGCCGCTCCGGAACAGGTAATGGGTTTAGCAGCCCCCAGGCTTTGGTCCGATCAACCTTGTTGCAGGCACAGATGGGACAGGCCTTAACGTATTCCCTGCAGTCCTTGTCGGCCTGGGGCCACCAGAAGGAGCGTGCCACTAGCTCCGCCGTCTTACGGCCCCCGAAGTGTCCTGCCAGTTTGAGATCATGCCATAACTCAAGGACTGCCAGACGTTGCTCGTCAGGGACGTAGACTCTTGACCCGAACCACCACAACCCGTCATGGTGGGTCAGCCTGGAGTCTTGAGGGACAGAGGACTCGGCCAGGGACCGTCTGATTTGTGAGAGAAGGTCCTCCTGAGCTAATAGGAAGCTCCGGGACGGGAGAATCATGTCTGGTGGGGGAGTCTCCCCTGTGGTATGAGACATCCTAGAGAGGGCGTCGGGCTTCACATTTTTCGAGCCGGGCCTGTACGTAATGTGCAGCTGGAACCGCGAAAAGAAGAGAGCCCAGCGGGCCTGGCGGGGCTTTAGTCTCTTGGCAGTTCGTAAGTACTGCAGATTCTTGTGATCTGTGTACACCAGAACTGGATGTGAAGCTCCCTCCAGCAGATACCGCCATTCTTGCAGGGCGGACTTAACAGCCAGCAACTCTCTATCTCCCACATCATAGTTTCTTTCCGGTGGGGTTAGTTAGAAGGCGATGGGGTGAAGAGCCGCCTTAAGCCCCTGTCTCTGGGGCAGTACTGCTCCCACTGCCGTTTCGGAAGCATCTACTTCCAGAGTGTAAGGAAGGGTAGGGTCCGGGAGTTTTAGAACCGGAGCTGTGGTGAAGAGTTGCTTTAGTCGTAGAAAAGCTGCCTGGGCTTCAGGAGTCCAACGGAAGCATGTGTTCTGCTTTGTGAGCTTGGTAATAGGGGCAATGACAACGGAGAATCCCCTAATGAACTTCCGATAGAAGTTAGCAAAGCCCACGAAGCGTTGGACCGCCTTCCTGTCAGTAGGTGCTGGCCACTCCATAATAGCGGAAACCTTCTGGGGGTCCATAGTAATACCGGACACAGAGAGTATGAAGCCCAGGAAGGAAATGTCAGAGCACTCGAAAGCGCACTTCTCAGCCTTAGCATACAGTCCATGTTGGCGGAGGTGGCTCAGTACGCTTTTGACGTGCCCCCGGTGCTCTTCCAATGAGGACGAAAAAATTCGGATGTCATCCAGGTACACCACTACAAATACATCAAGAAAGTCCTGGAAGATATCATTTACTAGATGCTGAAAGGTGGCCGGGGCATTACAGAGCCCAAACGGCATGACTAAGTATTCATAGTGGCCAAAACGGGTTCGGAAGGCCGTCTTCCACTCATCCCCCTCCCTGATGCGGATGAGGTTATAGGCCCCTCTCAGATCCAATTTAGAGAAGACCGAGGCCGAACCGAGTCTTTGAAACAATTCCGGGACCAGATGCAAGGGATAACGGTTCTTGACCGTGATCTTGTTGAGGTCTCTGTAGTCGATGCAGGGTCTCAGGGATTTATCCTTCTTTTCAATGAAGAATATCCCGGCACCGGCGGGGGAAGTAGACGGGTGAATAAACCCCTTCTTTACGTTGTCCTCCAGGTAGGCCTTAAGGGCTGCCAGCTCCAGCTCGGAAAGGGGGTATATCCTGCCGAAAGGCACCTCTGCCCCTGGGAGCAGCTTGATTGGGCAGTCATAAGGTCGGTGTGGTGGCGGGGCATCCGCCCCCTTCTTACTGAAGACGTCTAAGAACTTGTGATACCGTGTAGGGACTGCCAAGTGGGTTTCCGTATCAGGATCTGGACAGGGTACCGTGAGAGCAAGACTCATAAGCTGTGGGAAGCAGTGAAGATGGCAGTAGGAGGATGGAAATTGAATGTTTCCAGTGACCCAATCAATTTGTGGGCAGTGTGCCTGGAGCCATGGAAGCCAGAGGATGACATGACTCAGCGGGGATGCGATGGCATCCAGTATTAGCAATTCTGAGTGACCATTTGGAGTATTGGCTGGAATGGGGACGGTCTCGTGAGTCACCGTACCCGAGCTGATGGTGGACCTGTCGGCCAAGTGGACAGTCATTTGGTGCGCCTTAGGCTGGAGGGGAACCTGGTGCTGGGCTGCAAAGGTCAGGTCCATAAAACAACTGCAGGCCCCAGAGTCAATGATTGCCCAGACTGGGACATCTCCCTCTGGCAGCTGTAGGGTGACGGAGAGCGCCAAATGAGCCATAGGACAGGACAAGGACAGGACCTCCCCCTTGACGGGGTAGGGACTCCTAGGCCGCTTGGCGGGGCAGGTTCGCACCCTGTGCCCAGCAGCACCACAATATAGGGACAGGTCATGGGTCATGCGATTCAGTCTCTCCTCTGAAGTGAGGCTTGGGCGCCGGTGGGTGACCAGCCTTTCTGAGTTGCGCTCCAGTAATCGGCGCTCGATCTGGATGACCAGATCCATTAAAGCGTTCAGGGTTGGGGGAACCCCTATGCGGGTTAGCTCATCGTTAAGGAGCTTGGACAGGCCCAGCCGAAACTGGAAACAGAGGGTTGCGGAGTTCCAGGCAGTGTCAGCGCTCCAGTCTCTCACCCCAACCAAGGATGGCTGCCTAATTTAAACACTCCTGTGGATAGGAGCTCCATACTCCTCTCACTAGGGACTCATTACTTGGCAAATCAAAATAAATAAAAAATGGGGAAAAATGAACAAAACTCTCAACAAGCCCGCAAAGACTCAACTCCCCAAACATCGGGCAATATCCCAGCAATGTTCAGGATGGCAGAGGGTGAGAATTGTGCAAATTCAGAGATGGAGTGCGAGAATAACACCGGCACAGCCTCAACCCACACAATTACCCCCCCCACCAATCTCTCTGAACCAACCACTTAACCTCGGGGACCTACACGCTGTAGCGGCAGATATAAAAGCCACTCTTACTGCAATTTTGGATCTCAAAGCAGACATCCACGCAGTCTCCACTAGAATTGGAGCGGTCGAACAAACTGCCACACGCCATGCAGCAGTGATCAGGCAAGTCCAAAGATCAACAGATTCCAACCTTTCCCACATCATAGAAATACATAGACATCTCGAAGACCTGGACAACCGCAGCAGAAGCCACAACATACGTATCAGGGGTATCCCTGAATCCGTGGAGCAACATCAAATTGAACAAACAGTCTCCGGCTTGTTCAACGACCTCCTGGAGAGACCAGCAGATTCCCCTATAGAGATGGAAAGAATCCACAGAGCACTAAGACCTAAAGGAAGAGACTCTGACCCTCCTAGAGACATCATTTGCTGTCTGGTCAACTTTCCTCTCAAAGAAGCCATTCTTAGGAAAGCACGTGAGCGCAACAGAGTACAACTTAATGGCACGGACATCAAGCTATTCCAGGACCTCTCCAACATTACCTTAAACCACAGAAGAGCTCTAAGACCTCTGCTGGACCAACTCCGAAGCAGGGGTATCCCCTACAGATGGAAATTCCCCTTCTATTTATCAGCTACATGGAGGGGCCACTCCGCATATCTCCGCACTCCAGACGACCTTCAGGCATTTTGTGAAGCTCTAAACATGCCTCTAGTCGAAGTCCCAGAATGGTACAGCTCATTTTCCATTGCAGACAATTGGATTGAAGTAGCAAGCGACAGCACCCCCAGAGCGCAAAGGCATCGAGATAGAAGACGCAGAAACTCTTCAAACTCCCCACCACTTAACCACAACCGCAGAGACGAGATTTTGGGGAGCTAGGTGGTAGAAGCCCAGGCGCTTCCCCTCCTCGCAGAAGAGACCGCATTGAAGGTTAAATTACTCACAATGAACGCAGCAGAGATTGCTCAACTGCTCAATGTATCTCAACACGAACATGTACTCTTGACAAGGTACCCTACTAAAGTTTAGTGTTTACCCTGGGGCTTCCTCCCTTCCCCCCCAAAAAAAAAAAAAAAATGGGGGGGTTTTGCTATATAGAATACTTCACATCTTAGGGCACTGCCATAACCAGGAACTCTTGTTACTTAAGAAAATCACTTTCTTTTGGCCATGACACGATGTTCAAAATATCCATACTGCTTAAATTACAAAGAACACCCAAGCCCTTCCTAATCAGGCCAAGACTTACAGTACTACCACTCATAAGCTTTTGCCCTAATAGTTCTATATCAAATATGTTTGAACTCTTAAGGGGTAGGATGCATCCCTAGGTAAACTGTCTCCAACTCCGAAGAAGACATATGTATCCTCCACTTAACCTTCAAATGAGACTGCCCCTCTGCCCGGGTAAACCACAACCAAATGTTCTACAGTTACCTGTATTGTATTGTTTCTTAACATTTGTTCTCTCTATAGCAATCAGACAGCTCTATGGACTCTTCTTATGATACTACAGAGAATGTAACAAAAAGTCGTTTAACCTTGAGGTCATGTGAGTGTTTGATGTTTTGCCATATTTTTGCTCATACTATGTATTTCCTAAAAGCTGAGATGTTATATTATTGTTGCAAATATCCGGGCTCCCGGCGGGGCTACGAGATTCCGGGCACTGTCCTAGGCGGTCCCGGGAACACCAAGGCCCCGGCGTCGGACTCCCTATACCTTACGGTAAAGTACTATGCACTATTGCCTAAAAAACTCGGGCAACACTGACATCACAGGTAAAACTCCCCAAATAACCAATAGGGAAGCACACCTAGCTCCCCAACATCCTTCTAACTACACAGATTTGCCCCTCTAACTATAAGTCCCCTAGTACACATTTTTTTTTTTAACCCAGCTCCAAATCCACAGGTATGCTTCCAGAAACCTCCGCCGCTAGACTTATCCCCCAAACAGAGAGATATCTACCTCTCTCTTGACCATACCGGACTTCCTTCCCCTTCCTCTATCTAAGGAGGAATAGCAGGCCTACACCCTCCTCCGGAAAGAACTGTTTACTGTATCACCTCAAACTCCCCCCCTTCTTCACTTTCACACTACTTTCCTGACCACTTCATAATCCCACCTTACTACTCTCCCTCTCCTGTCTACCCCCTTTTCCCTTTTTCCCCTTCCCTTCTCTGTATTCGCTCTTTTTTTTTTCTCTCTCACCCGGCCTCCTCCCCAGGTCGCCATCTCCACTTGCCGATCCAGCCCACCAAAGGAATCTCAACAGCAACCCCCAAACTAACATACAAATAATCATGTCACAACCTAGTACTCAAAACATGCCTACCAAGTTAAGAATAGTCTCCATCAATGCCAAGGGACTAAACATCCCGGAAAAACATTCTCTTTTACTAAGAGAAGGACACAAACTGAAAGCTGACATACTCTTGATACAGGAGACTCACTTTCAGACAAACAAGATTCCAAAGCTAAAAGACAATAGGTTCACCTCTGGATACCACTCATCCAACATGACCTCTAAAACAAAAGGCGTATCTATCCTCATTTCTAAGCACACCCCATTCAAGGTGCAGGATTCCCTCTTAGACCAGGAGGGAAGATTCGTACTCCTGAAGGGCACATTGAAAGGGCACCCCATCACAGTCGCCAATATATACGCCCCCAACACCAAACAGGTCCCCTTTTTCCGCCAAATAAGCAATACTCTTCTAGAGTTCAGATCTGGTATATTAATCCTTGGAGGGGACTTTAATGTCCCACTTGACCCACTCCTAGATTCTTCATCAGGTACCTCCGCCCTTCCGTATAAGGTGCTAAAACAAATTAAAATGCAGTTACACAATCTTTTGCTACATGACACATGGAGAACAATTAACCCACAAATGAAGGACTATACATACTTCTCCCCGATCCATCAAAAGTATTCCAGAATTGACTATATTTTCATAACTCAACAAGACCTACCTTATCTACACACGGCCACTATAGAACCGATGACATTCTCGGATCACCACCCTATAACGACAGAATTAGTTTTCCCAGAAAAAACACTTAAAACAAAAACTTGGAGACTCAAACCATCCACACTCAAAGACTCTAAAGACAGAGAGGACATTATTTCTTGCCTAAGAAATTACTTTTTAGAAAACGACCTACAAGAAACCCCCAAGCTATATCTATGGGAGGCTCATAAATGTGTGGTTCGAGGTGAACTACTCAAAATAGCAGCTAGAATTAAAAAAAGACAGCAAGAGAAGATTTCAATGCTCCTAACTAAAATCCGCTCACTAGAATCCGCCCATAAACTAAGCCTAGCCTCAACAACACTACAGGAACATACGAATACTAGAAAACTCCTGATAGAGGAACTTAATCTTCGCACCAAAAGACAATATATTCTCAGACACAAAATCTTTTATGAACAAGGGAATAAGAGTGGAAGGCTCTTAGCCAGGGCGGTACAAAAGAAAAAAAGCAGCGACACCATCCACCATATCAAAGATAGCCAAGGTAAGATACACTCATCCAATGAAAAAAATTGCACATCAATTTGAAGAATACTACAAAACACTATATAATATCCCCCCTAACCAGGTATATAGCTCTAACCCCACAAAGAAAGCCCAAGCCATACAAGCTTTTCTATCTAAATATGGCCTCTCACCTTTAACTACAGATCAAATAAACAAACTAAAAACACCCATATCTGAATTAGAATTAGACAGAGCCGTCAAAGATATGAAAGTGGGTAAAGCCCCAGGCCTGGACGGGCTACCTCTCCAATACTATAAATCATTTAAAGAGATCCTTCTTATTTTCTCTCCGCTTTTCACTCAATGGAATCTAGTAACCATCCCCCTCCACATCTTTTAGAGGCACATATCGTGGTTATACCTAAAGAGGGAAAAGACCCAGCCCTGGTGACCAACCACCGACCCATCTCGCTCATCAATGTAGATGTCAAAATCTTTGCGAAAATCTTGGCCAATCGCTTGATCCCACTTCTTCCTTCTCTTATCTCTCTAGACCAGGTAGGTTTCATCCCTGGCAGAGAGGGGAGAGACAATACAATCAAGGCACTGAATATACACTACTGGATGAGCAGAGAGAGGGAGAGGAGACAGGGATTCTTCTTGTCTTTAGACACTGAGAAGGCGTTCGACAGAGTGGCCTGGGATTATATACAAGCAGTACTCCAAAATATGGGAATGCCTAAAATAATGCTTTCATACATAAACTCACTATATTCAAACCCCACAGCCAGAGTACGAGCAAACGGCCACCTGTCGAACACCTTCAAGCTTCAAAATGGCACCAGGCAGGGTTGCCCCCTATCACCCCTTCTATTTGTCCTCACACTGGAACCTCTTCTAAATAAAATAAGAGCGACCCCAGATATAAAAGGAGTGAGGATCTCTGATCACACCAATAAGGTGGCTGCGTTTGCAGATGACTTACTTCTCTTTCTCTCGGAACCGGTTACAACAATCACAAATTTATTAAAAATCCTAGACCACTTCCGTCAAATTTCGAATTTTAAAATTAACTACTCAAAATCTTGGGCACTCAATATAACACTGTCCAAAGAAAAACTACATCAATGCCAGACTAACTTCCCCTTCAATTGGGCCAGAGACTCAATAACTTACCTTGGAATCAAGATCCCCCAATCCCTCTCAAATCTCTTTCAGTATAACTTTACCCCTATATTGAGAGAGACAAAAAAGGACCTTAAACGGTGGAACGCCCTAAACGTATCATTGTTTGGAAGGGCCTCCCTTCTTAAAATGATGATACTACCAAAGTTCTTATATTTTTTCCAAACTATCCCTATCCACATCCCAAGCTCATTCTTTAAAGAAGCTCGACAAGCCTTCTCATCATTCATCTGGCCACACAAACCTCCAAGAATCAAATATGACAGGTTGACTCTCCCCAAACATAAAGAAGGCATAGCCCTCCCCGATCTTCGCCGCTACTTTCAGGCGGCTCATCTCACCCGCATAGTGGATTGGAATATCCACGAGGCGTGCAAAGATTGGGTCCCTCTGGAACATAAAATACTAGCACACAATCTAAAATCCTCTCCCTGGCTTCATCCAACCCACATCCCTTTAGAAAACAAACTCCACCCATTGACGGGCCCAACTATAGCCTGCTTCCACAGCACTAGTAAAAAAATCAAATCCAACACCCTGGCTCAGCCCCCTAACTCCCCTTAGACAGAACCCCGACTTTATGCCGGGCATGGAGAATAATTTCTTGACCAAATGCTGGCCCTACAAAGACATATTAGTAAAGCATGTCTTTAGAAACAAAACACTCCAAACATGGGAAGAAATGAACAACATCATTGCCCCCAACTCACTCCCCAAGTGGCCCTATTTGCAGATAAGAAATTATCTGAACAAACATACGAATTCGCCTCACTGGACTAGAGATCTTACTACCCTCGAGGAGTTATGCACCAAAACAACACCCCAGAGACATTTAATATCCACCTTATACACATCCCTATTCGCAGATCAAGATATTTTTCCTGACCACACCTGCTCAGCTTGGGAACACGACCTTGACCTGCAAATAACGGAGGAAGATTGGGAAACTGTCTGCCACTACACACACAAAGGCTCACTCAACGTAGCCACACAGGAATGCAATTTCAAAATTCTTTCTAGGTGGTACAGAACACCCGAACTGATCCATAAATTTACCCCATCTATCCCGAACAGATGCTGGCGTTGCAATTCAGATGACGGCTCCTTCATCCACATCTGGTGGTCATGCCCAAGCATATCTAATTTCTGGAAGATGGTACATGAACAAATAACTGCAATCACAAAGGAACACATCACTCTCTCCCCTGCAACATTCCTACTCCATCACAACACTTTACCAAAACGACGTTATCTTAAATCATTAACTATGTATATGATAAACACTGCCAGACAATGTATCCCATCTAACTGGATGACACCAAACACCCCTACAAAAGAGGAGTGGTTTCGGAGGTTAACCTACACTGAAAGAATCGAAGAACTCATCAGCATTGCACATGAAGTGCACCCAAAATTTCTAGCAACTTGGCACAGATGGCATCTATTCAAATTTGAGCAGGATTAGCACCCCCACCCAGGTACTCTGGCTTTTAGCAGATATGGGAACCCGGTGACCTGGAGGTTGGAGGCCGGCCTCCTCCCTTTCCTTCTTCACACTTACACACCCTTACTTTCTCATCTTTCTTTTACTCTACCCCATCTAATAGTCTTCTTAACTATGCGTACCCTGACACTCTCCCCAAGATCAACAACTCCTCAAACATACTTATATCCAAACGTGACCACAAAATGTCAACCTAAGTCAAGGATAAAATACTTGCCCCGTTGAGACCCCAACCAAGCCTATCCCAACTTCCTCTTTGTTAAACAGGGAATAAGTTTACCAACATATCCTTGCCTGAAACCATATTACTCAGTTTGATTTATTATGTTTACATTTCTATGAGAAGTAAACTCCATTGTATCTGACATTCAAACCCTAGCGGGTCCAAGACTTGTACTTCTCGGTTTTGTTGATACTTCAAGATGTTGTTATTCAAATCATTTGCATCTGAAAATGTTGTCTTTGTATTCCGATTACTTTTCTCTTTAATAAAATTTATGGAACAAAAAAAAAAAAAAAATCTTCTTCTCCTGCAGGAGTAGGTGTATGGAAAATATTGTAGCTTTCGATAACCCTGATGGGCTGTAAAGTCATTACTCTTTATCAAATTTTTAACCAATCGACCCATATCCAGGTAAAAAGAGGCAGATGGCATCCCTTTAAGGGCAGTCTCAGCTTCCTTCTCTTCCAAGTCTAACTTCTCAGCAGCACATGAAGATTCTTCTTGTATGGATCCTTCTTCTACCTTCAAGGGTATGCTATAGGCTTTCAATCCATCTGTCAGAGTCACAATCCCCTCCCGGAGACTTACTGGAACACTTTCTCTTCATTCTACTAGAGCATGGTGTCATCCTCCTCATAATTTGTCCTCAGATCCATGATGTAGGACCCCTGGTTTGGAAAGGCCCCTTCCAACATCAGTCGCACATCTCTTTCGAGTCATCCCACTCCAGGCAACTTTAGTACTTTTGTCAAGTCTAATCGACTCCCTTCCTCTTGAGCCCACTTAGTAGCAACAACGGAGTCCATCTGGTTTCTGGGGGGGTTCTTCAGACCTTTCAAGGTTCACCATAGGGGGAATCCCAGATGAGCCCCCAAATGTAGTGCTGCCCTCTTGAGGGTTGCTTAAAGAATCAATTTCTCCTTGGGTCTACCCATTCTGAGAGTCCTCCACCACCCCTAATACTCTGGGTTCACTCATATTGCAAGATTCCGTTGACAATCACTCTGTTTCAGTAATGGAGACCACAACACAGATAGAGTTAGAATTGTTTACTTAACTCTTATTTCTGTAAGAAATAACAACCGTGAAGCAACAGAAATATCACAATCCTTGACATAACAAGTTAAACTTGTAGTTCTGGTGAACAAAGGGAGTAGATAACTTGTTAACTTCCGCCACTCCCTGTATTCTCTAACAACAACAACAGTTGAAAAGAATACAATTACTCCAATTGAGCTTAAACAATACCCAAGGATTCACTAGGAAAAGAGGTGATTTGGTAATATCTACTGAAACTGAAAAGGGAAATAATACAGTGAGATCCTATACAAATAGATGACCCAAAGGGTAAATTGGTAACACTCAATGGATTATAATTCCGATAACAATGTTCTATAATGCACAAATAAAATATATTCACTTAGCAATTAAATTAGTGTTGCGTGAATACACGAGATAACTATGAATTTCTATTTAAATTCTCCTGTTCTAGCTTAGAGAATTCTTAGGAGATAAAGTAGTACCAAGTAAATAGCCCTGAGTATATGACTGGGGAGAGGATGAGTAGATGTAGTTGTAGCAATCCTTTCTTACAAAGTCCAAGCAATCTTCTGCCAGCTATAAGAGTTAGGTACCTACAATCTCTGTGTCCTATTTACTGAGATGAGGCACAAAAAGGTTAAATTCCACAGCACTAAATAAATGTGTAATGATCACTGACTTCTTGAATAAACTGGTCACAAATGGCAATCCAGTGTATACATACTGTAATCCAAAAGGTAATAAAGAGATTCTGCATAGACAGTATAAGTACTCATGTGCGGGCCTGAGCCCGCTCACAAAAACGAAAGGACTGTATGTAGACAAACGATCAGACACTGATGGTAATGCCGTTAGTCCAAATTGACTGCTTGCTCCTGGGAGGTAGATAGCATCCACTGCACTCCTTGCAGTTCTCTTGGATTGGCAGATGCGACTGCTGCTGCGACTGCTGCGACTTCAATCCAGACTCAGATGAGGATGGGAAGGCTCCACTGATCACTCACTATGTTGCTGGAGAGCAGCAGTTAGCTGGGTCACCTGCAGAGAATTCAGTCATCTGGAACGTTGTAAATAGGCCTAGCTCCGGCTATAGGAGCACACAGGGTTCCTCTCTGATCGATCACGCCGTCCCCAAAGAGGCCGCTATCAGCTCCTCTTCCCACTTAAATAAGTTTCTCCCACAATGTATTGCACCTCCCAGAAGTCTCCAACGCAGCACAGCCCGATGGGAAATGGAATCCTTCATACCAGAGTCTGCTGACTGTTTCTTCTATCAACGCTACAATTCCCACAATGCTTCATCCTTATTGCAATCACAGTCTTATTCCACAAACTAGAGGGAGTTCCCCATGTTAGGCGATGAATACAATTGTTTGTATGCCAGAGGAATATTTCTGAACTCCTGGCTACAGATAAATAGTGCATTTTATATATAGGTACTGTATATCCACTTCAGCCCCGGAAGAATTTCCCAGGTTAGGACCAGAGCACTTTTTGCGATTCGGCACTGCGTCGCTTTAACTGACAATTGCACGGTCGTGCGACGTTGTACCCAAACAAAATTTGCGTCCTTTTTTTCCCCACAAATAGAGCTTTCTTTTGATGGTATTTGATCCCCTCTACGTCATTTCTGATCGCCGCTATAAACAAAAGAAGAGCGACCATTTTGCAAAAAAACCCAAATTTCTAATTTTTTGCTAAAATTCTAATCCAAAAAAAAAAATATAAAAAAACATTTTTTTTCACCGGTTTTAGCCGATTTATATTCTTCCTCATATTTGTGATAAAAAAATCGCAATCGGCGTTTATTGATTGGTTTGCGCAAAAGTGGCCGCGTTTACGGATGGTGAGAATTAGTTTCTGGGGTTTTTATTTATTTATTTATTTTTACTAGTAATGGCGGCGATCTGCGATTTTTAGCGGTACTGCGATATTGCAGCGGACATGTCGGACATTTTTGACACTTTTTTGGGACCAATGACATTTATACAGCGATCAGAAATGTAAATGTCCACTGATTACTGTATAAATGTCATTGGCAGTGAAGGGGTTAACCTGCAGGGGGAGATCTAGGGGTTAACTATGTTCCTTGGGTGTGTTCTTACTGTGGGGGGGTTGGGCTACCATGGGCATGAGAGATCTAACTGATCCCAGTGACAGGGATCAGTAGATCTCCCATGCCCCCACTAACAGAGTGGGGAAACGCCGTGTTTACATCGGCGGTTCCCCGCTCTTTGCCTGTGGCCGCTCATCGCGGCTCGCCGGCGGACATCAGGTCCGCCCGAGCCGCGGGCACACTCCTCAGGAGTGCGGCGCACGCCCCCTAGCGGCCATTCGCAGAGCGCCGCCTTTTTACTGCGATTCGCGGCCAGCGTCCACACTGCCACCGTAAATAGACGGTAGGCAGTGTGGAACTGGATATGCATCAGACCAAAATGAGGGACAAATGAAGAGCAATGAGGGACATTGCTCCAAATCAGGGACAGTCCCTCGAAATCAGGGACAGTTGGGAGCTATGGAGCTGTCACTCCAGTGAACAGTCCTGGGAAGCGCATCGGTTTGGTGGTCAGGGTGGCTTGGCAGACATTATTCTTCTTGATTGACCTGTATCTACATCATTGAATGATGTGATTGATGATGGATTTACATTGTGTGTCTGTGTGTTTATTTACTGTACATTTTTTCTTGTGAATAAGTAGGAATACTATGCACATGTGGGGAAGGGGAGTCATGCATCTGTGGGTCCCCCTACTTTAACCCCTTCCTTACTGGGCACTTAAACCCCCCTCCTGCCCAGACCAATTTTTGGCTTTCAGCGCTGTCGCATTTTGAATGACAATTGTGCGGTCGTGCGCCATTATACCCAAATAAAATTTGCGTCCTTTTTTTCCCACAAATAGAGCTTTCTTTTGGTGGTATTTGATCACCTCTGCGTCATTTCTGATCACCGCTATAAACAAAAAATGAGCGACAATTTTGCAAAAAAGAACAATATTTTTTACTTTTTGCTAAAGTACAAATCCATTAAAAAAAAATTATTCATCAGTTTTGGCCGATATATATTCTTCTATATATTTTTGGTAAAAAAAAAAAATCGCAATCGGCGTATATTGATTGGTTTGCGCAAAAGTTATCGCGTCTACAAACTGGGAATTGATTTATGGCGTTTTTATTATTATTTATTTTACTAGTAATGGCGGAGATCTGCGATTTTTATTGGGACTGCGATATTGGGGCAGAAATGACGGACATTTTTTACACATTTTTGGGACCAATGACATTTATACAGCGATCAGAAATTTAAATATCCACTGATTACTGTATAAATGTCATTGGCAGTGAAGGGGTTAACCTGCAGGGGGCAGTGAAGGGGTTAACAAATGTTCCCTGGGTGTGTTCTAACTGTGGGGAGGCAGGGCTGGCCCAGTGACAGGGATCAGTAGATCTGGTATGTCCCCTGTCACAGAACGGGGAACCGCCGTGTTTATATCGGCGGTTCCCCGTTCTGAGGCTGCTAAAACAGATCGGTGGGTCTCGGGGGGACATCGAGTCTGCCCGAGCCACGGGCGCGCTCGCGCGCCGCCGCTGCCGACAGGGGGCGTGCGAGGAGCGTGCACAGGGGACGACGTCGTCCCGGCATTTCAGATCCGCGCTGGAGCCGTACTTCGGCAATAGCGCGGATCTGCAGTGGTTAAAGGGGCTTTCCGATTCCCCTACCCACAGACCCCCACAACTTCCTGGCGGGGAAGAGCTCTTGTCCTTATTTACATGCATATTGAGGGAGCGTGGCCGTGTATGGTTTAGGAGAACAGGGGAGGGAGTCAGTGCATGCTCATCTTCCACTTTCCTGCCTGCCAGGTTGCATGTTTGGATAAAGATCTGGTATGAAATTCTAGGGAGAATTCCTTGCCATTTTTTTGCACCCCCCTTTACAACTATACCAGACTGTCATTAAGGGTAAAGGTATAACATGTATAACATGATTTTTTTAGGGAGAGGCCCATGTTAGTACTATACAAATCTGGTCTCCTTTTCCAGCATTAGTACCTGACCTCATAAATGCAATTTTGACTGAATGGGCACACATTCCCACAGACACCCTCCAAGATCTTGTGGAAAGCCTTTTCAGAAAAGTGGAGAATGCCATAGTCACATAGCGTGTGGGGGAAGAACCCAATATGAATGTCTGAGGTTATGTAATGGGTTGCTCAACAAGCTCATATAGGTGTAATGTCAGCTGTCCACAAACTATGGTTATAAAGTGTAAATATAACCCTGGCTTAATGACAAGTGTCAGATCCAGAGCCATTGCTCAGTGTATTATAACAGTCATGGCAGCAGCAGTTTTGGGGACTTTAGATACATTTTCTGTTAAAAAAAAAACAATCTGCCACTCAGCTAAATTATTTAATTATTTTCCAATTTCTAATGAATAATTAGTAATTGAACTTTTTTGCAGCCTCCCCTCAGTGCATGTGGAAAGGCATGTTAAAATCGTAAATATGTGTCTGTGTCTATACTGGCAAGATCTGTTATGTGCGGCACACACGGTGTATTAGTCTTCTGCATCCTATGGTGCTGATTGCTGAAATATAAACGGCTTCACTCGTTACTAAAAGCAGTCTAAACTACAATAGCAATCAACTTAACATTCACAGCACTTTGCAAAGCACTGTTTTTGTAGTAAAAATATTGTGTCATTATGGGATTTTGTTCAATTTGGGAAGTCGCTGTGACACAGGGTGGCAGATATGCAGTTATTTTAGTGAACTCAGCCATTCAAGGTTGGACTGCATTGTACTTTGTTTACTGGACATGAACTAACAATGTCACTATATTCAAATAAGACACTGTGCTATACAATTTACCAGATAATTCCACAGCTTATATGCTCATGATGAAATGATCAAATGGAAGGTCTGAACAGATATCTGGGATATAATCACATTAAAAGTAGTTGTGCTCCAATTTATTAAGTATTGAGAAAAAAAGTATTAGACATGATTAATAGAAAACATTCAATTCTCACATCTGCATATTATCAAGGTGAGCAGTCAGGCTATTTATACCTCCAGATGCCGCATCCTTAATGAGAAGTGATTTTGTTCATACTGTATGTTCTTTCTTGGGTTATTGTCGTCAAGAATATATATATATATTTTCAATAATATAAATGTGATATATTACATATTAATGCTATGCTGTCTTCTATCCAGCCAGTGGGTGGAGCTCTAGTCTCTTTTTCATATTATTAGCATGATTACTTTTCATCTGTGCAGGAGGAGGTCCTTTGTTTACATAATTTGAATTGATACAGTCACAGACGTGCCAGACCCCTTATCAGATTTCTTCCTATCTTTATTGTGCTTTCACTTTAGGTAGCATATAATGCACTGGGAACCCTTAAACTGGCCATATATAATACAATTTTCTTGTTCAATTTCCTTTAGATCCGTGGTTCTCAACTCCAGTCCTCGGGACCCACTAACAGGCCAGATTTTAAGTATTACCTTGGGGAGATGCAGACTAGAATGCTGCAATCACTAAGCAGCAAATTATATCACCTGTGATGTATTTCAGTTATCCTGCAAACCTGGCCTGTTAGTGGGTCCCGAGGACCGGAGTTGAGAACCACTGCTTTAGATTAACCTTCAATTATGTAGTGCCAGGGCCTGCCTGATTGCATACAAATTGAAAGTGTTTGAGTTTAACCTCATATTATATGGTTTTGGTAAATCTAAAAGAAAATTGTATAATATGTATGGCCAGCTTTAGTTATGTATTACATGTGCATTTGAAAAACAAAGATTGTATTGTAAAAACAACTTATGTAAAACGGACCCAAAATCTCTATAGTTTCCTTTTAACTAGCCCTGGGTACTTAAAAATACACTGCACTTACTTTTGTTTAGGGGGATATTTTTTCAGGGATGTACCTTCCTCGTCCCATACCTTTTTTCTACTTCTGCAAGAAATATGCTGCCAATTAAAACTGATGAGAAAAAAAACAGTGTGCCCCCCCCCCCCCAATGCATACCAGGCCCTTCGGGTCTGTTATGGATTTTAAGGGGAACTCTATGCCAATTTTTTTTTAAAAATGGTGTGGGGCCCCCCTCAAAATCCATACCAGAGAGCGGCCCCTCTCCTGAACCATACCAGGCCACATGCCCTCAACATGGGAGGATGCTTTGGAGTGGGGGGCTCTGCCCCCCCACCCCAAAGCACCTTGCCCCCATTTTGATGGGGACAAGGGCCTCTTCCCCACAACCCTGGTCGGTGGTTGTGTGGGTCTGCGGGTGACTGTGGGGGACTTATCAGAATCTGGAAGCCCCCTTGAACAAGGGAGCCCCCAGATCCCGGTCCCCCCTTATGTGAATGAGTATGGGGTACATTGGAATGAATCCCCTTTTTAATGCATGCCAATATCCTGTTGACTTTGCTTGCAGCAGCTTGGCATTGCCTGCCATTGCTGAGCCTGTCATCTACTAAGACCCCTAGGTCCTTTTCCATCCTAGATTGGCCCTCCCCCTAGTGTGTAGTTTGCATTCATATCTTTGGCACCCAAGTGCCTTATTTTACATTATTTTACATTTCTCTACATTAAACCTCATTTGCCATGTAGTTGCCCACCCCATTAATTTGTCCAAATCTTCTTGCAAGGTTTCCACATCCTGCGGAGAAATTATTGCCCTGCATAATTTAGTATCATCAGCAAATACCGATATTGAGCTGTTTATCCCACTCTCCAGATTGGTTATGAATAGAGTTGAGCGAACTTCTAGAAGTCCGGGTTCTGCTGGTTCGGCCGAACTTCGGGACAAAGTCCGGGTTCGGGTCCGGACAGAACCCGAACTTTGTCCCGGACCCCGAACCCCATTGAAATCAATGGAGACCCGGTCTTTTAGGCACAAAAAATGCTGTAAAATAGTCCTGGAAGGTCCTAGAGGTCTGCAAAAGGAAGGAAATGTGGGTAAGGGTGGGACAAGTGACCTACAAAGAAATGGGGACAGTAAAAAATACAAAAATAAAAAAATTTTTATAAATTTCAATAAAGGGACAGGGGTAAAGAAACATCCAGTGAACAGGGTGGGAATGGGTGTAAAG
>BLSH010413349.1:265608-289570 GCA_018402905.1 Glandirana rugosa | reverse complement strand
GAAATGTGGGTAAGGGTGGGACAAGTGACCTACAAAGAAATGGGGACAGGGAAATAACTTTAAATATTTTTAAAAAAATAAAAACATAAAAAATGCAAAAATGGAGATCATCTTCAAAATGGGTCTGAAAAGTATTAATTAACATTAGAGGCCATAGAACTGTTCTAAAATCATCTTCAAACTGTGTCAAAAAAGTATAAATAAGCCGGGAGTACCCATATCACTGTTCTGCAAAATGTGTGTATCACTTTAAATGAAACCGGGAATCAGTGCACATCTCTTCTGACAATTATTTCAAGTCTGTGTGTCACTTTAAATCACACTTCTTTTTAGTCTGTGTCACTTTTCTTATTGCCGCTAATGATTGCACATCTGTTATTCACACACAACATCTTTTCTTTCCCTAGAAAAGATGTTCTTCACACATTACATTGGGATTTTTCTTACTCTCCTCCACTATGTGCCTTTTGTGTTTTATCTTAGCCGCCCTAATTGCACCCTTACATTTCTTATTTCATTCTTTGTAAGGTTGGAGTGCTGATGGTGACCCCTCAGCCTTGTATTTTTTGAAGGCCTTCTCCTTTGCTTTTATAAGCATTTTTACATTGGAGTTGAGCCACCCAGGACTATTATTAGCTCTCCATAGTCTTCTTCATTCATGGCTCCCTTCACGACTTCCACTCTGTGCTCCTCGCCTACTTAGTCTGTATTCTCCATAGTTTTTGTTCTCGGCTCCCACTCTGTGCTCCCCATCTCCATGGTCTTCATTCATGGCTCACTTCATGGCTCCCACTCTGTGCTCCCCGCCTCCATAATCTTCATTCATGGCTCCCTTCATGGCTCTCACTCTGTACTCCCCGCCTCCATAGTCTTCATTCATGGCTCCCTTCAAGGCTCCCACTCTGTGCTCCCCACCTCCATAGTCTTCATCCTCCATATTTTTCGGTCTCGGCTCCCATTCTGCACTCCCCACCTCTATGGTCTGAATTTAGAGCTCCCGCTATTTGTGTTCCTCCCGGCTCTGCCCTCTGAGCCAGAACTACGGAGAAGGCATTGTTTCACTGTCAGCATGCATTGGGAATACTGGAAACAACATTGGGCAGATATACATCCGCCACAATGTTGAATCGCGGCAGAACCCTGGTTGAAAAACACTGTTTTAGAGAGAGAGGCAGATGAAGACAGTGTCAGGGAGAATATGGCCATCTTTCTAATCAGTAATAAATACCAGTAAATGTTACCTTGACACATTTACCTGGCATGTAATGTGAAAAAATATATGATGCTAAGCCACTAATGTATTCACTACATCGGCAGAATGAGAGCAAGGTTAGGTAAGAGGGATGCCCTGTAATGTTACACTCTTCACACAATGCCAGTGCATACAATTGAAAATTCCAGTCTTTTAGCCAAGCCGTTGCCTTTATGTAAGGGTTTTAAAAATAATAGCCATTGATATCATTGACAAGTGCTACAATTATTATCATGGAACTGACAAGTTGAGGGTAAAGAGATCATATCTTATCCCTCATTCCATGTTTTGCTTACTATTATCTTTATTCCTTGTAAAGGGTTGTTGTTTTATATTAACAGTGACATGCATTCTTACCAGTCTATTCGATGTTCCCTCTCTCTGCACTCATTAAAAAATACAATTATAGCCAACTCACTTACGCATTCGCAGGAATTTGTGACAAAAATGATAATGCCGTAGTCTCATTAAATACTCTGTCAGAAGCCCGGGCGCTAGCCATTAGGGGCTACCTTATCTCCATGGCAAAAGATAAAATCTAATAATTTAAGAAAAATAACTGATGCAGCAAATTGGCGTATTATAAGCATGGAATAAAATGACTTGTTCAGGAAAGATTAAGGGGAAACTTTCAGATCTCCTGGGTATCTCATGTACAAGAGAAGACTTTGAAGAGATGGGAGAAATTAGCTCTTTTCTTTCTTTTAGATTCAATGAAAGGGAAATATTGGAAGCTTGGCTTGTATGTTCTGCCAAAATGAGATGGGTAAAGAAAGTTATAAGGTTGTCTTTCTTCTCTGGAGTCACTGAATTTTCATGGGCTGCATTAAATCAGAGCCTTCGTGATCAGTTTAAGCAAATGTATCATTGTATAGATAAAAGTAATTACATAGTAGTGCAGCCATGCAGCTGCACTATATTATAATTGCAAAATCAAAGACAGGCTTACCTTTTAAAGCTGAACTCCAGGCAGAAATAAAAAAAAACAACAAAAAAAAATTCCCAGCTCACTTACCAGCCAGCCTGCAACAAACCAAATTGACCCTGTCTAACAGTTCATGTTGAAGACAAGGGATTTAGTTTGCACACATTTGCAAATATATGTGTAAGCTGCAGTGGCCACGTCACCGCACCCCAGTGTACTGCAGTCCTAACTCTATAAATTTGAGAGTCTCCTGAGTTGGAACATAAATATTGTAATAGAGAGAGTCTATATCTCTGGGAAAATGGAGTTAAAAAGGGCACAGAGTTTGCACGTCTGCTGACTGCAAGGACTATAGAGCGTAGGTTTTGAGAGGAGAAAACTGCTCTGGCAGCTTTCTCCAGATTGTGCTATCTCCGGATGGGGCTATATAGTTTGGAGACCCCTAAGTGACAAGAGAGAGCCAGATGGCTTGGTATGTTTTCATTTATGCTAAATGAAGTTTAAACCCTGCGTGGGATTCCTGAACAGACGTTTGGACTTTTTTGTTTTGTTTTTTTTACGTTTGATAAACGTGGGCTACCAGGCCCTTAACTATAACGCCTGTCTGACGTGGACTCCCTGCACAAAAAGGCATTTATCACTTGAGCTAAACACCCCCAATTTCACAAGTGGTTGTTGGATGCGGGCATACAGATGGTGAAATCTGGGGCTCTACTCCAGGGGATGAGTCTTGTCAGGAACTGCTGCTAGCTGTGTGTGGCAGCCAGATGAACAGCATTGCGCAGGAGTTCATTTGATGGACTGTGTTCCATGCAGGTGGTGTACCTGTGGAAGTGAGCTCAGCATGGCCTGAGAAGATGTCTCTACCTGGAAGGGACAGTCCAAAGGGGCCAGTGGTGTATGAGACAGTGAGTGGATGGTGCAAGTGGAACCGCAAAGAGTGGGGTGCAGTGCAGGGGCTGAGATCTTGGCCTCTAATTACATGCAACCCATGCTGCCTACAGAGGAGGTTGGGGACTTCCTTGTAAGATGTGAAAAAGTGTCTGTAAAGAGAAAAAGGCCTAGGGACCTGTGGCCAAAATTGCTACAAACTTTATTATGGATAAGAGTTCCGGTCGGTTTACCAATTGATGGATTGGGACCAGGATGACCACTGCAAGTTTAAAGAGGAAATCCTTCTTAGAGGAGTGTTCCAGCATTTCATGGACCACCAGCAATGTTCCAGGATGGGAGAGGTGTCATCGGAAGGCCAAGGTTTAGGAAATCCAGAGAAATGCAAAGTTTTGTGTCATGGCACAACAGCCAGCATCCGGCATGACTTATATCCAACCAGCTTTGGAGTGCAAGTCTGCTGTTACTCCTAGCAACAAGGATTTTGTGTTTCCAGCAGGGGGCGTCAGTGTTGCTCCATGACCACATGAGGGAGTCAGCCTGTGGAGACACCACAGATAAGACACATCACACTCAAGTGAAGGCTATAGCAACAGCTACAGGAACTGGTAAGACTGTTTCAGTTTGTGGGACTGAACCTAATGAAGTGGGAGTGTGTCCAGCGGGGAGATCAGCAGTACAAATGGACCTAGACTTGCTACAGTGTGTTACCCAGAGCAGTGGGGAGGCACAGGGTGAAGCCCAGCTGACAGCAAGGTTAAAGACTCAAATGGACATGGCGTCTATGCATGTGCCTGCTATAATCCAGCAGATTGCTGGAAAAGTTAAACTAGGGGTGACCAAAACTGTTCTTATAGCATGTTCCCTAGTCACAGGTGCTGCAGAGTTGCCCAGGGAAACCACCAAGGAGCTCACAGTGACAGAGCAGAGGGTTTCCCAGGTCAGCTATGGAAGGAAATAGTTCCCCTTTAAAGAGAGAGGATGCTGTGAGGAGTGGCTCACAGGTCTGGTGGGTAATAGACATAGACAACCCACAAAAGAGGCAATAATGTCTATGTGCATTGAAAATGCTGATGGTAATTCTGATAAAGGTGTTACTATTGGTAAATGTGATGATGGTAATGACATTGAAAAATGTATTTCTGGTAATGTCAGGTCTGAGAATGATGTGAGTAAGATATTTCCAATGACTGGCAGAGGCACAGGATTGTCCATGGAAATCTCATGGGAGTTCCATGTGTTGGAGCCAGAGGCTGTCCAGGACGGCTCTGATGCTACTCTGGTGGAACAAAGGAGGACTGAGTCACACAGTGAGAGTATGTGGGCGCAGCCCCACAACCCTAAGTGTAACCCAGTTGGCAAGGGGTTAATTCAGCCTGCAAATGCTGAGATGTGTCAGTAACGCCACCAGAGGAGGCTGGTCAAAATTGGGTATTGCAGCCTGCCTTAATGAATGGTGTGTCTCCCAATCTGACATGCATAGAAGTGACAAATGTGCTGTTTTGGCTAATGAATCCTAGGTTCCTGTGCGGCCTTCTACAGCATGTGATGTAGCGCTGTGGGGCACACCATGCTAGACAAGGCTATATTGTGTGCCAAGGGCATAGACACAACAACTGCTATGCCAGAAGGAGGGAGCACAGATTGGCTGGGGGTTGAGGGCTCATTGGCCCCTGCAACAGTTGGTCTCCTCCAGTCAGAAGAACCGGTTAAGGGCACATGCATGGCAATTGTGATCTCCACGGCTCCACAGCTGGAAAATATTGAGTGCAAACGTGGCAGTGTAACAAATGCTGACCTGCAGAGGCTCATTGTTGTTGAGTTAGAGGGGAAGAGAACACATGTCTGACAGTGCTCCAGGGGAACAACAGGCTGTGATGATCGGTACCTCCAAGGAAGTGGAGGTCTCTTCATATGTCTCAACCTCTCAAACTGCAGTGGATGAGCCCCTCCACTTCTCGGACAAGGTCCCTAAAAGGGTCACATGTTTAGACATGGGAGGTATAGAGATAACAGAAACTTTGCTGGAAATGCTGTAGTCGGTAGCAACGCATTCACTGTACATTTGGGTGTCTCCACCACAGTCGGACCAGGTGGTACTACGTAGTACCAATGGGTGGAGCCAGGTGGTACAGGCCATGCTGGGTAACCTTGGCCAAGAGTGGAATTGGTGGGACCAATGTTTATTAACCATTTGTCACAGAATCTCTTGATTCCCTGTGAGGGTACTTCCAGTAATCGATTGGTATGGAAGGCACTCAGGAGAATTGTTGGAGACGTCAGATGTCTTTCTGCCTGATGCGGTGACTAGGAACATTTCTGCAAGTGCGGTCCATGGTGCGGCTGAGCAGTGGTCAGTAGAGGGCGCAGATTCTGTCTCACCCGCTAGACCTAACAAAAAGGAAGGGCCCGGAATAGACGAGGCAGTAGCAGAGATGCTTTCTATCACTCGCAAAGAGGTACAAGTTAAAGTACCCAGAGACACTATGGAGAAAATGGTTATAGTTATTGGTTGCTACAACAATGTAATGTGTACACCAGAAAGAAATGGTTTATGTTTGGATCAGTGTAATTTGTTGGAACAGTTACCCATGGAGTGTTGGACAACAGGTGAGGTGGAGCTGTGCGTAGTCACTCACCTGGGTGTGGTCCCTCCTCAGGTCTGGTTCTAACAAGCACTGAGACAGACAGCACTTTTTGTGTTGGGAAGTGTGACATTGAAATGTCTGATCTAATGGTTTGCACTGCAAACAATGATTTGGTTTCTGTGGGTAACCAGAGAAATTATTATTATTATACAGGATTTATACAGCGCCAACAGTTTACGCAGCGCTTTACAACTTGAGGGTAGACAGTACAAATACAATACACTCAAATACAGTAGGAATCAGAGGGCCCTGCTTGTTAGAGCTTACAATCTAAGAAATGTTTTTGAACCTGAAAGACCTATGGTGAAAGGTAAAACTCTTATCTGTAAATTGAAAGGTAGGAACAGGGAAGGCAGAGTTCCCCTAAGAAAAGAGAGTAAGCCCAGGGACCCCAAGAAAAGAGGGAGAAGGCTGAGTATAAAGCACTATAGGACCCTGTCAAGATTCAGAGTAGGGCGTATCTGGAAGCGCACCTGGAAAAAGGGTTGGGCCTACGTGGCTGACAGCTGGCACAGAGGTGTCCCAACTGTGATGACGGATGCTAATGTTCCTTCCTCCGGATCAAAACAAAGGGGGTGGGGGTATATGTAATAGCGAGAGTGCCTGTCTCTGGGGAAATGGGGTTAAAAAGGGCACAGAGTTTGCACATCTGCTGACTGCAAGACTACAGAGCGTAGGTTTTGAGAGGAGAAAACTGCTCTGGCATCTTTCTCCGGATTGTGCTCTCTCCGGATGGGGCTCTGTAGTTTGGAGATCCCTAAGTGTTTTGGGTGGGACGGGATCTCCAACCCTATGTCCAGGTCTTATAGACAGCCAGCAGGGTCTGTGCCTAGGTGTGCACAGCCCATATAGTGAGGGGCTGGTGAGAGCAGAAAGTGGAGGAAGGTGGAGTGTGAGCAGCTTGCTGCTGCTGTTTCAAGACAGACCTGTGTCTGGAAAGCTGTCTGCCCTGTGGGAGACTGCAGCCCATGTAAGGGGGATTCTTTGCCCAGGGACTGGGAAAAGCTGGCCAGCTTTGAGAGTCTGGGAGACTAAAGAAGCTTGTGAGCCCAGTGTGCTGGAAAGAATCGTGAAGTCTATTTGGAGCAAGCAGTGGAACTGCTGACAAGAGAGAGCCAGGTGGCTCGGTAAGTTTTCAGTTATGCTAAATGAAGTTTAAACCTTGCGAGGGATTCCTGAATGGACTTTTTGTTGTTTTGTTTTTTACATAACTATAATGCCTGTCTGACGTGGACTCCCTGCACAAAAAGGCATCTATCACTAAACACCCCAAATCTCATAATATATAATGGATAGATTAACCCCTTTCCACCCACGCTATAGCTGAATCACAGCTACAGTGTGGGCTTCCAGCCCTGGGGGGGCATCAATAGACATCCTCCCGTGATTGCGTTGGAGGCACACTGTGACTCCCGAGTCCTTCCAACACGGCTGATCACAGAAGAGGGTAAAGGGCCAATCACATCGGGCCCTTTACCATGTGATCAGCTATCAGCCAATGACAGCTGATTACAGAAGTAAACAAGCCGGTTATCAGCTTTTTTTCTCCTCACGATCAGCATGAGGAGAGAAGCAGAAAGCCAGTAACCCAGCTTCTGTTACAGGGACATCGGTCCCTGCCTCGGTGCCCACCAGTGAAGCTAATCAGTGCCCACCAGTGGCACCTATCAGTGCCCAGCTGTGCCACCTACCAGTGCCCATCAGCGCCCACCAGTGCTGCCAATCAGTGCCCACCAGTGCCACTTATCAGTGCCCATCAGTGCTGCCGATCAGTGCCTCACCATCAGTGTCACCTGTTAGTGCTGCCTATAAGTGCTGCTTACCAGTAGCCATCGCTGCCGCCTATCAGTGCCCATCAGTGACGCCTATCAGTGCCCATCAGTGCTGCCTATCAGTGCCACCTCTCAGTGCCCATCAATGCCACCCTTTAGTGCCCATCAGTGCGCCTATCAGAGCCCATTAGGGCCACCTATCAGTGCCCATCAGTGCCACCTATCAGTGCCCATCAGTGCCACATATCAGTGCAGCCTCATCAGTACCCACCAATGCCGTCTCAGTGTCCATCAGTGCCTCCTCATCAGTAACACCTATCAGTGCCGCCTCATTGGTGCCTATCAGTGCCCATCAGTGCAGTCTCATCAGTGCACATCAGTGAAGGTGGAAAATTACCTGTTTGCAAAATTTTATAACCAACTATGAATTTTTTTTTTGTTTCTTTAGCAAAAAAAAAAAACATTACTGATTAAATACCACCAAAAGAAAGCTCTATTTGTGTGAAAAAAATTAGAACAATTTTGTTTGGGTACAAGGGAGCCCCCCCCCCCCTTGAAAGGTATAGGAAAACATTTTGAAAAAAAAACACTTTTTTGAGTTAAAAAATAAGACAACAGTAAAGTTGGCCTAATTTTTTGTATATTGTGAAAGAGGATGTTATGCCGAGTAAATAAATACCATACATGTTACGGTTGAAAATTGCGCACACTCGCGGAATGGCGACAAATTCTGGTACTTAAAAATCTCCATAGGCGATGCTTTAAAATTTTTTAATGGTTACCAGGTTAGAGTTACAGTGTAGGCCTTTAGCTAGTAGTATTGCGCACACACAAAATGAAGAGTGTAATAAAAGTCTTAACTGTCCATAAATGATGTAGGAGATCTTATGCAACAGGGGGCAGCCAGCTGCAGAGAGCAGGAGAACTCTGTGAAACAAAAAACAGAAGAATCGCAGCGCCTCTGAGTGCAGTAACTCCTTTAATGGAACAATAAAAAGGTATATGATACACTCACAAGAAAAGGCAGATACATCACATGGGAGGATCATCCGTTGTAAACAGGGAGTAAGCGATGGAGCGGCGGCCGTAGATCCGGAACCTGGACTCCTCACACTGGTGGCTCACAGTGCAAACTAGGCGCAGGAAGCCGACTCCAAGCGTTCACTCATAACACCACCGCGTCACTTCCGGGTCAATTCAACGGGAAGTGCGTGCGTTCGGATCATTCATGATCCCTCATCAGGCGAGGTAGGGTTCCTACCTCGCCTGATCTGCGCGCACTTCCCCTTGAATTGACCCGGAAGTGACGCAGTGGTGTTACGAGCGAACGCTTGGAGTCGGCTTCCTGCGCCTAGTTTGCACTGTGAGCCACCAGTGTGAGGAGTCCAGGTTCCGGATCTACGGCCGCCGCTTCATCGCTTACTCACTGTCTACAACGGATGATCCTCCCATGTGATGTATCTGCCTTTTCTTGTGAGTGTATCATATACCTTTTTATTGTTCCATTAAAGGAGTTATTGCACTCAGAGGCGCTGCGATTCTTCTGTTTTTTAATTCTTTATATCAGGCTCCTGTATTCTTCAGAAAGGGAGGGGCACTGGCAGCCATTCAGGCTCTGCTGCAATCACATGTGCTCACAGTAGGAGAGAGCAGAGGAAACTGACTTGGGATTTGAATTACTAAAGGCAAATAGGTTGTTCACTTTTCAAGAGAAGTTGCACTTTGCAAAGTAATTTTCCCTAGAGCTTAGTGAATGTAGTCAAATTTCACTTTGCAAAGAAACTCAATCACCTGTCATTAAAATAGAAAATAAACTGCATTTTGTTTGCACATGATTGGATGATGGAAGTCAGCAGAGTTTCGCCTCTTTCAACATGCCCTGGGCACAATTCCCTTGTAAAGTGAACAGTCTATTTGCCTTTAGTAATTCAACTCCATTGTATTGACCCAGCTTATGTTCTTCATCCACTCTTGGATCACCCTACTAATTGTCGCCTGAACCTCTGATATTTCCTGTTACTTTGGCCTGTTAACTTGACCTGCTTCTGTTTAAAGTTTTATCTACTGACTCTGGTTTGTCCTTGAAAATCACTCCTGTCTGCTGGCTCCTGTTCCTGCTCACTTACCAGTGACCTTCTGCTGATGTCTGCTTGCCCAGTGGAGATTCCTGCATGGCTGTACCAACCCTGTGATTCACACTTCATTACAGATGCCAACACTCATCTCCTTAACAAGTCATTGGGAAGAATACGCAAATGGCTGGTTAAAAAGGTCCGGACTTTCTGGCATATGCAGTATTTTGAGAGGTACATTCAGGAAAACAATCTGCCCTAGAGGTTTGAGAATACTGATATTCCCTAATATATACTCAATCCCAGACCCTTTTAAAAAGAAATGGGAACAAATGAAAAGAAATTAGAAGAAATCAATAGACTAGACCAACCCAGCAGTGGTCTCACTGGGCAAGCATGGCTTGCCAAAGAAAATGCATTAAATGAATATGTACAAAGGGTAACAGCTGAAACAATAGATGCAAAGGAAGGAACATTTGTAAGAGGTTCGGTTGCCCTCAGTGAGGGTACAGCCTATAAATGGAAAAATGAAATGATAAATAGACCACAAAGGAAGGTTTTACAGACTAACAGAGACTTTACTGACACTGAGATTGAATCAGACTGTTCTTTGTCTTCTGTTTCTTCAGCACAGACAGGTTCTACAGCATGAAGTTCGTTAAATCACTTGGACACTCAACGGTCACGCATGTACCACAACACTGGTTGTAGGTATAACACTGGTAAGAAAGGTGATGGCGCACAGAAACGTCCTTTCTCCACTAAAATATTGCTAATGGAGAAGCATATAAACAGAAATGCAAAAGGGCAAACACCACTCAAAGTTCACTTATCAAATATGGCACATTGTCACAAGCGACTACAAGTACAAAGGATAGGGCAGATTCTATATCAAATTCAGGGAGCACTATGCCCCCAACTTCTGCCACTGTACCTAAACCCTCTGCAAATCATTTAAATGCAGATATTTTAACTCAGACTCTGGGGGGGACCCCGAAGACGGGGGAGGTCCATTGGACAACTTCATGGCCCCCCCAGAGTCTAGATCAGAACAGCTCAGTGTCTTAAACCTGTCCTCTTATATCCTTACCAAGGAGGAGGAACAGGTTTTAAGTCTGGGCTAAAACTTTTGCCCAGATCAGACTACCGACAAGTTTACTATAGTGAGAGATATTTATCTGTTCACTAGAAAGATAACATTTAAACACCTGTATGATAAAGATCGAACATGCAAAATGGCGGGTAAAGCAGAGGTAGATCAGTATAAAGGCTATATTATGGCCGACTTTAGAGCACTACATGATCTTATACAATTGCTGGATGAAAATTGTGTAGAAGGGGAACAGGGCTCAGATGTGGCCCCCTGTCCCCCAAACTTTCTGATGATACATCTAAAATTGAAAGAAAAACGTTTAGTCCCAAATCTCAAAAGTTTCCATCATTAAAATCTTCCCCATGTATCTGGGCATTCCTCACACAGGTGACAAAGGCAGTGAAGCAACTAAATTCCCCCCCCTATACAAGGAGGGAATCTAAATCATAAACAATCCTAAGCACTAAACAACTTGAGTGACAATCCATCAATAGTTATTAAACAGGGTGGAAATGTGGTGATGGATAGGGACCAGTATGATGGGATGTGGAGGACAGCTTTAATGCATTCCAGACTAAAGTTACAAAATTAATTGCACAAGGTTACGATTTAGGGGTAGAGGAGACTCATGCATTCCTAACAGTAAAACACCCAAAGATACCGGTCTTCTATTCATTACCAAAAATCTACAAAAATGTTACTGATCCCCCAGGGCACCCAATAATCTCGGGTATTGGGGTCTACTCCGAACCTGCCAGCAAATGTATCAATTTCTTTTTGATGTCATCTGTAATAAGTTTACCTTCCTACATAAAAGACACCGTAGATCTTTTGCGTACTTTGGAGGTTATCCTTCCAGAGGGGGTCACTCTTGTGGCGATCGATGTGGAAGCGTTGTATTCAAGCATTCCACATGATCATGGGCTCCATATACTAAGCTCATTCTATGGATAAATATCAACAGCCAATGATTCAATTCATTCTGAGACTACTTGAACACATTCTGAACAGTAATGTGTTCACATATGCAGGCTCCCACTACCTCCAGGTTCAGGGTGTAGCTATGGGGACTTCTTGTGCCCCCTCTTATGCATGCATGTACCTGGGGGGTGGGAGCAGCAGCTATTTGCCAGGGAGGACTTGTCAATGTACCTGTGCCACATATTGCTGTGGCACAGGTACATCGATGACATCCTCATGGTGTGGAAAGGCCCTCTCTCAGATCTGAAGGGTTTTTTGGAGAAATTGGAGGACAAAACCTTCAATCTCCATTTCACCCATATGGTATCCAATCGTATCACCTTTTTGGACCTCGATATTGCCATTCAGACTGGTGGCAGTTTGGCAACGTCTTTGTTTAGGAAAGAAACAGCGGGTAACACTATCCTAAGGGCCAATAGTGCCCACCCTACTACCCTAATCAAAAGTATCCCATATGGGCAATACCTTCCCATAAAGTGTAATTGCTCAAATCCTCAGGATTTTGAGAGAGAAGCACTGGCCCTTAGTGACAGATTACTAACTTGTGGATACAAGTTGTGGAAAAAATGCTTAAAAAAGGCCTATCATAAAGCCTGTGATTGTCCACGGTCATAACTCCTTTACAAACGCAAAACACAAGATTGAAAAGTCACTTTTGTTGCCAGCGGTTTAGACATTAATGTCTGTGTGTTGAGTTATTTTGTGGGGACAGCAAATTTACACTGTTATACAAGCTGTACACTCACTACTTTACACTGTAGCAAAGTGTCATTTCTTCAGTGTTGTCGCATGAAAAGATATAATAAAATATTTACAAAAATGTGGGGGTGATACTGTATATGCATCAGTTTGATGTATATTAAGATAATCTGTATACTGTTAAGCTGACCAAGGCCTATACCTACAACCTATATTCAATTTTAATAGAAAGCCACCATTCTATACTAAAATCAACAGACAATGCCTAGCCCATTGGGATAAAGCCCGGAATAAAAAGCAGTCTAAACCCTTTTCGCCTTAATAAAGGCAAATCGTTTTCCTCTTTTTTATAGAGCTTTAAGAAATCAAACACTACTGAGTAAGTCGACAAGTTTCATATGAAGTAATGTTACTGATATGGTATATACTGTATATAAAAATTAGGACCTTAATGGAGGTTGGAGGAGGAGGAAAAAGAGGAGAGGGATCTGGGGCTCCCATGCGGGTGTATGTGTATGCTTGGGGATCCCCTCTGTGGCTGTTTGGTGTCCCACTTGTATGTCTTTTTTCTGAGTTTTTCTTCCCTTGTTCCTTCTCCCCTTCCTCTACCCCCCCTCCCTTTCCTCTTCTCTGTTCTTTCTCTCTTTCTTTCCTCTCTCTTCCCCCTTTTCATTTCTCTTCTCTTCCTCTCCTCCCTCTTTCCTTACCTTGTCTTCCCCCTTACATTCCCTTCTTTCTCTATAACCCCTTTTATTTCCTTTTCTTGTTTTCCTGTTCTAATCTATGAGACATATTGCAATACAAGTTATGTAATTGAAAGTTTTGTATAAATATTAATAATCTGTCATTCTATCTAGATGGCATTTATAGAAAGTCTATACTGATAGCTCCTGATGAACAGAACTATGTCCAAGTAACGCGTTGAGCTGTAAAGACTACTATACGCATAATAAATGCAATATTGAAATTGATTGGTTTTATGTATCATTTTTATTGTAATTTACTGCAATATGAATTGTAGATAGAATATTGTTCAATTTTAAAACGAACACATTTTTGAATAAATGTTATATTTTATCAAAACATGCTGTGCCTTAAAAGTCCCATGCCTACACTATTAATATAGTTTTGATGTATCAAGTTTAAGGATGTGGCACATAAATTTCAAATTTATATTTTGATTGGATTTGACTCATCTCCCTCCATTGCCCTGCTCCACTTGTCACTACAGAAGCAAGAGAGACTAACCTTACCACCTCGGACATCCACCAGGTACATGATAAATTCATGGTAATGCACAATATACAAGAACTAGAGAAAAGATAACCCAACCGCAATATTTTATTGAAAATGTAAAAATAATTTATTACATTTTAAGATTCCCATGAGAAAAAACACCATATGAGGTTGACTTCACCTTGCTGGTATGCTTTTGTGAAAGTAAGAGTGAAAGTACAAACTATACATTTTTTATAAGATTTGTTGTTTGCTAAAAGAATTGAACAAATGTCTGCTAAATAACATGGGTGCTCTGCCATTCCTGTGACACCTAATGGAGCACATGGTCTGAAGAATACTGGAGGGTCCACTAGGATTAGGTAGACAAAAGTCTGCAGTTCTTGGCTGCTTCCGGTCACGTCTTTGAAATCTAGAACATGCTAGTCTAATATAAGTAATTTCTATTATGTTCTTGCTGTAGAAAGTCAGGCTAACAAACTTACTTATTACTTTGGATTATGGGAAAAGAAGACCATGGTTTAAATGTAGCTCATCCCAACAACAATCAAAAACCCTAACCCTAAGTGTCTATTATAGACTTGACCTTAGCTCTAGTAATCTAGCAGTTTTTGGTGGAATGTAGATAGATGCCTTCTCCAAGTATGTATCTCCTGTATGTAAATGTATTGACCTTTTTTCAAATTTAATTGGAGCACCTCTTTAAAATTGCTGTAACATTACAAAGTCCAAAGCAAATCAAATCAAATACTGATTGCCATGTCACGTTTTCTAATTTTCCGCTGATTTCATGCCATCACTAAAAGAAACAGCAATTAAGACCTTACTAATTAGTTCAGATGGAGGCCAGACAGTGAGAGAGTGACAGCCGGCCGCTGTATCCAGGATGGTAGGACCACATTGTGTACAGACTGGCAGATGCATTTTTTATGAGTACTCCCACCATGCTGAGAAATTGCAAAACTATTTAAACTAGTATGCTAAGCTAGAAAGTATCTAGACTTCATTATACTGTAGATTTAAAATAAATTAAATTGTCTTCTGCATTAAAAATGTAAAAAACAATAAAGCTGCTGAGCTGGAGTCTTGCTAACAAATTGGCGGATGATAGAACATCTAATAACCACAGTATTATGTAGTCAGACTTTGGGTGGGGGTGGAGGAGGCTTCAGCTTTGTTCATTAATTTCTTTGGCTGAAACTTTCCAACTCACAGACAAAAGTTCTCCCGAAACGGAACAGATTGGATAGAATGTGGAAGTGTTAAAGCTCCTGTCACAAGCAAAACAAAATTTTCCCTAGCACTTATCAGCTAGCCAGGAAAATAAATTACACTGTTTTAACAGTTTGATTTACAAACACATTTACAAACATATATAAAAGCTGCTCTGCCTTGTCAAGGTCCCTATTTAAGCCTCCATGTTAGAGCATATTTAGCAATGGATAGATTAAGGGCAGGTATACCAAGAGGCAGCCCATTCCCCTGTAAAGTCACAGGGACACACCAGAAATCTAGCATAGCACAATGGCATCTGAAGGCATCCAATGTTTTCACAAACCAATTCCAGCAAGCTAAACAAAAATGGCAACCACTCCAATTTATAAGTAGTTTTTAGATTAAGATGCACACAAAAGAGCTTTGAACAGCACAAACAATTTTTTTTTCCCAGCGCACTAACCAGCAAAATATAGCAAATAACACTAACAGTTTGCCTTAAAAACAAGGTTTTAGTTGTACACTGCTGCACATATACATAGAAGTCACAATCAAATAAATTCAAAAAGGTTGCGCTATTAACAGAGTAATAAAACCGTGACTGAAATATACATAAAATTGTGATTATATGGTGTAAATAGTGAAATCCACATAAATAAAAATGATAAAGGATAGAGATAGGAACCCAACAGTTTCGTAGATATAATAAAGTTCATCTAGGTGAAACAATTCAAAAAGGTGAAATTTCTAGGAGCGCAAAGCACACCAAGTACTTCTGAGATATATATATTGAATGTGAAGTTCATCAAACTGAAGAAGTTCATAAAAGTGAAAATTCCAGATGAATGGAACACACCAAGTGACAATAGTGAAAGTCCTCCACCAAGCAATAGAGCCGCTTACCAGATGTAAGTGCAGGGAGCGCTTTGGCTTCTCACCCAGCCTGGGTCCCCGTTAGGGGTGTGTAGGATTCCTCTCAATATAACCCCACAAAGGCAACCTAGCTCCGTCCCAGGGACCATCCAGCATAGAAGCCTTCTCAGGTGTAAGGACAAGGGACACCCCAGCTTCTCACTCAGCCCGGACCCCACTACAGGGTACAGCAAACCACACCCGGACAACAAGGAAGGATGGACTCCGTCCAAGTTCACGTCACAGATGTAAAGGAAAAACTCAAATAGTGTGATATTGCTAAAAAGTAGTTTAATATGTAAAAGATTGCACTTACAGCATTTCAGGCAGCTCAGTGTGTGTGTCTCCAAAGGCAGTGACGTCAGTGCGTCCTCCCGACATACGTTTCATGTCCAAATAGATGTTATCATGGGGATAAGTTGTGCCGCAGATGTACTGCCTCTTATAGGAAGCTGGCCCCTCAATTCGATTGCCAGAGAAGCGGTCAGCCGCCATCTTGGAAAGGGGAAAAGCTGCCCACAACATAATAGCAGAATTTTTTGGTACTTAAATGTTTATAGTGAAGTCAAACACTAAGGGTTAAAAACGAACAAATATCAACACTAATTGAAAGAAGGGACAGGGACATAAAGGTGTTCAGAAAAAATCAATAAAATCACTGATGCTAGGCTAAACTGCAAAATGGAACCCGGATGGCAACAATCCCTCTCAAACAAAATAATAATATATAATACAATAAATAATAATAATAAATAAAAATAAAGAAATGGATAAATAGCACTGGAGCCTAAGGTCCCACTAACTATGTGAATATGTTAAAAAAAAAAATATATATATATATATATATATATAAAAAAGGATGTATATGTACCCTATGCCATCAGAGTCATAAATAAATGACACCAATGACCGTTAAACTGGTATGCTCTAATACAAAAATGTGTCCCAAATAGCTGATCATATCCTACACCTACAAATGAAAGTAGGGAGTGCTGCAGACCACCAATCAAGATGGACATATGCAGCTCCAATCCAAACTCATATGTCCCATGATATCAACCTAGGGCACCTCCCAAATGTACGTAATAAAGCTACCTCCTCTACCCTACTGGGGACAGAAGCTCCCAGTAGGATAAATGATTGACATCCTGTAGCTTGGGGAAAATACCCCCATATGGCGAGGCGTCAGCAAACTGAAAAAGGGACAAAGACATAAAGAGGAGTGGAAAAAGAGAATGTGTATTACACAAATAAGTGGGTGGAGGCCCCAAGGTGATCTACACCTCAAGGGCAACCTACTAAAAAGGAAGATGAAAGGGAGAACCGGCATAAAATTGTATAATGCAAATAATCCAAGAGGGTCTCAAATAGGAGAAAAAAGGAGGAAGCCAATATATTATTGCGCCAACAATTCCACCTAAAAGGAGGAAATGTGTATATGATACATAATATTATGGGACAAACGAGCAGGCATTCGCTTAATCTGGCATCCGGATCAATAGGACAAAACATAAAAAATAAACATCATGGGTATAAACAAGTATAAGGAGTTATCAATAAACGCATTGACGTCTATGTCAATATTAAGACCAAAGGTAGCATAACATTTAATCCTGTGTATCATGACATTTTGATCCTCGAGATCTCTCTAACGAGGGAACTACTCCTCCAATGGGGTTCGAATATATCATTCCCTATGAAAAGAGTGTTGGCGGGGTCTCTACCATGTACATCACAATAGTGTTTGGATACTGAATGATTTTTGAACCCTGTGAGAATATTAGTGATGTGCTCATTAAGTCTGACTTGTAATGAGCGTTTGGTCCTCCATACATAGTGCAGCCCACAGGGACATTGCAGTAGATAGACCACTCCTTTGGTACTACAAGTCACAATTATAAGAGCATGCCCTACAATTCTTACATTTGTAGAACCCGGGAGGGTCCAAAACATTGGGAGCTATGTTATTTCTAAGTGTTGGAGCTCCTCTAAAAGCGACAGCCGGTTTGTCAGGTAGGACCTTGTCCAGAATTCTATCGTTTTTTTAAGATGTACCAGTGGCGAGAAATAATATGTTTGATCAATTTAGCCTGGCAAGAATAGGTTGTGGTGAAGGGTACTACTGGACCTGTTTCTCCCCTCTCCCCATCCAATCTAACCCTTAATAAGTCTTCCCTACTCATAGAAGTTACTTGTTCAATGGTTGTATTTAATGTGTCTAGAGTATATCCTCTCTCGAGAAATCTGTGTGAGAACTCCAGCTTATGTAATGGTCCCCATCCCATAGGAGGAGGAAGTCATCGATATCTTGCCCAGAGGACCAACTGAGGCATTCTCTGGGCATAGACGTCGTCCTCCTCCCATCGGGCCATAAAGAGGTTGGCCAGACTCGGGCATATTTAGCCCCCATGGCCACCCTTTTCACTTGGCTATAGAACTTATGGTTGAACCAGAAATAGTTGGATGATGCAGCAAACTCCAATAGTTCTATGATGAATGTCACTTGTTCACAAGGTAGCTCCGAGTCCCGCTCTAAATAATACCTTACCGCATCTATACCTAAGGAATGTGGGATTATAGAGTGGGGCGAGGTGATGTCCGCAGTAACTATCCACATTCCTCTCATTGGGGTATAATCAGATAGAAGGTTTATAACATGTCCTGAATCTTTAAGAAAAGAAGGCATGGCCCGTACAAAAGGTTGTAAAAAGTGATCTATATATCTGCCCACCGGGGAGATCAAAGAATCGATCCCACTGACGATCCGACGACCCGGGATGCCGACAGGATCCTTATGTACCTTTGGCAGGTAATACATCACGAGTGTTTTAGGAGCTTTGGGTATTAGGAATAAACTTTCGTTCTTAGTGAGAATCCCTTGCTTCAATATCCTTTGGATAATAACTTTTAGTTGTTTCATATGAGTACCTCTGGGATCTGTACCAAGGATTTTGTAAGTGTAAAATGTGTCCAAAATAACTGATCATATCTTAAACCTACAAATGAAAGTAGGGAGTGCTGCAGACCACCAATCAAGACTGACATATGCAGCTCAAATCCAAACTCATATGTCCCATGTATCAAATTATAAGGGACGTTATTAGATAACAACCTAGGGCAGCCTTTCCCCTTTCCAAGATGGCAGGCGACCGGTTCCCTGGCATTCAAATTGAGGGGCCACCCACTGAGCTGGCCGGCTTGTTGTTTTTATGCGCAGACTGCCTGAAATGCTGTAAGTACAATCTTTTACATATTAAACTAGCTTTTAGCAATATCACACTATTTGAGTTTTTCCTTTACATCTGTGATGTGAATTTGGACGGAGTCTGCCCTTCCTTGTTGTGGGAGTGAAGTTTGCTGTACCCTGCAGTGGGGTCCGCGCTGAGTGAGAAGCTGGGGTGTCCCCTGTCCTTACACCTGAGATCGCTCCTATGCTGGATGGTCCCCGGGATGGAGCTAGGTTGCATTTGTGGGGTTATATTGAGAGGAATCCTACACACCCCTGATGGGGACCTGGGCTGAGTGAGAAGCCAAAGCACTCCCTGCGCTTACATCTGGTAAGCGGCTCTATTGCTTGGTGGAAGACTTTCACTATTTTCTTACTATTAGAATCAGTTGGTGTGTTCCATTCATCTGGAATTTTCACTTTTATGAACTTTCTACAGTTTGATGAACTTCACATTCAATATATATATCTCAGGAGTACTTGGTGTGCTTTGTGCTCCCAGAAATTTCCCCTTCATGAACTGTTTCACCTAGATGAACTTCATTATATCTATGAAACTGTTGGGTTCCTATTTCTATCCTTTATCATTTTTATTTATGTGGATTTCACTATTTACACCATATAATCACAATTTTATGTATATTCCAGTCCAGTTTTATTACTCTGTTAGTAGCGCAGCCTTTTTGAAGTTATTTGATTGCACGTTGTTGTGGGTTTAGGGTTGCAGCTAATCATTTTTTGGCATTAGAGCGGTATTTCTTTGCATTTGACACATAGAAGCCACATTGTCTCCTCAATGCCTCTCTGTATAGTGCGGCTCTCAGTGGCGGCTGGTAAAGTTTTAGGATGGGGGGGCGCCAGGCCCCGCCCTTCCTTTTTGACCCCTTCTACTTCTAATAAGCCCCACCCCTTATAGAATCCACCCACTCCGTCCCCTGTATTCCACATATTGTGGCAGGAGTACACAGCTCAGCATCACAGGACACAGTATACAGCTCAGCATCACAGGACACAGTATACAGCTCAGCATCACAGGACACAGTATACAGCTCAGCATCACAGGGCACAGTATACAGCCCCAGCATCACAGGACACAGTATAGAGCTCAGCATCACAGGACACAGTATACAGCTCAGCATTACGGGACATAGTATACAGCCCCAGCATCACAGGTGGGGTAAATTGCAGCCAATATCACAGGTGAGGTAAATTGCAGCCAATATCACAGGTGGCATAAATTGCAGCCAATATCACAGGTGGGGGGTAAAATTGCAGCCAGTATCACAGGTGGGGGTACATTGCAGCCAGTATCACAGGTGGGGTTAAATTGCAGCCAATATCACAGGTGGGGTAAATTGTAGCCAGTATCACAGGTGGGGGCACTTATGCAGCCAACAACACAGGTGGGGGCACTTATGCAGCCAGTGACACAGGTGGGGGCACTTATGCAGCCAGTGACACAGGTGGGGCATTTATGCAGCCAGTGACACAGGTGGGGGTACTGATGCAGCCAGTATCACAGGTGGGGACACTTATGCAGCCAGTGACACAGGTGGGGGCACTTATGCAGCCAGTGACACAGATGGGGGCACTTATGCAGCCAGTGACACAGATGGGGCACATATACAGCCAGTGACACAAGTGGGGGCACTTATGCAGCCAGTATCACAGGTGGGGTACATTGCAGAGACCCCCCCCAAGGCTGGGACAAGTCCTGCACTTACCCCATCCAATAGGCAGGTATGATTAATGCAGAGTTTGGCATGCAGAGAAGCAGGCTGTGAGTGCAGAGTTCGGCATGCAGAGTAGCGGGCTGTCTCTCATCATCGGTCGGTCACCGGGCGGTCAGGGTCTCTGTGGGAGCGGGAGTCTCGTCCGCTGCCACAGTGACCCGCCTCTGGCCACCACATCCAATCACACTGAGCCTGTTCAGCGCACACACATAGACTTTAATGGCTGACCAATAGGCTCACTACTTGGCTGTCATTGTCAAGGAGCCAAAAAAAATGTACTGGCGCCATCTGCAGGGGGTGCGGGCTGACTTTTTTTTTGTTGTTTTTTTCTCTTTAGCCGGCGTGGAGGCGGCACCAAAGAGGTTTTTATTGCTGTCTGTGTCCCCCTGAGCAATTAACCTCCTCTGTTTGCCCTGGTGATCACTGTCAACACGGCAAAAAGTGATGGGAAATCGAAAATTACATCAGGGCGAAGGACAAGATGTGAGATGTTAGAAGAACGTCACCTTACACACACCCCTTGATAAAGTCACATGACCCAGTGACGAAACACGTCGGGGAGGAGCCTAGGTGATGTTCAGGTATTGCTGTCCCTGTATCTCCAGCAGCCGTGGGCAAATCTGCTATACAGTATTACACTGTTTATACATGGAATGCAGTACCCGAGTGTACCGGTGGTAGTACACAGGAACATGTGAGTGTATCAACATTTGTTTTAATTAAAGCTTTTTAATTTAAACGATTCCGCGCTATGTTAGACCTTTTCTCTGTTTATATGAACCTACATCACTGCTGAGATCAATCTGTGGAGGAGGATTGTACCCCAGTGGGGACTGTGTGACTTGACCCAGGTGGGGTCGCTCCCTGAGGTGAGCGCTTAGTATCACTGGGTGGTGGCGAGTGTCTGCACGGTTTGGAAGCACTTTACTTTTTGAGCTCAGGATACACAGTTGGATTTCTGCTGTCAGTGGCGATTTACATCTTTGCCAAAGCAGGAATGCTTTAAAAAACTTTGGATACTGATTGCATGTGGGGCCGAAAGGATACTTCAGAGTCCGGGATTACACCTAACACCTTGGCATGCGGGGACGGGTTGAGAGTTTAGCCGTCAATCTTGACAGAGAAATCAGGGAAAAGGACATGCGGGGGAGGAAATATTATGAGCTCAGTTTGGAATATATTAAGTTTGAGGAAGCGGTGGGACATCTAGTCTGATATATCTGTTAGTAAATTGGGTATGCGTGAGGAGACTGAGGAAGTAAGCTGAGGGGTAGAGAAATAGATTTGGGTGTCATCAACGTAGAAATAATATTGGAAGCCATGGAAGGCTATCAGCTGACCCAGGGAGGAGGTGTAGATCGAGAATACAAGAGGTCCAAGAGCAGAACCTTGGGAGACAACGACAGAGAAAGGAAGAGGAGAAGAGGAAGCAGATTTGTAAGTGACGCTGAAGGTGCTGTGGGATAGGTAGGATGAGAACCAGTGAAGAGTACACTCATGAAGAAGGAGAAGAGTTTTGTTGGCAATTTTAGAAAAGAAATAATCAGATAAAATATTACATTTCAAGATGGCTTGAACCACTTCAATACCAGGCACTTAGAACACTTCCCTACCAGACCAATTTTTAGCTTTCAGCGCTGTTACATTTTGAATGATAATTGTGTGGTCGTGCGACATTGTACCTAAACAAATTTTTGATCATTTTTTCCCCCACAAATAGGGTTTTTTTTATTTTTTTGCGCTACAAATAAAAAAGACTGAAAATTTTGAACTTTTTTCTTCTTCACTGATGGGCACTGATGAGGCTGCAGTGACGGGCACTGATGAGTCAGTACTGATTGGCACAGATGAGGTGGCACTTATATGCAGCACTGATGGGCATTGATATGCGGCACTGATAAGCAGCACTGACGGGCACTGATTTGGGGCATTGATATGCATCGCTGGTGGGCACTGATAAGCGGCACTGATGGGCACTCATAGGTAGCACTGATGGGCACTGATAGGTGGCACTGATAGGTGGCACTGATGGGCACTGATGGGTGGCACTGATGGGCACTTATATGTGGCACTGATGGGCACTGGTGGGCACTGATAGGCAGCACCGTTAGGCAGCAGCTATAGGGATGGCACTGGCAGGCATCACAGGTGGGCACAGTGCCATCCCTATTGGGCATTGTGTGCCCCTTATCTGTGGTCTTGGGTGGCGTCCCTGGTGGTCCCTGGGTGGCATCCCTGGTGTTCCTGGGAGGGCTCCCTGGTGGTCTAGGGTGGTGATCCTAGGGGGGCTGCGCTGATAAACAATCAGCGCAGACCCCCCCCCCATCAGGAGAGCTACCAATCGGCTCTCCTCTACTTACTTCTGCAGATGCGAGTAGAGGAAAAGCTGATAAACGGCTCTTCCTGTTTACACTGTGATCAGCCGTGATTGGTCACAACTGATCACATGGTAAAGAACTTCTGACAGAAGCTCTTTACCTAGATCGGAGATGCGGTGTGTCAGACTGACACAGCACACTGCCGATCGCCGTGCTGTGTGGCCCCGCGTGTGCGCGCCGGCTTGTTATCCTGCTGGACGTCATATGACGCCCAGTCAGGATAACTGAACCACTTCTCGGTCATCATTCTGCATACGGCAGTAGGGAAGTGGTTAATCCTTCACTTCTCCTTCTATGTGTATACATATCTAGTTGAGCATTTTTTGGTCCTTAAAGCCCAGGATGGTTGAGATTTTTTTTCAGCTTCACAAGACAAACTCTATTACTTGCAGGTCACTTGATGGCCCTATGTCCAGGTGGACCTAGCACATGTGGCCTTTTTGCCCCCTTAATTAAATGACCCTGGCTGCCTAAACCAAGAATTCTAAAAATGAGTATATCTCTTACAGAGAAACCTATTTACTTGTGTTCATGTTCCATATTCTTCATGACCTTATTCCATCTGACTTTAAGTTAATTCACGTTACACAGAGGACTGAGATAAGAGACATTCTCTATATGAGTAAAAATCTTAAGAACCAAATCCGTCGGTCCCAGTAAATTAATTCCCCCGTTTTTCCGGTGTACACGATCCAGGTGGACCTGTATCCCGGTAGTTCACTGGACGTTCATTATCTCAAACAGAACACTTCGACTTTTTTTTAGAGTTGGTAGGACCCGAAATTCCTGGTTTTTTACGAGTTGATCTATACATATGTGTATCTTCCTCTTCACTTCCTAATTGGTGAAGGGATGACGGCATACGTCTTACTACTGGCTCTTCACCAAGTCAATAGGACTGACCCGCAGTATACTGCAGGTCGTCCTAT
>BLSH010413349.1:223140-255547 GCA_018402905.1 Glandirana rugosa | reverse complement strand
CCCTGTTAGTGAATCTACGATACATAAAACACTAAACAAGAATGTATTTCAGGGGAGGATACCACAGAGGAAGCCACTGCTGTCCAAAAAAAACATTGCTGCACGTTTACAGTTTGCACAAGAGCACCTGGATGTTCCTCAGCAGTGCTGGCAAAATATTCTGTGGACAGATGAAACCAAAGTTGAGTTGTTTGAAAGAAACACACAACACTATGTGTGGAGAAAAAGAGGCACAGCACACCAACATCAAAACCTCATCCCAACTGTGAAGTATGGTGGTGGGGGCATCATGGTTTGGGGCTGCTTTGCTGCGTCAGGGCCTGGACGGATTGCTATCATCGAAGGAAAAATGAATTCCCAAGTTTATCAAGACATTTTTCAGGAGAACTTAAGGCCATCTGTCCAGCAGCTGAAGCTCAACAGAAGATGGGTGTTGCAACAACGACCCAAAGCATAGAAGTAAATCAACAACAGAATGGCTTAAACAGAAGAAAATACGCCATCTGGAGTGGCCCAGTCAGAGTCCTGACCTCAACCCGATTGAGATGCTGTGGCATGACCTCAAGAAAGCGATTCACACCAGACATCCCAAGAATATTGCTGAACTGAAACAGTTCTGTAAAGAGGAATGGTCAAGAATTACTCCTGACCATTGTGAACGTCTGATCTGCAACTACAGGAAATGTTTGGTTGAAGTTATTGCTGCCAAAGGAGGTTCAACCAGTTATTAAATCCAAGGGTTCACATACTTTTTCCACCTACACTGCGAATGTTTACATGGTGTGTTCAATAAAAACATGGTAACATTTCATTCTTTGAGTGTTATTAGTTTAAGCAGACTGTGATTGTCTATTGTGACTTAGATGAAGATCAGATCACATTTTATGAGCAATTTGTGCAGAAATCCATATCATTCCAAAGGGTTCACGTACTTTTTCTTGCAACTGTATAATGTAATGTATATATGTGTTTGCTTTTGAATATCCCCAGCGTTGGACCCCTATCCCTGTTACCCACTGTGGGAGAGGGAGAGCCCTCCTGGGGGGGGGGCCCAAGGCCACCCACAACATAGGGGACCAGAACGGGGGAACCAACAGGGGAGGGAAAACACAAAAAAATATATTATATATTTGTCTATGGGGGTGATCCTCGCCTCCTTTGCGGAGTGGCTGCTTACGTTGCAAGGATGTAAGTCTGTCCAATATTTGTGCTCCTGTCTTCCTTAGTCTGTCTCCCTAGAGATGTCCCAGAGAGGATTCTCCAGATGCCCAGTCTTGGGAAAAGAAAGAGAGGATCTCCTAGTCTCTCCTATTTTTTTGAATAAATACACAACTGTTTTTTTGGAGTTTTACCTGGAGTTCAGCATTTTCTTTTCTTGTAAATGATTTTGGTTTTGATCAGCACTTATTGGATTGGTCTTGCAGAAGTTGGATCCTCGGTTCGAATCCTAGACAGGACACCGACTGCATGTTCTATACGTACTTGCATGGGTTTATGCTAAATACACTTGTTTCCTCCCAAAGACATGCTGGTAGAGTAATGGTTCCTGTCCAAATTAGCCATAGTATGTGTACATATGCATGTGAGATAGGGTGATTAAACTGTAAGCTCCTTGAGGGCAGGAACAGATGTAAACGTACAATATGAAAAGTGTTGCAAAAATACATACTGTGCTTAATTAAATTGTAGCAAAACAGTAGTTAGAAATAAATATACATTATAAGAGAATAAGAAAAGTGTGATTTATGTATAACCTGCAAATGTATACCTTTTTTTTTACTTAGACCCAAAAGAACAACATATGGATGTTGTGTGCCATTAGTCAATGGTTAAAATTACATATTCAAAGGAATAAAAACCTTCTGCCCTTCAACTCCTGAATGGTGTTATGAGAGGGGGCCCTAATGGTGATGGGTATTCAGACTGGTAACTGCATAGCAAGGGGCCTGTGAGCTTGTCAGCTCTCTATCTATGTCCAATTTATTATATTTTAAAGGGGAGGGGGAGTGCTTTCTTATCTGCTATCCACTAATCTGCTTTATCCAGGCTGGACCTCAATCCACACGGTATCTGCTGATGTCTTCACTGATATCTCCTACATCCTTCTAATGGCAAAACACATTCAACTCCGTCTTCTGGCTTATGAATATACCACTGGTATGAGCTGTAGATAGGTGTCCCGGGTAATTTAGAAAGATTACTGTCTGCCTGTTTTATGGAAAGACTGAATGTATGAGCAGGGAGCTGTCTGCAAAGAGTCAGGCTTCTAACAGGTGCTGGAACACAGATGCTGGAAACACACTGGCATGCACAGCTGTTGGTGGGTGTTTGTAATAACAAATGTGCACAGCATTTATCAACCAGTTTGCACCCAATAAAAATACCTGCTATGGTATGTAGCTGTTATAACAGAAAATATGGAGGCATGCCGTGTGTTTAGTGACACTCCCTAGCTTCTTAATTGTCAGAGAAAGCTGCAGGATAACAGTGAAAAATGTTTGCTATGCAACTGAATTCTACTAGATCTCACAGTGTGCGTTCTGCACTGTATGTGTACGGTAGTGATGGGCTGAATACAACAGAATATGCGAACAGGCAAAAAATTTGTGCGAACATTCGAACACCGTTAAAGTCTAAGGGACATGAAAAATCAAAAGTACTAATTTTAAAGGCTAATTTGCAAGTTATTGCCATAAAAAGTGTATGGGGATCCGGGTCCTGCTCTAGGGGACATGTATCAATGCAAAAAAAATGTAGGTCAGCTGACCTCACAAAAGTGCTTTGGGAAGAATGGTCAAACATTCCCATAGACACTCCTAAACCTTGTGGACAGCCTTCCCAGTTGAAGCTGTTATAGCTGCAAAGGGCGGGCCAACTCAATATTGAACTCTACAGACTAGGACTGGGATGCCATTAAAGTTCATGTGCGTGTAAAGACCAAGACTACTGGAACTAAAGATAAGCCCTTTACCCCTGCAGGGGTAGCGCTCTCTGGTAAGGAGGGGTCCTAGTGGGGAGCACGTGGGATCTGCACCCAAAACACCATATGAAGGGTTGGTTATGATCTAAGAAGAACTACGAGATTTGAATGAAGCACCTTGAAGCACAGTGCACTTTTGCTGAGGGACTTTATTTATGAATGAACTGCTTATTATTCCTTAAAGGGTTTATCCAGGAACTAACGAGAAAAAAAACAACTAATATCGCAAATATCCTAAGTTTACATATACTAATCCATCTCTCTTCATATATGTTATATAATAGTGTTATATATATACTTTTAGTGGCCTTTTTTATTTAGTACATTCATTATTAGTTTTATTGGGATCACGATTTCTGGTTTTAATTATACACAGCACAATCACTTAAGAGATATTGGGAACAGTATTACATACACATTTTTTTTATTTTTTAATCAATGATTTTACCCACTGTAAGTTTGATCTGATTTTTCACACCCTACAACCCTTTGCACTTAATAGATTGCTGTTAAATTATAGTGCACTTTGTTTGCACATGTATTTATTTATATACTAGCACATTTCATACTAGCACATTTGCACAATTCCAATTTTTTATGTTTAATATATGTAACACATTGTTTTACTGGCAGAACTCCATTCGGTCCTATGGGTGTTTTTTAATGTCTACCTCCCTCCTCCAGTGGACCACGCTATATTATATTCCATATATCAAAAAGTGGCCCCTCTTCCAACTACCCACATAATCTTTGCAGGATATTTCAACTCCATTCTTAATTCTATCCTTGACTCCTCCAATCCCCAACGCAATGCCAACTCAGATCTGGGCAGATGCTTTTAATCTCACAGAGTTATTGCGATGGAAACATGCCAATGCAAAGGTTTTCTCACATCTATCTTCCACCCATAGGTCGGGTTCCAGAATAGACCTGGCCTTTGGCAGCTTGCAATTGCTTACAAAAATCTCTGGGCCTCATATCTTCCAGCAGGACTCTCTGACAATGCTCCGTTGGAGGCTGGCCCCCAGGTGGATTCACAATGACAATGTGGCTGAGCTAGTGTCCCCAAAAATTGATTTTGTGATACTGGTCTAGTAATGACAACTTGGCCTCACCCGAGATGGTATGGGATGCCTTCAAGGCAACAGTGAGAGGCAACTATATTTATTTCGGCCATTAAAGCTACCAGAAATGATTGTAAGGCTGACACTCTGAGACTAGACAGTCAGGAGGCAGATGCCTCTGCCGCATTTGCGGAGCATCCCACTCCTGACAACTATCTCAGACTGGCTCAGGCCAGAGGTAGATTGCTCTACATTATACCTCCTTGGCCCAGACTGATGTCCACTTATTGGTGGGCAGAATTTTTGAATTAAGGGACAAAAATGTCAGAATGTTAGCTAACCTAGTAGCGGACCCCCACCATCAGACCATTGTACCCAAATTGTTATCCAACACAGGAGAAGGTATAAATGATATCAAAGCCATCCTGCAAGAATTTTGTCCTTTTTTAAGGAGCTGTATCGGCAACCACAATGCTCTGTCCCCGAAAATATCCTACATAAATTACAGGGGTTGTCACTGTCAGTCCTATGAGGAGGTTGAAGCCTTGGATGCTCCAATATCAACCCTTGAGGTTGAGTTAGCTATAGCCTCGCTTCCCCCTTAAAAAGCTCCGGGTCTCCCTGGGAACTAGTACAAAAGGTACACCACAAATTTGGCCCCTAAACTCCAACGACTATTCTCCCAGTGTTCCAGTCACTGGATCCCTCCCTCCTAGGATATACAATGCCCATATTGTCCTTATTTCCGAACTGGTAAAGATACAAAATATTGCGCCTCCCGTCGGCCAATTTCCCTATTGAACTATGACCTTAAGATATTGGCCAAAGTTCTTGCAGCAAGGCTGGTAAAAGTACTGCCTGGATTGATAGACATTGATCAAACTGGCTGTATGCCAGTTAAATCCGCCAATATAAATTTGCGAAGAGTACTCACCTATGTGCAGCTCCCACCCTCGCCTTCGCAAGCCAGCATAATCAGGTTCCTAACTAGAACTTTCAGGGCCCTGGTGCAAGAAACTATGATGTTTGCCCTCGTTATGGAGCCTCTTGCCACTGTTCTCAGGCGAGCAGACTCGGTGAAGGGTATTAGCATTGGTACAATTGTTGAAAGACTCTCCCTATATGCCGATGACCTAATACTGTTTCTCAGTAACTCAGGACCCTCCCTCAAAGCCACTCTGTGATCTATGATTTTACTGAGCTGTCAGGGCTACGGGTCAACTGAGGAAAGTCTCAAATTCTGCCGATCGACCAACATGCCTGGGGACAGGCAGACCCCTCTCTCCCTTTATCTTGGGCCTCCTCCATCCAATATCTGGGCATTACCATCACCCCCAAGATCTCTGATTTTGTTGCCACATTAAACCTCTATCCTTAACTCAACCAGCTTAAACTGAAACTTTGAGCCTGGGACAACCTTCCACTGACCCTCATTGGTAGAATAAATTTGAGATACTCCCCACTCTGGATCCCCAAGGCCTTCTTCCAGCAGTTTGACTCGCTAGTCCCCCCAGACTGAGCAAATCTATCCTCAAGTGACTATGGTTGGAGAGAGGGCTGGCCTATCCAGACAATCAAAAATATTTCTTTGCTTCCTTACTAAACTATACCCATAATTGGGTAACCTTAGATGACTCCAATGCTTCAGTGGTCCTAGAAGCGGCTTACCTTGGATCCTATGAGACACTGAGAAATGCTCTGTATAGAGGGATTAAAGCTCCATTTCCTTTCACCTCATCAATGAAGGCAGTTATAAAAGCCTGGCAAATGTTAGTTTGCAAGCATCGGGCGGGTCCCCTTATACCCCCTTGTGGCTTAACCATCAACTCCTTGAATTCCTTACTTTTCCCGACCCAGGGTTTTAGGCAGTGCAGGGTATTAAGAAATTAGAACATATATACCTTAACGGTAACTTTCCACCCTTTAATTCTTTTTAAAGAGAAATTTGGGTTCACTAACCGCCAAACTTACAGATACCTCCAGATCCGTCATGCGTTCACAGCCCAATTTGGATCTCACCCAGTGCTCCTCTTTCGATCTAACCTGGAATCCCAGCTAAGAGACAAATTTTTGACCAAATCTACATCCAACATTTATAAAGCTCTTCTGCTCTCGGTCCATTTTGGTCTGGAGGCTTTGTTCTCCAAATGGCAGAGTGAGGCCTCAGACTTGGATGCAGAAGACAGGGAGTAGGTCTGGGATTATCCTTTTCTGCAACTGGTCTCTGTCAGGGAACAGTTAATTCAATTCAAATTACTCCACTGGGTATACATGACACCAAGTAATTGTCTAGGATCTATCCAGATGTCCCCCCCCCCCACTTCTGGAAATGTGGTGGTAGAGACGCTGGCTTTCACCATATGATATGGTCCTACTCCAAAGTTCAGTCCTTCTGGGAGGGAGTCACTAATTTCATTACCACTCTCACTATGATCCCTGTCCCCCTAACTGTACAGGTCTGCTTGCTGGGTTTAGTGTGCTCCCTGGTTCACCATCGAACAACTAGGACCCTCATAGGTCTGCTATTATTCTACACCAGAAAAGCACTACTTCTACAATGGAAACAACCTGCAGTGCCTTCCCTAAAGGCCTGGAAGGCATTGATTAACTCTGCAATACCATTGTATAAATCCACCTTTATAGCCAGAGGTTGCGCAGCCAAATTTGACAAAATTTAGCACATATGGTTGGAGTCTGACACGACCAATGCCACGCAATAATGCACAGTCTTCCTAAATAGTTGACGATCTCATCTCTGAAAATCACTAACCTAGTGTATGGTTGTTTTTCTTAATCCTCACCTATGGAAATCCCACCACTACACAGCAGGGGAGGGTGAATGTGACCCACACCGAAGTTGGGCGTCCTCCCTAGTTACTCCTTTTATTTAGAGGACGTGAGCAGTTTGGGATTTTGTTTATTTGGGATTTTCTTTTCTTTCTATGTTATGTAGTAGTCAACCCAGTTAGTCGCTTGTTGTTTATCGAGCCGGGGTATGCCCAGAGTGTCTGTGTTGTATCCAACATTGAAACACAATAAACAGAATTTCCAAAAAAAAAAAATCTGAACTCTGGGAAAGGAAATATTTTTTAAATATATGAGAGTAGTACTGTATGGGTCCTCCTCGCTAAAAGCAAGCCAGCACTCATCTAGTGATTCACACTCATGTAGTAATAATAATCATAAAAAAGCGTAGTGCTATATATAAACAGTTCCCCTCTCTAAACTACTCACTTCTACGTAACATCAAATAGATGCAAGTGAACAAATACATAAATAAATCATCAAAAAAATATCATAATGGTGCATTTGACAGACAAAAACTGGGACGGGAGCTTTTGGAGGGAACTGCAGGGTAGACTCTTGCCTATTGACTATGGGGCCCTGATTTTTGAGGGGGTTCTATTCTTGGGAGGGGGGGGGGGTTGAGCCTGGGGGTTCCTTTCAGTGGTCTTGCTTCGGATTTTGGTCTATGTCTCCCCAAAACACACAGACTCTAGGAACCTAGGACCTGGATGCAGATTTAGGGTCTTTGTGCCCAAACCAGCAATGACTGCTTCACCCCCTCCTAGGCTCAAAGCAGATGTTAATAATATCAGCTCAAAACAACCTGATGCTGGGGTCTCCTGCTATAATCTGTTTACTAAGGTGTCTTTCTCCCATGGTATCATTTCCCCATTGTGTGCCTCTTAGGTGTGAATTCCCATTGTTAATTAAGTAATCTATTGTTTCTGTCTGCCTGCTAATCCTTTAGAGATTTGGACAGCAGTAGGTCTTCCTACTGGGGAACTGGTGCCAAACTGTGGGCACTGAGTCACCTTGGCTTGTCTAGGTGACTAGTTAGCTTACTGTTTAATTAGATTATTGTTTTATGTTGGCTGTTCCTTAGCTATGTTAATTATCTTACTGTTTGCATAAGGTGATCAAGCTCTTATCTGATTTTGTGTGGTATATATATTCTGTGTGAGTTTACAATAAAAAGAGTTCCAGTTTGTACCTAAGCTAGTGTCATCTAGTTCTTGGGTGCACTATGCAACTGCAATAACCGGTTCCTGGTTCCAGACTGGAAGAAGCTGTATACTGATGGAAGCACCCAAGAGGGGTGCCAAGCGGTCTGTCACAGTGCATAAATACCAAAATTACAAAGATTATAAAATATGGTGCCACCATACATGTGCAAATGACTAAAGCCTGCATTATTATTATTAAAGAGGATTTACATAGTGCCAAACAGTTTGCACAGCATTTTACAATATAAGGGCAGACAGTACAACTACAATATAATTGAATACAGTAGTAATCAGAGGGCCCTTCTAATTACATGATGAGCTACAAAACATATAATTGTAACAAATAAGTCCAGTTGCAATTCATTAATCCAATCTGCACTGATATAAACTTCAATCCAAATCCAGCAAAGTGTTATCCTTCACGCAATTTGTCTTGCTATATGCCTTCCTAATAATATCACCACTTCCAGTGCTTATAGATGTCCGCTCACCTTATCAATTGGACTGCTTCAATTATAGGGGGTCTGAAATGGCTTGATTCCCCTAAAGCAGCCTTTCCCAACCTTTTCAACACAAAGGAACCCTTTAAATAACTTTCCAGTCTCACAGAACCCCTGCTAAAAAATTCTTGTATCTACAACTCATGATACATTAGCATGATGGTCAGTGGGAAGAATGCTCCCTATACTTGTGGTCATTGGGAAGAATTACCCCCTTACAGATAGCTGAAATGATCATTGTTGTCAGTGGGAACTTATTTGAGAGGCAGAAATTGCTCATTGCTCAAAGAACCCCTAAAAACTTCTGCAATAATCCTGGTTGAGAAATACTGACCTAAAGGATAAAACAACCTCTGCCAGCTTCCTTTCATACATCATAGCCCGGCTCATAGTGCCCACTGAAATACTTTATTAAAATCAATCCCAAGCACACCGAAACACTTGCATAAAAAATAACTTTAATCAGCAAGTCATTCCCATCAGTTCTTTGTATGACATTCCAGAGGAATACTTAGCTGATTGCTGGACCGCAGGGCCACTCTCAGCAGTAATAATGCCCCCCCTTGTGTCACCAGGATATAACTCCCATTTCTGTATTTCTCCCAGATTTCTGCAGTAATCCAGTATGAACATTATCTTTGTGAGTATTAAGACTAGTCACTTCTGCTCTCTCTCTTTGTACTGGGTGACTGGTCTTGTATCCGACACCTCCTATAGTGTTCAGCAGGCAACTTGTAGTGGGTGGATCTGCTCCCCTCCCATAGCTCTGCCCTCTGCACAGTTTATAAAAGTCCTGTGATGATGTCACTGCTACTTTAACATGGTTATAGTTGGGTTTGCAAAGGCATTTGGTGCACACAAATTTGTGGGTTTAGTCAATCATTTTTTGCATATTATTTTTTTTGTGATCTGTGTAATTTAGGACATACAGTAGCAGGGACCAAGAGGTTTGGTATTTTCTTTGGTCATTCTTGTGATTTCAAGGTTCAGCTTAAAGCAATACTAAACACACACTGTTTAATTTTAATTGTCCCTTCTACTTCTGTATATAGATGATGACGCTATAATTATTTTAATAAAAAAAAATGTAAGTACCTTTTTCCTAATCAATATATATCTGTCACAAGACCCAGCTCTTTCCCAGCCTGTCTGCAGGGAAACATAAGCAGGAGGAGCTTGTAGTCCTCTGCTGCTGGTCACACATTCAAAAAAAAAAAAAAAACAGCCTTTAGAATACAGAGTAAAAATAAATAAATAATATTAATAAACTGTATTAAATTGTCATACAAATATATATTTCAAATAAAATCTTTATTATTTTGTGGAAATAATGGTGTGGGCGGATTTCTGCCAGTCACAGTCTGTGTCACGCCCCTCCAGCCTGTGTCTTAGAATAAGAGGGAGGTGAAACCACATTTAATCTACATGTAATATCCTGCCCCTATTGTGTTTAGCTGGTTAGTGGTTATGGAGGAGGAGGGAAGGAGTGGGCTGTCACCACTGTGTATACACCCACAAGTGTAACTCTATAGTCACACGGCTGCTCAGATGTGATAGGGAGGAAATGCTTAGCATAGAAACTCACTGAAAACTGGGCATGTGCAGAGATGCCACCACAGCTGCAAAACCCCTAGCTGAATTGGGTACATGAACAGAAGGTGGAGATAGAGAGCAGCAGGCTCAACCAGGTTTTTTGCAGAGTTCAGAAAATGAATCTCATAGTGACTGAGTATGAACAGCATGTAATACACCATTTCTTGGGAGTTTATTATGATGTGGGTTTAGGCCCCTTTCACACTTGTGCTACTTGTCCTGCGACTTGATTCTGCAAAGTCGCATGACAAGTCATAACCCATGATTTCCAATGAGTACCATTCATATCTGTGCGGCTCCAATTCGTAGCGACTTCAAAGCAGTCCCTGCACTACTTTGGTCTGATTTTAATGTGACTTGAGGTCCATAGACTTCAAGATTACATAGGCATTGCTTCAAGTCGCATCAAAATGCCAGCAAAATCGCATGACTTTCAGATCGCACAAGTGTGAAAGAGGCCTTAGTGACAGTTTAAGGGCTGGTTTTTGTATGCATTGCTCTCTGAAGAGTGATCTGCAGTGGACTGCTTTTTTAAGTAGGCATTTGACAGGTAATAGGGAGGCATTATGCCACCTTCTTGTTTTGTCTTGCACCACTTGTTTTTACCCCCTAAGAACCCGCACCACCCACAACTATATGCATTGCATGTGGTTACTCACGCCCCCTTTTAATTAAATGAATTGGATCTGACTAGTGGTGCTGCCCAACAAACTCGACAGAGGGATAATTTTTGCCACTCCACAATGCAAAACATTAGGACCACAGTCTATGTACACCCCCATCCACTGCCTTTGTAGCTTAGCCACTTCAGCCCCGGAAGGATTTCCAGCTTTAGGACCGGAGCCCTTTTTGCGATTCGGCACTGCGTCGCTTTAACTGAAAATTGCGCGGTCGTGCGACGTTGTACCCAAACGAAATTTGCGTCCTTTCTTTCCCACAAATAGAGCTTTCTTTTGGTGGTATTTGATCCCCTCTGCGTCATTTCTGATCGCCGCTATAAACAAAAGAAGAGCGACAATTTTGCAAAAAAACCCAAATTTCTTACTTTTTGCTAGAATACAAATCCAAAAAAAAAAATATAAAAAAACATTTTTTTCACCGTTTTTGGCCGATTTATATTCTTCCTCATATTTGCGATAAAAAAATCGCAATCGGCTTTTATTGATTGGTTTGCGCAAAAGTGGTCGCGTTTACGGATGATGAGAATTCATTTTTGGGGTTTTTTTTTTTATTTTTTCTAGTAATGGCGGTGATCTGCGATTTTTAGCGGTACTGCGATATTTCAGCGGACATGTCGGACCATTTTGACACTTTTTTGGGACCATTGGCATTTATACAGCGATCAGTGCTATAAAAATGCACTGATTACTGTGTAAATGCCATTGGCAGTGAAGGGGTTAACCTGCAGGGGGCGCTCTAAGGGTTAAGTGTGTTCCCTGGGCGTGTTCTAACTGTGGGGGGACTGCCCTGGCTGGGGAAGGGAAGTGGTCACAGCCTTCGTATACAGGAAGGCTGTGATCACAGCCCTTCCCCCCTCACACAGAACGGAGGTCAGTGTTTACATACACGGACCTCCGTTCCTTCGCTCCAGGGGGGCCATCGCGGGTAGTCGGCGGCAATCAAAGCCGCCGCACCCGCTCCCTGGCCCTCCCCGAACACAGTGAGCGCGCGGGCGCGCCTCCAGCGGCTAGACTCGTATGACGGCGATTTGCGCTCACGAGCCACCTTGCCGCCGTCAATTGCCGATCGGCGGTCGGCAAGGGGTTAAGGGGGAGTGGTTGGGAGTGGTAAAATTGAAGTTCAACCATGTGTTTTTACCACCATCCCCCTAGCCCTACAGCTGCCTTACCCACTTGCTTGAACCCCATTACAATGGTGGTCAATAAGAAGAATGCTCCTTATACTGGTGATCACTGCCCACCTTACAGATAGTTAATCTGATCATTGCTGTTGGGGGTTATATGTCTGAGAGTCAGAAACTGCCTATTGCTCAAGGAACCTCTAGCAACATTTGGAGAAACCTTATGGATCCAAGTAGTTGCGGTTGAGAAAACCTGGTATAGTGCTTTTTAAGTTTTTGGTTTTTAATTAATCATGGTTAGCACTAGAAAAATGAATTTTTTAAAAAGATTACTTAAGTAAATACAAACTATTGCATAAAATTGTATGTAGTATTCTAAATAAATCCAGCATGTGCAACTCTAGTCTCCTCAGCACTTTGTTAGCATTGTATCCTTTTCACCTATTCCATTGTATACAGAGCATTCAGTATAGTATAGAATAGTGATTTAAAAATGATTGTGTTTTTTCCTTAGTTAAAATAAAAAAGAAGTTTATACTCACCTGTTCTGTGCAATGGTATTGCACAGAGTGGCCCCTTACCTCCTCCAACGCCAGCATTGGCTGCTCCTCCTCTCCTCTCAGTGCCCCCATAGCAAGCCATGTGCTATGAGAGCACAAGTATAGGCATGCTCCGGAGCCAAGCTGTGTGTGTCCATAGACACACGCAGCGCAGCTCAGCCACACTTATTCCTCACAGGATTTAACTGACAGCAATGGGGGCCACTGCTCAAAGTGTATCCGTGGAGACTAGATCTAGAGAGACTAGAGAGCTGGATCGAGAACAGACTCAAGTAAGTGTTTAGGCATGGGAGCACCACAAGTGGTAACATTTTTCTTTACATTAATGTAGGGAACTGTCACGTACCTTATGGCTGAGCCTGATGTGCAGTGGGAAGGCCTCTCGCACAGCCCCAGCTCGAAGACCACTGATGTTGAGACAGTGGCTGCGAGAGCGTGGTGAGGTATGGGTGCCTGTGCTGTTTTCTGCGTAGCGGGCACATCAACAGGATGGACCAAATAGCTGGAATAGCAGATGTTGGCAAGAACAGCAGACCCTGGACTGGTGGCAGCAGGCAGTGTTAGGCAGTGGCTAATAGCTGGTGCAGGAAGACTGATGGCCCATGTTAGAGGGTGCTCCAGCAGGAGACCGGCAGGTACATGCAGGGCAGAAGAGACACAGGATGCGTGATCAGACAAGCCGGGCTAGTAACAGATGGTCAGATGCATGCATAGACGGCAGGCAAGGAATGGTCTAGGTACAGGCAAGGGTTGGCAACATGAGATCAGGCAGATAAGCAGAAGGTAGAGGCAAAGTCCAGTGTGTATTTGGGGGTTAGCTCAATGGGGATCACCTTCTCTGGAAAAAGGCAGTTCAAATGGCAGGTTTGCTTAAAATCTGCCTTGTAGCCAGGTTTATTAAAAAGGTTGCATGTAGAAATCAAATAAACAAAACAGAAAATAAATCCTCACCATCCAGGCACTAACTAAACATTTCAGTTTTTCCTAACTGAGCGGTGCAGGGCTTCTCCCAGACACCCACAAAACATAGACAATGCAAATCTTTTTGTCTGAGTCCATAAGCAAACTTCCATACGTCAGCTCTCTCAGGCTGATGGCTCCTTAGTCCCAGACCAGAGCAAAACGTTCCTCTCTTCCTGGTTATTTAAACCACCTGATGGTGGACCACAAAACCTGGTGCCGAGCCAACCCTGCCAAGGTGTTTGGTAAAACCTGGACCGGATTCCATCTTAGTCCACTCCAAATGAATGCATGCAAAGCGACACATAGCGTCCATCGATCACCTTGACATCTACATAACGTCACATATCCCCCCTCTGCTCAAGCCCCTGAGCTGAGCTGTGCTGAGCAACTGTCCCAACCAGACAGTGGACCTGGGAAAGGGCATCTGCATTATTCTGGAGTTTCCCCACTCTATGCTCCACTGTGAACTTGAGTTGAGCTTTCTGCTAAGATAGACCACAGGGTGCTCCTCCCCATCTCTGACCTGGGACAGTACAGTACCCAGTCTCACATCAGAGGCGTCAGTCTATACCACAAATTCCTTTGTGAAATCTGGGGTCACAAGCACAGGTTGTGCAGAAAGGGCTTGCTTCAACATTTGAAATGCCTTCTCTGCCTCCGGATTCCACTTGATCATGACAGGCTCTCTACCATTCGTCAGATCTGTCAGTGGGGCTGCAATGGTGGCAAAATTGGGAATAAAGCCCCTGTAGTATCTTGTGATCCCAAGAAATGCACAAACTTGCTTTTTATTTATAGATTGGGGCCACTTTTGAACTGCCTCAATCTTATCGATCTGAGGTTTATTCAGGCCCCGACCAATAATGTAGCCAAGGTATTTGGCCTCCTCCAAGCCTATGGCACACTTTCTGGGGTTGGCCGTGAGTCCTGCTTTCCTAAAGGAATCTACTACTGCTTGTACCCGGGGCAAATGGAATTCCCAATCTGGGCTGCGGGTGACTACATCATCCAAATAGGTGGCTGTGTATTGGTGATGTGGTCTTAAGGACTTATCCATCATTCTCTAGAAGGAGGAAGGAGCACCATGCAAGCCAAAAGGCATCCGCTTTTACTGGAAGGACCCCTCAGGGGTAAAAAACACAGTTTTCTCTTTTGCAGACTCCGTTAGGGGTATCTGCCAATAACCTTTAGTCAGATCTAAAGTAGTCATGTACCGGGCATTGGGCACACATCTAATTTGGACATGCTGTTTAACTTTCTGAAATCACTACAAAACCTTATCGTTCCATCTGGTTTTGGGACCAATACTATGGGACTGGACCAGTCACTGTGGGACTCCTCTATCACGTCCAGCTCTAACATGTTCTTTACTTCATTTGTAACTGCTTCACGCCTGGCCTCGGGTATTCTCTAGGGCTTTACGTTTACGCAGACACCTGGTTCCATAATTATGTCATGCTGTATAACTGTGGTCAGTGCGGGCAGGTAAGAGTAAAAGTCTCTATTCTTATTCACAAATTCTTTTTTTTTTTAAATCAAACTGGTATTTATTGACCAAAGTACAAAGGAAGGGCAATACAGAATAATAAGGCATACATGGAACCTGTACATTTTGCAATACATCATAACGGTATAGTTACAACTTTTAGGCTTATATGTTATCTCATTGTGAACATTACATTGATTAATATGATAATTACTATCAAAACCCCTCCATTCCCGTATGAGGATCAATCCGACCTTTTCGGCAATACATACTTTTCTACGTATGGGAAAAAGGACAAAAGGTTATGACAGCAGGAGTTAAATTGCAGACTAAAAATGATATGTTTCCTGAGTCTCTCAGTTTCCCCCTCTCTCCACCTTTTGCAACCGAGTCTCCCCCATGGTCACCCGATCCTGGTCCGGTACACTCCCCTCCACAGTAATGATCCCGAGGTCACCCAGGGTCTCTATTCCTCAAAGGCCGGCCAGCAGCCGCTGACCAACCAATTCTAGAGGACTTAGCCCGGGGGTGTCCAGCCAGGGCGCCCATAGTTTCTCAAACTTACCGGGGCAGCCCCTGTGTTGGTAGATGTACTGTTCCAGCTTAAGGGCATATCCCATATGTGAAATCCATAACCTGGTTGATGGTGGCGTATCTAGTGTCCACTTCAAAAGTATTAAATTCCTAGCTTGGAAGAGGGCCCAGGAGACAGCAACTCGGGTGTGTTCAACTGCTATGATATCCTCTAGGGATCCCAATATACAGTGAATGGGATTCAGCGGTATGGTTGTGAGGAACACTTTGTTTATAGTGACCAGGACCCCCCTCCAATATCTGTGAAGCTTCGGGCACCGCCATAAGAGGTGGATGAGGTCTCCCGTTCCCACCCTGCATTTTTTACAAAGGGGACTTGCCAGTATCCCCATTTTATGTAGTGTCACCGGGGTGCGGTGGGACCGCGTTAAAATAAAAAGTTGTGAAATTCTCTGTGCTTGGTTCAGGGAGCAGATGGGAAGTGATTGTAAGGCATCCTCCCACTGACCCCCGGACACCTCACCCAGGTCCTCTTCCCACCTCTGCCTAGCCTTCATAGGATGGTTGTCTAGGTAATCACGTAGGAGCATGTTATAGCACATAGAGATAAAACCCTTAGTCATAGTAGCTGACTTAATCAAGTGGAATATAGGGGTGGGCGATTGAGACCACCCTGTGCCCTCCCCTTGCGCCCTCACCGCATGCTGTAGCAGCAGGTAGTAGAAGGCCATACTAGTTGGTAGGGCATGCCTCTCTTGTAGCGTATTAAAGGGGAGAAGTTTGCCATTGCAGAAAATCTGGGAGAGGTGGGTAATACCATATGCGCACCATTTTGGACCCTGATTTAGCTTGACCAGTTCCTCATATGAGGCATTGTTCCATATGGGACTCAACTCAGTAAACCCCCGCACCCCCTGGAGTTGCTTGGCCTTGTTCCATATTTTTTGCAGTAAGGCATATGTGGGCATTCTTTTGTTCGGTTTCTGGAATTGTTGTGCCTCCAACCCCTCCGGAATGGACCTTGCCCGTGCTCCCCAGAGTAGTAACCTGGCCGTACCGGGAATCTGGTTCTTGGGACATCATCCCCACCAGTTGTTGCAGCTGTGCCGCTAAGTAGTATAGCCAGGGGTTGGGCAGTGCTAGCCCTCCCCCATCCTTGGGGTATTGCAACTGTTCTAGTTTTATTCTGGGTACCTTTGCGGACCACAGAATGCGCCTGAACAGGGAGTTCACTACTCGAAAGGTTTTAAGAGGGATCACCACCGGGGTGTTATGTATCATATATAGGAGTTGGGGCATCAAGATCATTTTAATTAAATTTACTTTACCTGCTAGGGACAATTTTAGCCTATTCCATATGTCAATTTTGTCTCTGAATTTGGTGAGGAGTGGGTATATGTTCAAGTTACAAAAATCTATTGGTTTAGGTGAAATCTGGACCCCCAGGTATTTAAAGTTAGTGACTAGGGGAATATTATTCTGGGATATCCTCTCTCCTTCCGGCAGTTCATCTAATACTAACATCGCAGATTTAGTCCAGTTTATGGTGAGGCCAGAGAAGTGTCCGAATCGCGTTATCAGGGACATAGCTCTTGTCAGCGACTCGGAGACATCTCCAAGAAATAGGAGCATGTCGTCAGCGTATAGCATCATTTTTTTGTGCAATGTGCCATAATTAAATCCGACAATCTGGGCGTCTTCTCGCACCTGGGCGGCCAAAGGCTCGATGGCTAGTGCAAAGAGCAGGGGGGACAGGAGGCATCCCTGTCTAGTCCCCCTGCCCAGAGCAAAAGGAGGTGACAACCTGTCAGAGACTCGTATTGCAGCCTGCGGGGTCTTGTAGAGGAGTCTCGTCCAGGATATAAACGTGTCCCCAAACCCCATGCTAGACAGGACCGCCCACAGGTACCTCCAGCTAACGCTGTCGAATGCCTTATTGGCATCCAGTGAAAGGAGTGCTCTCTGTCCAGTATTGTCCGCCCTGGTCTGCATATTAACAAATAATCTCCTGAGGTTGGTGGCTGTTGACTTGCCCGGCATAAAGCCAGCCTGATCAGGGTGGACAATAGTGTGAATAACTCTGTTAAGTCGCAAGGCTAAGACCTTAGCAAGGATCTTAATATCGCTCTGCAGCAACGATATAGTTCTGTAGGAGCCGGGGTCAAGAGGATCTTTGCCTGGTTTAAGTATGAGGACTATTGTGGCCCTAGTCATGGATGAAGGAAGAGAACCCCGGTCTCTGGAGATGTTGAAGACCTCCAGCAGTCTGGGAAGGGACTCGTCCCCATATTCTGAGTAAACCTCCGCAGGGATGCCGTCATCCCCCGGAGCCTTGCCTACAGCAAACGTACCCACCGCCTCCCGCAGTTCTTCCAGTGACAGAGGTGCATCTAGATCCCTTCTGTCTTCTGAGGACAGTGCAGGGAGGGATATGGAATCCAGATATTCCTCCAATGAGGCATCCGAATAGTTTTCCCTGGGTTTATAAAGAACAGTGTAGAATGAGGCCAACTCTAGGATTATAAGGTCTGGATCATTCACAACCCTCCCCGTCGCTGTTCGTAGCGCTCCTATGGTGGGGGATGGGGTCTGGGATCTGGCAATTTTTGCCAATAATCGACCTGTCCTCTCACCCTCCTCATAGAATGCGGCTTTGGTAAAGAAGCGCTTTTTCTCCGCAGCGGAGGATCTCAGACGGTCCAGAGAGTCCTGGGCCGCCATCCATGCCTCCCTTGCCGAGTCTGTGGGATTTGTAATGTATGCAAGTTCTAGGCTGCTTAGCTGATTCTCCACTAGGTCTCTCAAAGCCTGAGAATTATGTTTTATTGTGTGGATTTCGGCGATGAAGACCCCTCTCAAGTACGCTTTGAAGGCGTCCCATTTGGTCTCCATGGTCGAGATGGTCCTTGAAAAATGACGCTATCTGGCGGCCCACCCCCTCCCGATCTGGGAACAGCTTGAGCCAGAATGCATTAAACCTCCATGGGGCTCTGGGTAGTGTGGAACGGGGGCCCGTAACCAGGCGTGCCACCACAGGTGAGTGATCGGACACTCCCCTGGGATGGTATTCAACCCCATCCACTGCATGGAGAATATTTGACGACCCTATACATAGATCTATACGGGAGAGGGATCCGTGTGTCTTGGAGAAGCAAGAAAACTGTTTGGTGTTAGGGTGCCTCAGTCGCCAAACATCTGTCCAGCCCACCTCGGCCAGCAGACGGCCCAGCACAGTGCCCCGTCCGCTCACCGGGCCCGTGACCGGAGGATGCCTGTCGAGTTGGGGGTGCACATATCCATTAAAATCCCCCATAATCAGAGTAGGAACATCTGGTTTATCTATTTGATATGCCAGCAACAGCTGAAGCACCTCTCTAGAAAATGGGGGGGGGGGGTATATAGATAAAGGCCAAAATAAGAGTCATGCCAGACAATTTACCATATATAAAAACATAACGTCCCTGAGAGTCTATTGCAGCATCTATTTCCTGGAAGGCCAAGGACTTATGTATCAGTACACTCACTCCACGCAAATAAGCGGAGTGAGTGGAATGATATGCCTTGCCCACCCAGGCATATAGGAGATCGAGTCTTTAGTGAGATGCGTTTCTTGGAGAGAAACAATCGCTGGATGGAACTTCTTAAGGTAAGAGTAGATCATGGTCCTTTTTAGCGGGTCATGCACCCCTCTAACATTCCAGGAGACTATTGTTGTAGAAGCCATCTTGAAGCCTGGGAGCAATCAGAGGCAGCGGGGGAACCCGTCACCTCAACAACAGCATGGGTCACATCTTTTCCAACTTGCATCTCAAGCACAGCAGGCGGTCTTGAAGTGGAGAGAGGAAAGCGAAACAAGGCATATCTTGGTCTTGGGAATACTACCAGCCAGTTGAATATTAGTCCGTTCATTTGCGTAGCAGAAATAGAGTTCTGGTTCCTTCTATTTCCTTGAACTGATAACATTGAATGTCTTAACAGTGGTGAAAGGGCAGTAGGCTCCGGCCCACCATATCCCTTCACCAGGTCAACAAAACTTTTGCCAACAGGGCTTCCAAACAACTGTCGTAGAGACCTCAGCTCTACCAAACTGTGGACTAATTTGGATGTCCGCATTGAGTCCAGGAGCAGGTCGAGTGTGGTACACACCCAGAGGACCAAAAGTTGGTACGCTGACAATGAGACTGTTAACTCCTCCCAGTGGTTTGGTATTTGAGTCCAGGTATTCATAAGGTAAGTTTCCTTGCTGTCTGATTCCGCACCCTGCTAACGGTCTTCTCCTCTGTCAACTTGGGGCCTATGCCGTAGGTTTTGTTCATTATGATCTAGCCATTCGGCGGCCTCAGCAGCTGTCTCGAAGAAAGAGACCTGTCCCCTGCCCATTATACGGAGTTTGGCCGGGTAAAGCATCGCGTAGGTAATCTGGAGGCGCTGCAGTCTTTGTTTGACATTCATGAATTTTAGCCGTTTGCGCTGTACTTCAGCCGAGAAGTCTGGGTAGAAGGAGACTCTGCTGCCATTGTATTGAATTGCTCCCCTTTCTCTTGCTAGTCGCAGGATCACCTCCCTGTCTCTGTAATTCAGTATCCTGGCCAGTATAGCCCGGGGTCTGTTTCCAGGTGGTGGAGGGCGCGGTGGAGTGCGGTGGGCCCGCTCGACTGCGAATAGAGGAGAGAAGGCCTCCCAGCCAAAGATTTCCAAAAGCCAGTCCTCCACAAAGGATGTGGGGTCCCGGCCCTCCGCCTTCTCCGGTAGGCCCACAATGCGCACATTGTTCCGCCTCAGGCGGTTCTCAATGTCGTCTGTTTTGGCAGTGTTCTGTGCAGCTTGTTGTGCAGCGGTTCTTGTGTCTCTGATCAGGGGTGGTAGTTGATCCTCCATGTCACTAATTCTGCCCTCCGCTGCTGTAGTGCGCTCTCTGATCTTTTGAAGGTCTTGGTGCAGCAAGGAGACCGACTCAGCTAGCCCCCCAAACTGTGTTTTCAAATCATCAACTGCCGCGGTGCACTTGTGAACCGCTATCAGAATGTCAGATAGTGTGGGCTGGTTGTTCTCCTCACCGAGGCCCTCAGTATTGTTTGCGCTAAGCCCCAGTGAAGTCTCCAATGGTAGCGTATCATCTTGCCCCCCCATCTCCACGTCTTCAGCTTGGGCAGTGGGTGTGGAGTGCACTGCGGCTGATACCTTCTGAGTGTAGAAAAGCATGTCTCAGGGCTGCTCTTTAGAGCTTTTAGGAGGTTTAGGCTGCTTACCCTCTCTTTCCTGCTGTTTATCAGTGCCACGAGGGACGCGCTGAGGAAGCTGCAGGCTGTCGCCATCTTGGGCCTCCCTGGCCGGACAGGCCGCGGGGGGTTTATCGGCTTTACGTGACATCTCTCCTCTCGGATGCGGGCTGCAAGTATCCCCGGTACCTTCCGGACAGCAGGGAGCGGGTAGTGGAGGATGTTGGAACGGTAGTTCAGTGGGGGAAAGGATCGTTGCAGGATGTAGTCAGCGGGAGCTCCGTGAAGTGCGACTGTTCACATGCCTGTGCAGGCCACGCCCCCCCATTCACAAATTCTTTAATGTCCTTCTGTTGGGCCACTGACAAGGTTTCAGTTATGGGTACTTCAGGAGTCACAGGTGCCATGTCCTTTTGGGGGGTTGGTATTGCCAGTAAAGTCTCTCTGTCCTTCCAAGGTTTCAAGAGATTAACATGATATATTTACTCGGTTTTTCTTTCCCCTGGCTGGTAGACTTTGTAGTTTACCTCCCCTACTTTTTCCATAATTCCAAAGGGACCTTGCCACTTTTCTAGGAATTTACTCTCAACGGTGGGGACTAGTACCAGCACTCTATCACCAGGGTTGCATTAGTGAGATATGCTCAATGACGCTTCTATTAGGCGTGGTCGCTCCATCCCACGTTTCTTTTGCAACATCTAGCAACCCCCTGGGATGTCTCCCATACAGTACTTCAAAAGGGGAGTAACCTGTAGATGCCTGAGGTACCTCCCGTATGGCAAACATGAGGTATGGCAGCAAAAAATCCCAATTTCTCCCATCTTTGTCCACCACCTTTTTAAACATACTTTTGAGCGTTTCGTTAAATTTCTCTACAAGACTGTCAAATCGTGGGTGGTAGACAGAGGTACAGAGATGGGAGATTTTGAACAACTTACACAATTCTTTAGTGACTCGAGACATAAACTGGGTGCGTTGATCTGTCAATATCTCTTTTGCAATACCTACACAACTAAATACCTGGACAAGCTCTTTGGCAATAGTTTTAGCTGAGGTATTACGCAAGGGAATGGATTCAGGATATTGTATGTCATAGTCCAGTATTACCAGTATGTGCTCTATGGCCTCGAGCAGACTTTACTACTGGTCCCCACCAGATCCATGCCAATCCTTTCAAAAGGCACCTCAATGATCGGCAATGGCACTAGCGGACTGCAAAAATGGGGCGATGGCACAGAATACTGACACTCTGGGCATGATCCACAATATTCTTTGACATCTGTATATAACCCGGGCCAAAAGAATCTCATGGGTTATTCTCTCCCTGGTCTTCGATACCCAGATTCCCCCCATCATATGACCATGGGCCAAATCTAATACCATCCGGCGATAGGGTTTGGGAACCACCAGCTGCTCTACCTCCTCCTCCCCTTGCTTTACCACCTGATACAGCAAGTTATTTTTAAGAACCATGTAGGAAAAAGAGACACCCCTATATTAGGTTCAACAGGTTCCCCATCTACCATTTTAATGTTTTCTCTGGCTCTATTGAGTGTGGCATCTTTTAGTTGTTCGGTACAAAAATCATCTTTTCTGACTTCTAAGTCAGGCACCACATTCTGTCCACTCTCACTAACAGAGCCAAAGATTCGAGTCCAAATGAACGCATGCAAGGCACCACATAGCGTCCATCGATCACCTCGCTTCGCATAATGTCACACCAGATACAGGCCAGTCATGGCAGGAGATATTCAAGTGAAGTCAGAGGCAAGCCAGGTCTAATACAGAAGGAAGCAGGTTCAAGAAAATGGGAATGGCTGCAGATCAGACAGCAATGGACTAGTGCAACTGTTACACCTACATATGTCATGTGGTGGCAGCGTTAATGGCGAATATACACGCACATATGCATAGGCACGCGCGCCTCCGTGTGAATATTTGTTCGCATGTGCACATATGTGCTCCTGTGCCTGGTAAGATGGGCACCTGCAGGATCGCACTTGCCCATGTGCATTTGTATCTGCCTCCGAGCATCAGCTGCTCTATGGCCAACACGTCCCTGACAGGAACGCATTAACGTAAAAAACATTTTAGCATTAGAACAACTTTAAATGTTATTGGATAACTAATTCCCGAGTTTCAATTCACTCCCAAGTCTTCTCTCTTTTTCTGTTTACTGGGGCCATGTCCTTCTTACAGGTATCCATGTCACTGTGTGTTTGAAGTGGACACTTCCCATTGGCTGTCCTGCAGTGCCGTCTTCTCAGGATCCAGAAAAGGAACTTCAGAAAGGGACATCAGCGTGAGAGGGCCAATGGACCAGATGACATAGGCACATTTGCTGTGCTGGATTATCAGTTCTCCACACCAAGAAATTATATTTTTAAATGGAATTAGCAGAACAAGGAGCCAGTCAGTTATGCTGTAGTACTCATGTTCTAAAAAGGAAATTGCTGATAGAAGGAGCAAGCAGAGTGACAGAAAGATGAGTTCATCCGTCTGCAGGTTAACTCTCACTGTCCAATCACAGGCTTGGGGAGGAACATTGGCAGTGTACTACAGGTTATTTACATGGGCAGTGTGACTTTTTTTTTAAACAGATTCACACAGAGGCAAGAAATAATCGCAAAGTTGAATGCTTTACAGTCTGTAATGTTACCATCAGCAACACTTTCTCACATCAATAGTAATCTCTTCTTTAGGACTTTGCTCAGTCCCCAACTCACATACCATGCCAACTGTAGCATAATTCCCAGAATGGCCAAGACCTGTCACTTCTTGCCTGCAGCTAACAGTGCCACATTAATGGTAGCTCTAATCCATATCCATTCCATGTAGAAAAGGGAATGATTGGTTTGGCTTGCTGTGAGACTTTTGTAGTTGGAAAAGGTCCCTGTGTGACTGGAACTTGAAAACTGCCCAGTTCTCACAATTGATGCTTGAAAGCAAGTTCTGTAATCCACTTGGCAGACCTGATGTATTAATCATATCTTTCTCTTTTGCTCTATGTGCTATCGTCCTTAGTGGTTCTATCTAAGTCTTGTTTTTTACCTGATCTGCTATCCTCACTCTCTCTGAGCCCCAGGTGTAGGGCCCCATCTCTGGTGCTTTCCCTATGGTTTCCAAAAACCTCCAGCAAATGTACAGAATTGTCAGTTTCTGGAACCTTCTATCCACTTGAAAATTCTAGAATATACAGTACTGGACAACTATACATATAGACGGTGCTAGAAATTCCGTGAATTCCTTTTGTCGCATTACACACAGGTACTATGACTCAAAATGGTCATACTAATGAACCAGATTTTTACGTTTGCCCATCTCTGACATATTTATGCATATATAGTTTGGTTTTTACTCCATTACAAAGACTACTCAAGGTCATTGCCCTGTAAGCAGATTGTGCCTGATTTACAAAACCTTAATCTATTAAACGGAATGGTCTCCATGTAATCAGTCTCTGCTGCACAGAGAATATCCCTGGTGAGGTATGTATACTAATGAGGTATTTATCAGTGTCAGACAGAGATATCCTTAAGTCGTTGCCATCTGAACCCGCAGTCTGATTAAACAATTAAACAGGCAATGTCTGGTGGAGAACTAATACTCCTTAATGCTTCATTATCTATTGCAGTTAGCAGGGCTTCATCTGACGCTTTTCTAACTTTCCACATTTTTTTTTCCTCTTTTCTTTAAACCCCCAGAGAAGATGGATGTCTTCCACTCTCATCTCTCTTCTTTCAAGGAGTGGATGGGCATATTTGTACTCTGTGAATAGGCAGGCTAAGTTCAGCTTAAAGTGAACCTTTCGTGTTCTTAAAATGTATGAACCAGCTATACTGCATGAGTGCAAACACCATAAAGCACACCCTGCGATGCTGTAGCGTTCCTGGTTTTGCAGTCCAGAATATTTACTGGCCTTCACTTATGTCCAAGTCAGCCCTAGGCCACATCTCCCACAGCAACATCTAATACCAGATCCTCCACTGGCCATTAAGGTTTGGCACTTAGTGCTTACTTGGGCAAAAGTTGAGCCAAATATACAGCTGTTTAATGTGATAGATATAAAAAAGACATATAGATTGCACTGAGGATTGTCACAGGTACTTGCAAGCACCACATGTGCCTGCACAACTTTCCTTTATACTGCACTTAGTCTTTATATGGTGGTTGGCTGTTTAGGTAAAACCCAGCTGCCAAAGTTGTTTCAATAGACACACACCTTGGATAGCCTAAAGTTGCATATTTATGCAAATAGAGGAGGAAGGGAAAAGCATTTAAACACAAGCAGGTTGAGAAAATGCAGCCCAGCCACTGGAATGATCCCCTAAGAACAGTCAACCATAGAATGACCAGAGACATCAGAGAGCACCGACACACATATAATTGTTTCCTAAAGTGGAATCTATGGATTTACACATGCTCAGAAAATATACAGTCATGGTATCTGTAGACCAGGGGTAGGCAACCTAAAAGAGGTGGAGATCTACCTCAACAACATGGGAGAAGTCAACGATCACCAGGCACAGTGTTACCTCCTCACACCTGATTTGAAACCTCTAATTCTGTACTACTGTGTTGCAATTGCGTGCATTACACAGCAATTATGAGTTGCAATCGACTTCATACTTATGTGAAGATCTCTTCTTTCCTGCTGCTGACACCACTCTGGAGACTGCTAGCCCGGATAAGAGATAAGCTCCAACTTTACAAGCAATTCCTCTGCATTGCACCCTGTTTGATGTTGATGCTCTGGGATGTCAGGTCAACAAGCCCAGACTGTGATCTACCAATCACCTGGCCGCGATCTACTGGCTGCTGACCCCCACTGTAGACAGTGCATTGACCAATGTAAGGCACTATTGACTTCCATTGGTTGGTTCCAAAGTTCAAAACATCCTGGCAAGGTAAGTTGTTTCTTGACATAAAATTACCGTCGGAAGCCTAGGCAACCTCTGTGCTCCAACATATGAAGGTGTGGCTCCATAGCTCCGAGAAAAGGTAATGCTGGAACCTAAAGACACTTACCCTGCATTTTCACCTGCTTTGATTCCAGGCCATTCAGAAGATATTTATAATTATGCTGATCTAGCTAGCAAGGTAGCTAGACGCTTTGCATTGTTCTGTAATTCTTTACTTGCATGAGTAATGCTTGCCATGGACAGTCAGATATCTCATCAAGAAAGACAAGTGGTGAAACATTTGCCCATTCTCTGTGGCATTGTTGCTTCACTAAAGATACTCATTCAATTCTCTCCATAGAAATATAAGAATTGGTTCTTACTCTCAGAGAAAATTTTCAATCCTGAATGTGCTAATAAACCATTGAAATAATTGGAAGGCTTATTGGCCTTTGTAAGAAACCCCTGCATAGTCCTATTGTTGCAGGCTATGCTGGAATCCTGCATGGTGCTTGCAAAGCTCAGCACATGTATAAGCACCTTACATCTGCTGTAAATGTAGTTAATTTGAATTATGAAGATAATCCATTTACTGAGGATTCTTCTCTGCCAGTGTCCCTGACATACACAGCTGTCATCCTTGTGTCATTCTTTAGCATTCCATAAGAAATATTTCTCCCTTCGGTTCCAGAAAAGCAGATTAGAGTCAGTTTAAAAGTAAAAATACACACATACATATACAGTATACTGAGCTGACAAATTGTGCTGCTATGTAAGGTTGCAAATGACCTAATCTAGATTATGCTCAACTGCCAAGTCATATATTGATCTGGGCCTGGCATGTCAAGGATTGCTAAAAAGGCTACAGGATTTTATGCTGACCCAAAAGTCTGTTTCAAACATTTTGCTGTCTCACTGTGCAGTTTTGGTTTACCTATTGGTGACTGAGTTGTAGGCAGCCCTTCCATTCTAGGAATAAATAAAGATAATCTGTCTCCGCTTGCTAGAGAACATATTGGGGCTGATTTACAGGACAACTTGAAGCCATAGAACATGAGCAAGCATTAAGAAGTTGCCCTTAAAAATGTATATGTGAACTATTTTATGTGAAAGCCAACACAACCAGTTCTATGTCTGTACGTTTTTCCTCTGCAGTTCAGCAAAATGCATTGGGTGCCAGCAATGGAAGAACATCAGCACATCAGCACACCGATGAGGTCATCACTCTGCTCAATTTGCTCTCTCCTCTTGTCAGCAAGGTCACAGTGTTAGAGCAAAATTAACTATACAATATAGTACAGCCTAATTATATTTTCGTCCCTCCCATTTCCAACCCGAGTCCTGTTGTGCAGAGCATTACAAGAATCTAACATGAATACAGATTTAAGTTTGCATACTGCATTTGCAAATACATTTAAAGTGATAGTCTATCTTTAACCACTTCAGCCCCGGAAGGATTTCCCACTGTAGGACCAGAGCACTTTTTGTGATTCGGCACTGCGTCATTTTAACTGACAATTGCGCGGTTGTGCGACGTTGTACCCAAATGAAATTTGCTTCCTTTTTTTCCCATAAATAGAGCTTTCTTTTGGTGGTATTTGGTCACCGCTGCGTCATTTCTGATCGCCGCTATAAACAAAGAAAGAGCGACAATTTTGCAAAAAAAAAAAAACAATATTTCTTACTTTTTGCTAAAATACAAATCCAAAAAAAATATAAAAAAACAAATGTATTCATCGGTTTTGGCCGATTTATATTCCTCCTCATATTTTTGGTAAAAAAAAATTGCAATCAGCGTTTATTGATTGGTTTGTGCAAAAGTTGCCGCATTTACGGATGATGAGAATTAATTTCTGGGTTTTTTTTTTTTTTCACTTTTTACTAGTAATGGTGGCGATCTGCGATTTTTAGCGGTACTGCGATATTGCGGCGGACATGTTGGACCATTTTGACACTTTTTTGGGACCATTGGCATCTATACAGCGATCAGTGCTATAAAAATGCACTGATCACTGTGTAAATGCCATTGGCAGTGAAGGGATTAACCTGCAGGGGGCAGGGAAGGGGTTAACTGTGTTTTTTAGGCAAGTTCTAACTGTGAGGGGACTGGGCTACCTTGGGCATAAGAGATCTAACTGATCCCAGTGACAGGGATCAGTAGATATCTTATGTCCCCACTGACAGAGCGGGGAACCGCCGTGTTTACATCGGCGGTTTCCCATTCTTTCACTCTGGCAACTCATCGCGGCTCGCCGGCAGACATCGGGTCCGCCCGAGCCGCGGGCACACTCCTCAAGTCCCCTAGCTGCGCATCCGCGAATCACCATTTATTTACGGCGATTCGCGGGACAGTGCCACACTGCCGCGGTAAATATTCTGTGTGCGGTGTGGAACTGGTTAAAAACCATTTAAAGGTTTTTAATGTCTACATACTGTAACTGAAATAAATGTTGATCTTCTATGTCTGTGTAGCGGTGTCCCCACCCTCTAAAGGCTTAATGGTGACCTCCAGAGTCAGGGGCAGCTGACATTCCTCCTCAAGGTATAGGTTACTAGGCATGGTGGGTGTAATGCAAGTTGGAAACATGGGCGCCAGTCACTTTTTGAATGCAAAAACAGATTTATTGTCTCTTAACAAGAACTGTGGGAGAGAGGGTTAGGACTAAGACTTCCTTAGGCAGATGCAATAGCAATTAGCAGTCTCAGAGGCAAAAATAGTAATAGGCAGACGGCTATACAGGCAGAGGGCCTTTAAGCTGGTTGCAGTAAACTATATTTGTAGATCTGCTGTCTCCTATAGCAACTGAACTTTCAACAGTCAATATACATCTGTACATGTAAGTCATGGTATCCCGTTGTAGATCTTCTCTCACATCTCACAGTATCCTACTGTAGATCTTCACATTGAGCTCCCATTCTCTAACTAGACTTCCAAGATCCCAGCCACCACTGGATCACCAGAGCTCTTCCACAGCTAACCCACTGTATATTCCTCAAGCTCCACCCATGCTAACCCACTGAGTCCCTGACTTGGCACTCTGCTGAGGCTTTCCCACTTCTTCACCGTCCCTGGCTGGTGAAAAGGCTGCTCTGGTACTTCTTCATACTTCCATACACTGGCCTCTGATAACAGGAGTGGTTGTCCCTTTGTGACAACTGCTTCCCCTTTACCTCTGACCTTGATCCTCACTTGCCTCAGGCAACAGGAGTGGTCATCCCTTATGGCAACTGCTTCTCCTTCACCTCTGGCAGCGATTTGGCTCCCTGTCCGGTGGAACCTCTGCAACTTGGTTGGGCTTCCGTCCAAAAGCCCCAACCCTGTGCTGCTTCTCTCAATCCTGGATAGGCCTAAGGCAGCCTAGCAGACAGGTGCTCCTGGATAGCCTCAGGCTTCTGGCCTAGCAACCGGGAGCAATACTACACACGTCCACCCAGGCAGCTGTCCAGGTGGCACTGAACCCCAATCACTTGACTCCTCCCAAATAAACAGGCTCTCCCAGTAGGCCAAGGGGCCAAAAAAACCCTGCCAATTTGCTGAGACAACATATCTACTTTTAATCTGAATTCACTATGCTCTTATCATTCTAAAGCCACAGGGAACAATGCCACCTCGTGACAGAAGAGAGAGGTGCATCAAATTCAGGTTTAGGTCAGTGTATCTCCCTAACAATTAGTCAAGCTAGTTACCACTTAGCAGAACTAAATTTGTTAGCAGCCCTGTTTAGGACCAGGGTGCTACATCTGCATGTAGTTTGATGTAACTTGAAGTCTTTACTTCAAGAGTAACTTATAGTTTGAAGGAAAGGAAAGTGAAGGTGATTCATACATTGTCCTCATACATCTACTGATGTATAGGATCACCAGCTTGGCAGCTGATGAACCTGCAAGTAAACTCCTCTCTGCTTAGAACAATAAAGTAGATGCAAGTTCAGCTCGTTCCCTATGCCCTAGTCAGAAAAAAAGCAGAGAAGAACCAAAACAGTGCAAGTTAAAGAGGAACTAAAGTCAGAAAAAAAGTGTCTTCTACAATAAAATAAATGTATCTGCCTGTTAGCAATCATCTGCAGAATGTACATTGATCTGTGCATATGCCACATAGTTTCCATGTTCAAGAACGATGCCAGAATTCCGAGTCCGTGCAGGAGTGACTTAATATTGCCAATCAAGATTGTTGAGGACCAGCACCCAGAACAAGCCAGAGTGAAGATGCCTGTGCTGACAAGAGACCTCTTGGCATCAGGCCATTGGAGTAGAGGTGAGTAATCCTGGGTTTAGCTCTGCTTTAAAAATTAAAAAAGGACCGCAAAGATGACAATCAGATCATGATACAAATACGTGTAGAAAAAAATAGCTGCATATTCATGTAACCTCTAAATCACAAGATCCCAGATCTTGCCTATAAAATACAGTAGGAGGAACACCAAACTCCATAAACTGGACTCTCAGGCACCAGAAACAAAAACAATTTTTTCAAACAATGATCCAGTTTCAGCAAAAAACTCATCCAGTAGCATATTTATTACAGGAATTATATAGCGCCAATTATTCACACAGTGCTTTATATATTGTTCATTCACACCAGTCCCTGACCTCAAGGATCACATGCATACATACACATGCTAGAGCTAAATTAGACAGGAGCCAATTAACCCACCAACATGTCTTTGGAGTATGGGAAGAAACTGGGTTACCCGGAGAAAACCCACGCAAGACAAGGGAGAGCATGTCAATTCCATGCAGGTAGTGACTTGATTGGCATTCAAACATACACTATATTACCAAAAGTATTGGGACACCTGCCTTTACACGCACATGAACTTTAATGGCATCCCAGCCTTAGTCCATGGGGTTCAATATTGAGTTGGCCCACCCTTTGCAGCTATAACTGCATCAACTCTGATGTGGACCAGAAGACCTGACTTGCAGTCTCCGCTCTAATTCATCCCAAAGGTGCCTGTCGGGTTGAGGTCAGGACTCTGTGCAGGCCAGTCAAGTTCCTCTATCCCAAACTCGCTCATTTATGTCTTTATGGACCTTGCTTGTGCACTGGTGTGCAGTCATGTTGGAACAGGAAGGGGCCATCCCCAAACTGTACCTACAAAGTTGGGAGCATGAAATTGTCCAAAATGTCATGGTATGCTGACGCCTTAATAGTTCCCTTCACTGGAAGTAAGGGGCCAGTCCCAACCCCTGAAAAACAATCCCACACCATAATCCCCCCTCCTCCAAATGATTTGGACCAGTGCACAAAGCAAGGTCCATATAGACATGGATGAGTGAGTTTGGGATGGACGAACTTGACTGGCTTGCACAGAGTCCTGACCTCAATCGAATAGAACACCTTTGGGATGAATTACAGCAGAGACTGCGAGCCAGGCCTTCTCTATCCACATCAGTGCCTGACCTTACAAATCCGCTTCTGGAACAACGGTCAAACATTCCCATAGACACACTCCTAAACCTTGTGGACAGCCTTCCCAGAAGAGTTGAAGCTGTTATAGCTGCAAAGGGTGGGCCAACTCAATGTTGAACCCTACAGACTAAGACTGGAACGTCACTACAGTTCGTGTAAAAGTCAGGCGTCACAATACTTTTGGTAATATAATGTAAGACCCGAAATCTGGGTGAAATTTGACGCCACTGCAAAATATTTAGATATGCGCTATGATTGTGGTTACTGGTAGTGCTATAGCCTATTTCATAATTACATAGTTACATACTGTAGTTAGTCAGGTTGAAAAAAGACACAAGTCCAGCTAGTTCAACCAAAAAAAAAAAAAAGATATATAACTAGAGTTGAGCGAAGCTGAACTGTAAAGTTCGGGTAGGTACCGAACTTTGGGGTGTCCGGGACCCGGACCCGAACACGGACATTTCAAAAAACGTTCGGGTTCTGGTAGTTGATCACGCATGTTGAATAGCTGCAGGACAGCCAATCAACAAGCGTTTCACTGGTTTGCCCTTAGAAGCCATCACAGCCATGCCTACTAATGGCATGGCTGTGATTGGCCAGTGCATCATGTGACCCAGCCTCTTTATAAGCTGGAGTCACTTAGTGCTGCAGTCACATGCTCTCTGAGACTGACTAGTGTAGGTAGAGGAAGCTGCCGGCGCTGTGAGGGACAGATTGCAAATATTATAACATCTCATCCTGCATTACAGAACGATCTGATTGTGGACTAATTAGAGATTACTACTACTGCTGCTCTGAGGGACAGATTGCAGATCTCACCCTGCATTACACAACAATCTGATTCTGGACTAATTAGCGATTTCTCATACTGCTGCTTTGAGTGACAGATTGCAGATCTCACCCTGCATTACAGAACGATCTGACTGTACTAGGTAGAGGCTAATGCTTAGAGGGACAGATTATTGTTCTAAAATCATCGCCTACTCCTATAGGGCCAGGTTCCAGCTGTTGCTGTAAGGGACAGATTATTGTTCAAAAAGCATTGCCTACTCCTATAGGGTCAGGTTCCAGCTGTTGCTGTAAGGGACAGATTATTGTTCTAAAATCATTGCCTACTCCTATAGGGCCAGGTTTCAGCTGTTGCTGTAAGGGACAGATTATTGTTCAAAAATAATCGCCTACTTCCGCTACTAAAATCTTGTTATTAGACAGGGAGATTCGTAATCGGAGATGGATCATGTCAGTCTAGCAAGACATTACGTCCCACTCTAGACGTTAGACAGTGAGTTTCGTCGTCATACTCTTTAGCGATTAATCAGGTCTTAGTCTAACAACACATTACGTCCCACTCTAGACGTTAGACAGGGAGTCTCGTCGTCATCA
>BLSH010413349.1:196011-213938 GCA_018402905.1 Glandirana rugosa | reverse complement strand
ATTTATTTGTAGGGCACTTGCCCTAGTTTGAAGATGATTTTAGAACAGTTATATGGCTTCTACCGTTAATTAATACTTTTCAGACACAGTTTGAAGATGATCCACATTCATCTCCATTTTTGCATTTTTTATGTTTTTATTTTTTTTAAAATATTTAAAGTTATTTCCCTGTCCCCATTTTTTTGTAGGGCACTTGCCCTACCCTTACCCCCATTTTACTTCCTTTTGCAGCCCTCTGGGGCTTTCCAGGACTTTCCTACAGCCATTTTTGTGCCTAAAAGTTCGGGTCCCCATTGATTTCAATGGGGTTCGTTGTCCGTGCGATCGTTCGGGTTCCGTCCGGACCCGGACCCGGACTTTGTCCCGAAGTTCGGACGGACCAGCAGAACCCGAACGTCCAGGTGTTCGCTCAACTCTAATTATGACTATTAGGGCAGCAAGCTTTGCTGATTGGTACACTGTAGCGTTGGACCACTATATAAACACCACATCTCTATTTTCTGTCCTTAGTTCATTTGCACTTTACAGGTTTTCTTTAGTACCAATCAGCTTGTGGATAGGATTTTCAGAAAAATGGAGAGGCATATAGTTCGAGAGGCAGCAATCAGTCTGGAAGAGGCCCTGTGCAGAGTGGAGGTTGTGTTTATGGAAATACTTTGTAAATTAGTGTTAAGATTTAAAAAAATGATTGACAACTACTTGCTAAGAGGCCTGCACTATGTATCAGGAAATATACATGAGTATGGAATGATCATAGAGGCTTAAACATTTAAACTGAGTTTAGATTTTCCATCCTTTGCTGGCTGTATACAGACAGGATTTACTGTGTATTATCCTGCATGAGATGCACCAAAAGCACTCAGCTCTCATTGAGCACAGCCAATATGCTTTGTTTTGCGCTATGCAGAACCAGCTATCTCTCAGCATACCGTAATTTGTTGTGTTTACTGGGTAAATTATATAAATGAAGACACAGTAATGATATGTTCACGTTCCCCGCAGCTATTCTGCCAGCAGGCCTTACCCAGCTCAGACTTGTGATACATCATAATTGTATGGAAACAGGAAATGTACCCATATGAACCAAGGCGAGGGCTAATATAGGTTTTGTGAAATTGCTGCTGACATGCTGTAAATGATTACATATTAATGACATCCGGAAACAAGAGGTAGGAGAAAAGAAGCTTTGTTCTATATTATGTAGCAAATGGGAAACATGAAAGAAGATATCTTGCTGATTGTGTTCAAGAGAGTGAGTAAAATGTTTATTTCACAAATAAAGGCTTTATAAAATGTGCAGTCAGTAATTAGTGCAAAAAGAGTGCAGAACTTGGATAACATAAGAATGTGTAGTACAAGAATTAGGTTACTCACAGAAGCAAAGGCAAAGCATCTTGTCCCCATGTTGATGAAGAAAAGGCCTGGTGGTTGTGATGGTCTGCGGGTGGGGGGGTTTATTGGAACTTAAAAGTCCCCTATAACAATAAGGGGGCCCCCAGATACCCCCCATGTCATGGGTATCCACTCCCACTTCCCCATATCTCGCCAAGGCGAGAATGATTATTATTACTATACAGGATTTATATAGCGCTGACAGTTTACGCAGCATTTTATAACTTGAGGGTAGACAGTACAACTAGAATACACTTTAATACAGTAGGAATCAGGGATTCCTGCTCATTAGAGCTTACAATATAAGAGGGAGGGTCAAGAGATACAAGGGTTAATAACTGTGGGGCATGTGCTGATGGAGAAAATAAATGTACAGTTGTTAGGTGTGGGACAGTTAGGCTTCCCTGGAGAGATGAGTTTTTAGGGATCGTCTGGAAGTGGACAAAGTAGGAGATAGTCAGACCGATTGGGGTAGAACATTCAAGAGGAGAAGTCCTGGAGGTGAGCATGGGATGAGGTGACAAGCATAGGTGTGCGCAACCTATTGCATTAGGGTGTGCACCCCAAAACTCTGATGTCAGTATACTGACGATGTCAGCAGAGCAATGGACAGTGTCAGTAGGGCAGAGATTGGTGTCAGTAGGGCGGTGGACAGTGTCAGTCGTCTTTATTTTTTTTTTTTTTACAATTTTTTTAGAAACCCCCTTAGGGGACTTTGGTGAAATATCAGGGGTCTAAACAGGGGGAATATGCATCACACAGGGTGATTAGGGTGTGCCCAGGCACACCTGGCACACCCGGTGTGCACGCCTATGGTGACAAGGGAGCTAGAGAGCAGATGGTCTTGGGAGGAGCAAAGAGAAAAAAAATTGGTTGGTATTTTGAGACAAGGTTAGTGATTTAACTGGGGGCCAGGTTGTGGGTGGCTTTGTAAGTTATTGTTAGTATCTTGAATTTAATTAGTTGGTTGAGTGGCAGCCATTGGAGGAATTGGCAGAGAGGAGTAGCACTGATTGGTTGGTAAGGTGGATGAGCCTGGCAGCAGCATTCATGATGGACTGAAGGGGGGGTAGCCTATATAAAGGTAAGCCAATGAGGAGGGAGGTGCAGTAGTCGAGGTGAGAGATGACCAGGGAGTGGATTAAAAGCTTTGTGGTGTCATTGGCTAGGAAGGGGCATATCTTGGAGATGTTGCGGAGGTTGAGACGGACAGCGATTGGATGTGGAGCTGAAAGGATAGTTCAGAGTCCAGGATTACACCTAGTACCTTGGCATGGGGGTATGGGTTGATAGTTGAGCCGTTGATTTTAGCAGAGGAATCAGGGGAAGAGGCACGTGGGGGAGGAAATATCATGAGCTTGGTTTTGGATAGATTGAGTTTGAGGAAGTGATGTGCCATCCAGGCTGATATGTCTGTTAGCAAGTTGGTGATGCGTGAGGAGACAGAAGGAGTAGGCTGGGGGATGGAGAGATAGATTGATGTCACCTAAGTACTTGATCGCTCCCAACTCCCCAATTGAAGCTTTGTGGGATGGCACACATCTCAGGAGGCTAGTCATGCGTCACAAGGAAGCGACAGCTGTCTCCAAAATCTAAGATGTCAGCATGGAGGAATGAAAATGACACCCTTGAAAAGCATTGGTTGCACAGAAGACAGCACTGCACTGCATGAACTTGCAAATATCTGTTACTTAAAAGTCAGCAGTTACAATATTTTTAGCTGCTGACTTTTAATTTTGCCATCCTCCTGCGAGCAAGGTGCAGCGTGGTGTGGTGGGCAGTGAACACACAGAGTCCAAGATAGACAAGGACAGTATATTGTAGAAAGTTCCAACAAAATACAACTAGGTCCCGTGGGTAGGCACAGCCATCCGGTGCCACTTACAAACAGTAATAGCAATCTGTAGTCTTGAATGATGCTGACAGTGTCTGCAAGAGGAATGAGTATATGGCCTGCCCAGCCCATACCCAAAGGGGAGGCTTCCTGTGAGGAGAAGATGTAGTCCCTGCACTTTCCCCTCTCCTCTGGAATCTACCCCTAACACTAAACACTGCCCCTGATAGACGGGGGGCTTGTCCCCACACTAACCACTCGCACAATGTGCACCAAATCAGGGAGCTAGGAACTTAAATTGGCTTTACCCTCAACCAAGATGGCTGCAGAGGTCACAAGGGAGCACCAACATCCAATCAGACAGCTATTCCCCTGTTGACCACAGGAAATCAAGTTCCTTATGACTTGCTTCCCCTTCTGCATTGTCACTACAGTCAAGCTACTCCTACAGTGGGGAATACAGACTGCACCTGCCTACTCTCCTTTGAAGTTCTTCTGAGCTCATACAGTGGCAGTATATCTGAATAATCAGACTGCAGTACCAGATTTTTCCTGTGGGTGTTGCTGTAGGCAAAGTCTGGTATCCCACCTAGCTTTAGTGAATAGGGGTTGTTATAAGGAGGGGAGTGTCCATGTTGCTAAGGAGTTGTATTCAGCCGTACAATTTTAATGAATTCTGGAAAGTCAAGTTTATGCTCAACAGCTAAAGCTGCAGGTTCCCCAGTCCAGAAATACATGATGTCATATTTTTTTTTCTTAATCATTTATATTACTTCATAAAAGGTAGTCTAGTTGTATTCTGGCAATTTACCTTTCCTGTGCTTATATGAATCATAGCTGCCTTTGTAAACATCCTCTTGGATGCTAGGAATAATACGTCCAAATATTTAAAGTCAATTTAGCCCTAGACTTGTGTCCTAAGTAAACCACACTGTCTATTTATATTTCTCGGTCCAATTCCTGAGGCCAAATTATTAGAGGTCAGGTTTAGTGTGAGATCCGAATTCTCGTCTTCAGCAAAACATAGAAGACAGGACTTTTCTTATATTACCGAGGCACGTTTAGAAGAGCAGAAAGCAAACAATAGCTTACAAACAAAGAAACAATCACATTGAAGCTGGCCTGAGCTTCCGGTGTAAGCTGGGTGACAGATGACACATGGAAACAAAGTCTAATCTATCAGAGTCTAAAGCCCATACAGAGGGCAATTCTACTGAGACAGGCTCAGCCGAAGAATTGTCTTTTCTTGTGAATGGCTCTCCTGAAAAGCTTATTCAACAAAGCTAAGACACAAATTGCAAATAACACGCAATACCTGAGTTACTGAGAAAAACAGGAATTCGGAATTTCAGAATATATAGAATGGCTGGAGATTATTGGAACCTAAAAAAAGTTTGAACATCAAAAAGGAAATGTAAAATATTGGTAAAGACAAGATGGTACACTCTAATTAAATTAGAAATAAAACCTTGTGATGCATGCAAGGAAATCACAACCTTCTGCTTAGATTGTCAGCTCTCACAACACTCTTGTATTGAAAGGTAATGTACAGTAACTGGAATGTCTCCCTTTATTTTGTAAAATGTTTGCAAACTGTTGGTGCTGTATAAATCCTATATAATTATATAATACCCAGGTATTACTGTAGCATGCTGGCTGATCCCTCTACCTTTTGCTGGTAATCTGGTCATCCTGGATTGCATTTCCATGCACTGCTGGGACGCACACATTCTCGCTACCTCTCATACACACAGAAAGTCTGAAAAAAATGCATTATAAAGAGTTTCTTACAGCTGTCCATCAGATTGAAACCCATCTTGGGAATTTGAATGAAAGTGGTGATGCAAGATTCCTACCTATTGAGAAGCTCCATGGAAGGCAGAATGCATGGGATTACATTGAATGAAGATTAGGATAAATTAAAATGAATTCCAGGTACAGCAATTTTTACAGCTTGGATCAATGCAAGTATGCATGTACCATAATTATGGGATCTCCCTGGAAGCTGGAAATCACTGTAGTAAGCACTGCTGCTACAGTGATCTCCACTAGCTTCTGGGCCTGTGCATTGTTGTGAACATAGGAGAGTGCTCGCTCGCCATGGGTGCCATTCAGAGAACACTTTCTATTTTCTCAAAGCGGTCTCTGATTGTACAAGGTGGAGAAGTAGGGCTGAGATGTCATAACCTCCACCTTGTCCAACCAGAGTATGCTTTGAGCAAATGCAAAGTGTTCTATGAATGGTGCCTGTGCTGAGCAAGAGATCTTCTGTATTCACTAAGTAGCAGTGCAGCTGCTCAGCATGGGACCCAGAATCTAGCAGTGAACATTGTAGTAGCGGTGCCTACTACAGTGATTTCCAACTTCCAGGTATGGCACATACTTTACATACTTACTAGCTGGACCAATGTAACTATGTAAAAATTGCCATATCTGGAATTCAGCTTTAAAATAAATTTCTGACTTAAAGTGATTGTAAAGGTGAAGAAACATTACAGCCAGCCCCTCTGTTCTATCAATCTACCTTACACTGTGTAAATGTTTTGATCAAAGGATGCCTGTAAATACCTTATCTCTGATATTTTATGTCCGGTCACATGACCTCTGGCCGCTCTCCTCCTCTCATCCATGTTCTACAGGGGGAAGGGCCGAGATCCCCTCTAACGTCAGCTGGGGAGGTCATGCGACCACTGTGCTGGCCCCTCAGCCCCTCCCACTGTGGCCCTTAAATGGAGGAGTGGCCAGAGGTTACGTGACGGCCAGAACAGATAAGGTATTTACAGGCATCGTTTTAGAACAACATTTACAACAGTGTAGGATAGATTGATAGAACAGAGGGGCTGGCAGTAATATTTCTTTACTTTTACTGGCAGCTATTAATAGATACAGGAGGGGGGAGTGGAGAGGGGGAAAACATAGGAGCTGACAGGCAGGTAGGGAGGAGGAGAGGGGAGAGAGGAGAGCAGCGGATGATGGATGCACATAGACTGACCACGGTATCATGGATAAACAGCCATGATTACCGTGGTCAGCACACAGAGGGAGACACAGGAACAAGCAGGATTAACCAGGTTTTTTACAGCATAGAAAGGGGCAGATTACACAGCACAAGCACTGTGCTGTTTAACCACTTCCACACCGCCTACCGTATATTCATGGCGGCAGTGTGGACATGTACCGCGAATGGCCGTAAAAAAGCGGCGATCTTCGGGTGGCTGCTAGTACCCCTGAGGAGTGTGCCCGCGGCTCGGGCCGACCCGATGTCTGCCGGTGAGCTGCGATGAGCGGCCACAGCCAAAGAACGGGCAACCGCCGATGTAAACACAGCGGTTCCCCCGCTCTGTTAGTGGGGGCATAGGAGATCTACTGATCCCTGTCACTGAGATCAGTTAGATCTCTTATGCCCATGGTAGCCCAGTCCCCCACAGTTAGAACACACCCAGGGAACACACTTAACCCCTAGATCTCCCCCTGCAGGTTAATCCCTTCACTGCCAATGACATTTATACAGTAATCAGTGGACATTTAAAATTCTGATCGCTCTATAAATGTCATTGGTCCCAAAAAAGTGTCAAAATGGTCCAACATGTCTGCCCCAATATTGCACTACCGCTAAAACTCGCAGATCGCCGCCATTACTAGTAAAAAATTTAAAAAAATAAAAACACCAGAAATGAATTCTCATCATCCGTAAACGCGGCCACTTTTGCACAAACCAATCAATAAACACTGATTGCGATTTTTTTTTTACCAAAAATATGAGGAAGAATATAAATTGGCCAAAACCGATGAAAAAATTTTTTGTTTTATATTTTTTTTTGGATTTGTATTTTAGCAAAAAGTAAGAAATTTGTGTTTTTTTGCAAAATTGTAGCTCTTCTTTTGTTTATAGCGGTGATCAGAAATGACGCAGAGGTGATCAAATGCCACCAAAAGAAAGCTCTATTTGTGGGGAAAAAAGGATGCAAATTTCGTTTGAGCACAACGTCACACGATGGCGCAATTTTCAGTTAAAGCGACGCAGTGCCGAATTGCAAAAAGTGCTCTGGTCCTAAACTGGGAAATCCCTCTGGGGCTGAAGTGGTTAATCTGCTATAAGGGAACAGGAGCGTCTTTTTTTTTAGGGTTACAACCACTTTAAGTACAGTTGCAATTTTTAGCATACAGGACAGTGATTAATGCCCCCCATTTCCATTTTGTTATAGGGATTTGCCTCTAAGAAAATGATAATGATTTTCTATGTGATTGCTAACAATTACATTTTTATTAGTGATTTGTTGCCTTGTCACTCAGCCTAGGTTCACATTGATGAGATTTGGCATGTGATTTGATATGTCAAATCGCATGCCAAATCGGTGGCAATTGCTGGCAATGGCACCGTCCGAATTTGCGGCGCCACACCAATTCCCAAAAGTAGTTTCTGTACTACTTTTGGCGACTTCGGGGTGTGATTTCCATAGTCATCTGTGCAGAAACCCACACAGATGTCTCTGAAGTCAGGACTGACATACAGGAATAAAATTGCGTGAATTCAGCTGAACTCGCACAATTTAATTCCAGCTGTCACTGTGAATCCAGGCTCAGAGATTGAGATTCATCAGTGTTCAGCTCATCATCAAAATTGCTAGCGAAAATTGCCCTTAAAGAGGAACTAAACCTAAAGATTTAACAGTTTCTCCAAAACAGTTACATTTAAGACATGCCATGAATGATAACTGTCTAAGTTGTTTGTGCTCTCAATGGAACTGTCAAGCCACCAAATGGCTGGTGTCATAACGTATTGCATGTGCAGCACCATGGTAACTGCAGATCAAGCAAAGCCAAAGATGGCAGCTTCCACAACTGTAAAGGATAGGAGGGCTTAATTCAACGTAATGCTCTAACGTTGCAGCAATTGCTATGCCTAGCTGCAAATCGCTGAAAAAGAGTGATTTTGTAGCAGAGCACAGCCCAATGATGTAGCAAATTGCAAGGGATTAAATTGCTGGCTACAAATCGCTGCTGCCATTAGCTGTGTAAAAATCGCCCGTGTGTCATCAGCCTTAGTAGCTCACAGCATGATATCACATGGGCACTTTAAATGATGCTAAATGCTAGTAGGTAAAAAAATAATAAAAACGCCATAAATCAATTCCCAGTTTGTAGACGCGATAACTTTTGCGCAAACCAATCAATATACGCCGATTGCGATTTTTTTTTTTACCAAAAATATGTAGAAGAAAATATATCGGCCAAAACTGATGAATAATTTTTTTTAATGGATTTGTACTTTAGCAAAAAGTAAAAAATATTGTTCTTTTTTGCATAATTGTCGCTCATTTTTTGTTTATAGCGGCGATTAGAAATGACGCAGAGGTGATCAAATACCACCAAAAGAAAGCTCTATTTGTGGGAAAAAAGGACGCAAATTTTATTTGGGTACAACGTCACACGACCGCGCAATTGTCATTCAAAATGCGACAGCGTTGAAAGCCAAAAATTGGTCTGGGCAGGAGGGGGGTTTAAGTGCCCAGTAAGGAAGGGGTTAAATAATTTGCAGACCCAGTCAAAGTACTGTAAGGGCCGGTTCACACTGCTCCGAACATGTAGATTGCATATGATTCGCACCGCACTGCAGTGTGAGTCATATGCGATCTCTGTGCGATGCAAATTCAGCCATAGAGATTGTATGGCTGAATTTGCATCGCAATGGGAGCAAACTCGCACAGGACCCTTTGTTTTCGCAGGGTCAGAGTCGGATTGCATGGCTGTTCACATCATGCGATCCGATTCCTGTGTGAGTTTGCAGCTTGCACTGCGATATGCAAACTGATATGGGGGTGTCAATAGCTATGTACTGACACTCCTCACAGTTCGCATATAGCAGTGTGAACTGCCACTGGGAGACAAGCGATGGGGAACCCGCAGTGGATTTGCAGGGTTCCCGCATCGCTGCAGTGTGAACCGGCCCTTAAAGAGGGAAAAAGTCTGCCAATAAAGCATAGCATTAAGACTAATTAGAGTTAAGCTTCGTACACACGGTGCAACGGCCGTACGATCGAACGGCTCAAATCGTATGTTGGCTGTTGTATCTAGCATACTGACATGCACTACACGATCGTACGACCAAGCTGAACATAGTGACATGTTATGAACGTATAAAGAGAAAGTTCAGGTGCATGTAATTTGTGTCTAGCCGTTCCTGACTTCTGAGCATGCGTGTTTTGCATAATACAACTTGTTGGACCAACTTCTCTATACACACGATACAACGGTCGTATGACCGCTTGTTAGTACTAGCAAAGTTTTCTAGTCTGCTCATACAACTTCTGTTGTACGACCGTCGTACGTCGGCTGTTCTAATCGCGTGTACTAATGGTCGATTTAGCATACAACGGTCGTTCATACGACCTGTTGTATACGATCGTCGATCCGTGTGTACGAGGCATTAGAAAAAGGTAACAAATAGACATATGCTGTAACTCAGGGGTCTGTTGATGACTGGGCCACACAGTAGAGGGTGAGGCAGCCTCCACTTACCCAAGAAGTTCTGGTGCTGCTCTGTTGGGCATGCTGGGGAACAAGGCAGCAAACCTGTTATCACTAAATTTACTTCCTCTTTGATCCTCAGCAGTAAACAAAGTGAGCACTCTTATCACTGGCAATAGAGGGAATCTGAAAAAGGACTAATGTGTCCTCTGCCATGGGCTCCGGGTGCCATTTGGGAGAGCCCATGTCTAGTTTTGACACAAAGTTATTTTTAGAATTCAGCAGCCATCTTTTGGAGAGCAGAGTACTATTAATGGCATGTACTGCGTCACCGAGGGGCCCCTATTATGGGTATTATAATTAGGAAGGGACAGGAACCTGTTTATTAGGGACAGTTAGGCCTCACCCTTCAACTGGGAGCAGGTTGAAAACTTGGTAGAACTCTGGTCGTGGAGCTAGAGACTAGAGGAAAGTTCTTAAAAGCTGTCACCAATCTTTGCTAATTCTTCACTTGCAGTTTTTTCTGCCTGCCCATAACAGAGTCAGTACTGGCCCTAGTATGTGGGTGTATGCATTTGAGATAGGGACCTTAAATTGACAGGGGCTGAAGTGAATGTACAATATGTAAAGCGCTGTATAAATTGCAGTAAACAACATTAACATGAGATTCATTTTTTGGGTTTACTTGTACGCTAAACTGGTATTAAACCCCAAACCAAAAATTTCTTATATTGCAGCTTGCCTGAAATCACAATCATGTGAAAGGCTGGGTCTCCAGTTTTTCTTGTTCTGGACTGTAGTGTGGAAGGGTCCTCTTTAAGGCCTCATACACACGGGCGTATCTAAAAAAATAAACAAAACGTCGGGTCCGACGTCAAGGAAAAAAAGTCGACGTTCTTCGGCGTTATGCATTGGCGTTTTTGAGCGTTAGTGAGCGTCGGCGTCAATAGGTGTTTTTTTTAAAAAAATCATCCCTCTGCTATTTTTCAACCTAAAAACGTTGGCGTCAAAAAACGCCGGAAAACGCCGGTACAATATTAGGTGGCGTTTGTTGGCGTTAGTTGGTGTTTGTTGGCATATTGTGGCGTCGGCGTCAAAAAACTTCAAAACGTTACAGCCTCAGAACGCGATGGCCATGGGTTCTACTTTCTGCTCACTAACGCCGACGCCACCTACAGCTCAGAAACGCCGACGTTTTTATGGGGCCATTGACTAACATGGAGAGCTGCAAAAAACGCCAGAAAACGCCGGCGTCAAAAAACGTCCGTGTGTATGAGGCCTTAGTGTCCATGTCACTCCCTTGTGATGTAGACACTTCTTATTGGCTAAAATAGGAATCCATCAGTCCATTAAACCAAAACCAAAAATCTACTTTTTTGCAGTTTACTAATCCTTAGATATGGTGGCTGCATTGTTTTTTTGTAGACCCTTTTCCTATATTCTCACTTGGTAATCCAGATAGTATCATAATTCTTGTCCTAGGGTGTCTCTACCCTGGATGGAGAATATACTAATGCCTCGTGTGACGGTCGTAGGACCGGACGTCCAAAATTGTATGTTGGCTGTTGTGTCTCGTGTACTGATGTGCACTAAGTGATCGTACGAGCGTATAAAGAGGCAGTTCAGGTGAATGTGATTTGTGAATTAGGAATGTAATGTTTCCCAGAACGGACACTTCTGGGCGTTCCTGACTTCTGAGCTTGCATGTTTTGCACGTACAGCTTTGTTGGCCCAACTTCTCTGTACACACAAGTCAACAGTCGTACAACCGCTTGTTGTACAACAAAAGTTTTCTAGTCTGCTCATCCAACTTCTGTTGTACGACCATTGCACGTCAGCTGTTGTAATCACGTGTACTAACGGTCGGATGATCGTACCACAAGCTGTTGTACGACCGTTGTTGTACAACTGTTGTACCGTGTGTACAGGCCTTAAGACACCTTTTGACAGAAGCATTGTCAGTTTGTGGAGAGGGTAGTTTTAGATGGACTAACGACTAAAAGCTGAACTCCAGCTAACATTTTTAAGCATTTACAGCAATGTTTTTTTTTTCCTTTTGAGATAAAGGTTTTGCATAAATAAAAGCTGACCATTGTATGCCCCCTGTCAGTGTTAAATGGTTTGTCTCAATCCTCTAACTGACATTTTTTCTGGACAGTTTGGTCTTTTAAAGGAAGTTAGAGCTGAACTAAAGGACCTAAATTTACCTCCATCAATGGTCCCTGTACTTTGCCGGCATCTTCTTCTGTGTGCTGGTCTTTGTCTATCTTCATTGTCCGGCATGGGATGACATCACATCTGCGCATGCGAAGGAGCTAGTTATCCTGGCACATGAGGATTGTGCCAGCATTGTACGCTGGGCTGCAATTTACATTCTGGAGAATGCAGCAAGCAGGCAGGTGGGTGTATTTTATTCCAGAAGAGATTCACTATAATAATAACAGACTGGTATGTTGCAATAAATTACATTTTTTTCTTTTGGGTTTTCTAAAGCTTTACATAATGAACACATTGGATGTTGTGTGCCCTGCAATGGTCCTTTTTAAAGAAATACTCAGAATCTAAATTGCAGTGAATGAAGTACATAAAACGAAATAAGCTTTTCACAAAATCCTGTTTTATAGTGTGCAGAACCATAAGAAAATAAGGTAAAGTTTGCCTAGAAATCAGACATTCCTGTGCAGTTAACTAGGGGCTAACCCATTAATCACGATTTCTCTGCTTTGTCTAAACTACAGTAACAATGAATAAAACAAGACTTTCCTAGCTGTAGAAAACAGGATTTCCTGCTTATATCTGAGCTATTAGAGGAAGTCTGGTGAAATCAGCTTTCCTGGACCCCACCAGTTCATCAGCTAGTTCATGGTTTACACAGATCTAGGGTTGCATGACCAACAAGCTTTGTACTACTGTGAATTGCGACAGTTTCCTTTCCAGCAACTCAGTGTACTGAGCGCATGCATGACACCAGCAAGGTCATTCATCTCAGCCAAACTAGTGTCATTGCCGGGCTTGTTTGTTCCGTTTTATGATTGAGGAATCTATTTTGTTGTCTTTAAAGTTATTTAAAGTATACAGCGAGATACATATCTAAGGCTTAGCCTGAGCAGGCAGTGTCCTCTGCTCCCTAAATGGAATGCTTTGTAATGTAGAATGTTTCGGTTAGTGTACTCCAGGGGGCTGTTGGGATTATATATATCTTCCATTTCCCAGGACAAATTTTTTTTCCACTCAAAATGTTGAACTTACATTGTTTTTTATCACCTAATAATTTATACCAGCTGTCCCCAACCCTTGCATTTTGAGGAACATGTGGCTTTCAGCATCATTTTCTTAAAGGCATCTCTAGCATTATATACAGTATGTATGATTTTTTGACCAGCTTAAAGAGAACTGAACTCTGGAAGCTGTGCCACAAAAAAGATAGAAGACAAAGGACTAATCTAATGACACATGAGGTGTCCCGGCAGCTGATCTTCCCCCATTTCTGACCTATCATATCGTGTTCTGCATTGTGTCTCTATATAGATATGGTCATCTTGGAGTAGCAGGGCTTTGCTTCCTCATGTCGGAGCCTTCATCAAGGTGAACACTGAGCAGCACAGTAGTGACTTCCCTATACAGTTGTGTACTTTTGTTTTGTGCTGCCCTAGGCAAGACTAAAATTGGGCGACCCCACGCCATCTAAATTTGTCCCACCCCAGCCGCGGTATACCGTTCTTGTCTCAGGGTCTGATGGGGAACCTGCAGCCATTCACAGTGAACAGCTGCGGCTTCCTCATCAGACCCTGAGACATGATTAGTCCAAGGGCCCTGTATAGAATTACTGGCCATGATCTGACATTCATGGTGATACCTCACATGTGTGGGACAATCGCTGTTTGAGTCTGCGAAGGACCACGCATGCTTTCAGGAGGATGGGGGAACTTTCATTTTTTAAAAATTATTATTAATTTGTTTTAATTTTGATTTTTTTTGCACTGTTTTTAATTTTTACACCTCCTTCACACTTAAAAGCATTCGGAAAACCAAGATCAGTGTTTCTGCATGCTTTAGAATTTTAAAAACTGTCGCCAATGGTTGCTGAGTAAACTCGAAGTGATGTTATGTCATTTTTTGCTATAAGCAGCGCTTGCTGGTTACTACTGATGTGCTTCTATAACTTAAATAGCTTCCTTATTATGCTTTAGTATTTGTTACTACCAAAAGACCTGAAGACGTTACATAGTGACGAAATGCGCAAGATGGAAAGCAGGGCACGCAAACCCACGTCTAGGTGACACGCAAACGAAGGCAGTCTGACACGAGGTGGTCACGGAACGAACACAGCCCTAGAGTTGTATTGTTACCATCTGCTATTGATACTGTTACCTGTGGGAAATAAACATGGAATTTTAAAGAAGTACACGATGTGGAGTTTCTTCCTTTCTTTCATAACACAACGGTGAGCGGAGATAAAAAGAACAGGATAAAGAACAGCATATCCAAGGTCGGATTATAGACCACAAGCGTATGTTGACTTTTCCATACCATAAGGGTGGAAAGTCAACGGGATCTGGTAAGCAGGGGTGATACCCGTCAAGATCTTCTTATATATATGCACGGCACGAGCACTTTTAATGAAAATTGGACTTTATAAGCACGAGCACCTTTATTTGAATTTGGGACTGTCTAAGAAGGTTACAGAAATAGGAAAACAAAACCAAGACAAACAGAAGATTTGTTGCACAAATTGCACTAGTACTTTATATATACAGATTGTTTACGATGTTTGCACAATAACCGGCACTATATGCACTATATTGGCACATTAAGCACTTTTATGGAAGCACTTTTATGGTAGCAATTAAGTACTGCATTAATTTGTTAAAACTACCCATGTTGTAGGAGCAAATCATTGGTAATCAGTATACGTGGTTTAAAGCTAAACACACAACATTGGCACATAAGCACTTTTTGGTAGTAACAAATACTAAAGCATAATAAGGAAGCTATTTAAGTTATAGAAGCACATCAGTAGTAACCAGCAAGCGCTGCTTATAGCAAATTATTTGTCACAATCCTCCTATAGTACACAGTAGTGCACATAGGCTACAGCAGCAGCTGCAACATTTATAACAGGGACCTGTGGCGCGTATTACATCAACCCTTAGATGTTATGTCATTGTTTCCAGTATACTGTTATGAACAGCCTAGCAAAGCCGATCCGGGTCCCTCAGGGCTTCCGGTAGGATGGGAGAGCCTGAGAGAACCACAGAGGGCGATGGGAGGGGGGAACGTCCCCTCCCACTGCTTATAATAACAATCAAGCAGTTCCAATTGCTATTACAAGAGAGCCAATCGCCGGCTCTAAAAAACAATACTGGAGGCATCATCCCAGTGGCAGCGCTGTCCCCCCACCCATGGCAAACACCTTGTTTGCTTTGTGGTAGATATGCCCAGGGCTGCTGTTAGAAATCATACTGCCTCCCTGACAGAGCCCTGCTACCCCCCCCCCCCCCCCCCCCCCGGAAAATATCAAATTACTTTTTTGCTGAAAATAAACTAAAATCATTATTATATAACATATTTACTGGACCCTTCTCCCGCTCTCCGTTCTGAAACTTCCCCTTGTGTGTGGACAGCAGCAGCAGGTAGGAGAGGAGGGAAGCTGGCAACCCTGCAGGGGAAAGGGGTGCACAGGGGGGCCCGGAAAGCAGGGGGAGGAGGGAGCGAATGCTAGAACTGATCCCTCTGCAGCTAGAGGGAGATAGCATAGGAGAAGCCGGTAGTGCTGCAGGGAGAGGCAGAAGAGGATCGGTGTCTGCAGTAAGGCAGTACAGCTGGGCCTCCTGCTCTGTAGGTGCCCAGGCCTCCTTTTTGAACGAATGGGGTCCAGGCGCAGTACAGGAGGGCTGACTGTACTACCTTATCAGCGGCCCTGGATACGCCCCTGTCTCTATACCTCACTTCAGATCTCCTGAGACTAGCAGTCAGAGGCAGCAGATATACAGCTATGAGGCAACATAAAAGGAAGTGCTCTTCTATGTTTTAGAAGGAATCCAAGACTAAAAGGTAAAATGTTCAGGTTACTGCTCAGTTCCATTAAACGTTTCTATATGTAGCATAGCAAACCTTCACTTTTTTAAGTCCTTTTTAAAGTAAACCTGTCAAAAACATGGAGACTTGCAGTGGTGTTCTCTCTATTACGATGACAATATTACTTCAATATTTTGAATCCCTGACACAGATGGTAAGTATTATGTATTATATTATGATTGGCATATAAATCTGTTAGTGACTCTAAGGTATATAAAAGAAAAGTATACACTTGGAAAAAAAACAAACATTTATACTCACCTAGGTGGATGCAGCATCGATCCAATGCTGCATCTGTGACCGCACAGCTCTGCAGTGAGAACTGAGCAATCAAACACCACTGGTCAGTCAGTTCTCACTTTGAGCAGAGAGCCATGACTGTCAGTCGCTGGCTCTCTGCTCTGCCCCTCTAGTGCTCACTGAAGCTCTGGCCTATGAAGGGGGCGGGAGGGGCTGTCTCAGGCTCTCGGCGGATTGCTGAGAGGGTGAGCCAAATGCTGCTCCAGGTAGCTGGGTGGTCAGGACATTTTCCCAAGCCTGGACATTTCACCCTAGAATTACTCTATGAGCATGAATCAGCCATACAGTGTATGTACCTTGATAGGGGCTACTGCTACTTGAAATAGGAGAAAGGTGACCACACCAGTATCATTTTTATAGGTGTTATCCACATGCACCTACATCTGGTTATCACACCCTGCAACACAGGTTTTGTATTTACCTTTCACATGACACCAACAGGTAGTGTGAATATTTGAGTGCACTGTGTGAGCAGCTGCTGTGGTAAATAGACAACATTGTCTTTCTTAACTCTTTGAGTATGGAGGTATGAGGTTGTTTATTTCTACTTTGTTCTCTGCTGTGTATATACAATTTTTGAATTTACAATAAAGCTGTGTTTGTATATGCTGCTCAGTCCATTTTATGACTCCCTTTAGTGGGTTCCTCTAACCCTATGCTTCTTGGATGCTCTTCTTAGGTCGTATGAACCATACTTACTACTTGAAGTGAGACAGCGACAAACAGACAGATGGTAAATTAATTTTACTGCTGTCTTGTATATACTTATATGTGGTTTTAGTTTTTTGTGTTTTTGCTCACCTTGATAAATGCATAGCACCATGTTTGAATTCTGTCCATGCTCCAATGTTGAGCCAAAAGTACTGGATACAGCTGCTCATTTATGAGTGACATCATGCAACTCATGGTTTTGCTTTGTCCCCCATGCTATCTATGTCTTGTGATTGCAAAGCCTCACTGGATAACACATATTCTGTGCTCTGATGTCATCAAAGTTGAAGATAGCACAAGGGGGGCTGGGCAACATGTTCATAGTTTATTTGTAGGATGAACTGCCACTTTAAACCTAGAGAATAAGCATAACAGCAGGTGGTCTATCACTTTCAGAAGAAGTTCAGCAATGGCAGTCTGTATATTTCTTTACCAAAAGGTTTAATTATTGGAAATAATAATATCAAGCAGGTGACTTGGAGGGGCGCTCACGGGGAGGTTGATGATGGGATGTGTGGTTCCAAGATGCGTGCACCTTTTTTGGTTTATTCTGCTGTTTTTTGTCATACTTTAAACTCAGATTTTGATGGTGGAGTCCTGAAATAGTATGAAGCAGCACAAGATGAGGGTTGCTCTAATCCAGGGGCAACCTTTTGGGCATAGTGTGCTGAAAAATGTTTTCAAAGAAATTTAGAGTGTCGGATACATTAAAAAAAAAAAAAAAAACTGTCAACTTCACACGAAAAGGAATCTTTATAAAGTAAATGCTGTAAACCACTTGAATAACAGTAAGAAATCAACTAAGCTTTGCACCTTCACACTTCAGATCAGCCCCAATTCCTTCACCTTTACACCACAGATCAGCCCCAATTCCCGCACCTTCACACCTCAGATCAGCCCCAATTCCTGCACCTTCACACCTCAGATCAGCCCCAATTCCTGCACCTTCACACCTCAGATCAGCCCCAATTCCCGCACCTTCACACCTCAGATCAGCCCCAATTCCCGCACCTTCACACCTCAGATCAGCCCCAATTCCTTCACCTTTACACCACAGATCAGCCCCAATTCCCGCACCTTCACACCTCAGATCAGCCCCTCCACGCCCTTAACCCCGACTAGACTCCACACTTCCACGCCCTTA
>BLSH010413349.1:153469-169489 GCA_018402905.1 Glandirana rugosa | reverse complement strand
AATAACACCCCCCTTCACAAATTTTAACCCCAGTCATCCCACTAAGGACTTTGCTCAGCCTCTGTGTTGGATCACTCACCTCTCCTCCTGGTAGTCAGCTGGTGGCCCGGATCTTCTGCCTCCTGTCAGGTCCTGGCTACAGCACAAGCGTAGTGGCAGGGCACCCTGAGAATTGCCACAATCTTCCGCCCTGAATGGAGGCTGGATGGGTGGCAGCAGGACTCTGGAGCCCAGCACAGCAGCAGTGCCTAGGTGGATGGGGCGGATCCTCTCTCCATACTGTTGTCTCTCTGCTCTCCTGTGCTGTGCGTCCTTCGCTGTGCAGGCTGGGCTGCAGCAGCATGCAGGGGGAGAGGACACAGGAGAGGGCGAGAGAAAGGTCCCTGCTGCCACATGTGACCCCCGGCCCCTAGTGGGGGGAGGCATAGAATAAACTAGGGACGATCAGACACACGCAAGGAGAGGAGGAGGGATGGGAGCACTCTGGCTCTTCAGCGCCCCACCTCTGAGGCGCCTGGGTGCAGTGCACCCCAGGCACCCGCCCAGGATTGGCCCTGGGCTGAGCTTACCTGGGGAAGAGATGGCACCAGGATACAGTATTGGAAGAAGGCAAGCTGGCACAGGCAGTGTAATGCTTTGGGCTATGTTCTGCTAGGAAACCTTGGTTCCTGCCATTCATGTGGATGTTTTTTTAACACCTACCCAGTGGCGTATCATCCATGGGTGCAGGGTGTTCACTGCACACGGGCCTTTGAGGGGGGGGCCCACTGTGCTTTCTGACACACTGCACCCATGGATGACTTAGACACCAAGATGGGGGAGCGCTAATGGTCACCTTTACGCAGGGATCCTCTGCACATCCAACTAACAGCGCAGGGAGGCCGGTCCAAGCAGTGGGGACCCAGCCCTCAGGTGGGTGGCTACATGCAGAGTGCCTGCCCTGCTGCCTGGACAGAGCGGGGATCAGAGAGGAGGCAGCGGGGAGGAGGGGGTGCTGGGCATTGGAGGTAAGCAGAGGACACAGGATGAAAGCTTGGCAGAACAGTGGAGTAGAGAGATGCATCTGTGGCGGCCAGTCACCGGCTTCAGTACACAAGCAAGCAAGTGTACTGAAGCCGGTGCCTTCTGGGCACAGATGCATCTCCCGAGTTCCTAGTCCACTGTATACTGGAAGTCGCTTGGGGTTCGGGGCTCGTTTAGCAGACTGCCCAATACTGAGTGTACTCCACCAAATAAGCCACAGAGCTGCCGGCGGAAGGTACAGAGGGAGGATCCAGGAACCGCAGTTTCCCATCCGATCAACATGTGCAGCATGTAGCATAAGCCCAAAGCCGTGATCACGTGTCAATGAAAGCAAAATCAGGCTTGTATGCTGTTTGCACTTGTGACCCAGCTGCACTAGGTTCTGTGTGGGCTTCTCCCTCTGTACTCCCACCACCAACGGAGAATCCATAATGGCCTGAGAAATGAATTTGGAATGGTATAAATGGTATGTGGCCATGGGGTATTAAACCGGTTGCAGCAGTGTGTTTTAGATGTGCAGGAGAGGGATGCACAGATGTGCTGGGGGGTGCAGAGGCATACTAGGTGTATAGAGGTGTTTTGGAGGTACAGAGATTTGCAGAGAGTATGGAGGAATACGGGGTGGGAGTGCAGAGATGTTTTGAGGGTACACAGGTGTGCTGGCCATACAGAGGATGTTGTGAGGTGCAGAGGTGTGTGGGGAGGGGGTGCAGAGATGTACAAGAGTGTACTAAGATGTGCTGGTGGATATGGAAGGATGATGGGGTGCAGAGGTGTGCTAGGGGGTGTGAAAGTCTTCTAGAGGTACAAAGATGTTCTGGGGAGCACAGAGCTGTGCTGGCGGTTGGTGTGCTGAGCTAAACTGCATGGCGGGGGAAGAAAATGTTTGCCCAGGGTACAATCATTATTAAAGATTACCCTGATATCACCCATGGCCATAAACTCCACATTCCTCTCCAGCACATATTACCCACCGCAATACACTCCACACTCCTCTCCTGCACATACTACCCATTGCCTGCCATACACTCCACAATCCTCTCCCTGTACATACTATCCACCGCCATACACTCCGCAGGCCTCTCCTGCACATACTACTCACCGCTATATACTCTGCACTCCTCTCCTGCACATGCTACCCACCGCTATATACTCTGCACTCCTCTCCTGCACATGCTACCCACCGCTATATACTCTGCACTCCTCTCCTGCACATGCTACCCACCACTATATACTCTGCACTCCTCTCCTGAACATACTACCCATTGCCTGCCATACACTCCACACTCCTCTCCCTGCACATACCACCGACCGCCATACACTCCGCAGGCCTCTCCTGCACATACTACCCACCGCCATACACTCCGCACTCCTCTCCCTGCACATACCACCCACCACCATACACCCCACACTCCTCTCCTGCACATAATTCCCACTACCATATACTCTGCACTCCTCTCCTGCACATACTACCCGTAGCCATACACTCCGCCCTGTACACCAGCATTCTGCTACGCGCGCCACATTTTTACTCTGCTCCATGTCTAGGGCCCACTTTTGATCTTGCACACGGGCCCACTAATTTCATGATACGCCCCTGCACCTACCATCTACCTAAACATTGTTGCTGACCAAGTACACCCCTTCTTGAAAATGGTATTCCCTGATGGCAGTGGCCTCTTTCAGCAGATTAATGCATCCCGCCACACTGCAAAACCGGTTCAAGAATGGTTTGAGGCACACAACGTGTTTGAGGTGTTAACTTTGCCTCCAAATTCCTCAGATCTCAATCCAATCATGCATTTGTGGGGTGTGCTGGAAAAACAAGTCTGATCCATGGAGGCCTCATCTCAAAACTTAAAGGAATTAAAGGATTTGCTACTGACAGCTTGGTGTCAGATACCACAGCATACCTTCAGAGGTCCATGCCTCGATGGGTCAGGGCTGTTTTGGCGGCAAAAGAGGGGCCAACTTAGTATTAGCTGGTTGGTCATAAAGTTATGGCTGATTGATGTATACAGTATCTCACAAAAGTGAGTACACCCCTCACGTTTTTGTAAATATTTTATCATATCTTTTCATGTGACAACACTGAAGAAATTACACTTTGCTACAATGTAAAGTAGTGAGTGTACAGCTTGTATAACAGTGTAAATTTGCTGTCCCCTCAAAATAACTCAACACACAGCCATTAATGTCTAAACCGCTGGCAACAAAAGTGAGTACACCCCTAAGTGAAAATGTCCAAATTGGGCCCAATTTGTCATTTTCCCTCCCCGGTGTCATGTGACTCGTTAGTGTTACAAGGTCTCAGGTGTGAATGGAGAGCAGGTGTGTTAAATTTGGTGTTATCGCTCTAAATCTCTCATACTGGTCACTGGAAGTTCAGCATGGCACCCCATGGCAAAGAACTCTCTGGGGATCTGAAAAAAAAGAATTGTTGCTCTACATAAAGATGGCCTAGGCTATAAGAAGATTGCCATAACACTGAAAATGAGCTGCAGCATGGTGACCAAGACCATACAGCGGTTTAACAGGACAGGTTCCACTCAGAACAGGCCTCTCCATGGTCCACCAAAGAAGCTGAGTGCATGTGCTCAGCATCATATCCAGAGGTTGTCTTTGGGAAATAGACGTATGAGTGCTGCCAGCATTGCTGCAGAGGCTGAAGGGTTGGGGGGGTCAGCCTGTCAGTGCTCAGACCATACCCCATACACTGCATCAAATTGGTCTGCATGGCTGTCATCCCAGAAGGAAACCTTGTCTAAAGATGATGCACAAGAAAGCCCGAAAACAGTTTGCTGAAGAAAATCAAAGGACATGGATTACAGGAACTATGTCCTGTGGCCTGATGAGACCAAGATAAACTTATTTGGTTCAGATGGCATCAAGCATGTGTGACGGCAACCAGATGAGGAGTACAAAGACAAGTGTGTCTTACCTACAGTCAAGCATGGTGGTGGGAGTGTCATGGTCTGGGGCTGCATGAGAGCTGCCGGCACTGAGGAGCTACAGTTCATTGAGGGAACCATGAATGCCAACATGTACTGTGACATACTAAAGCAGAGCATGATCCCCTCCCTTTGGAGACTGGGCCGCAGGGCAGTATTCCCCCATGATAATGACCCCAAACACACTTACAAGACAACCACTGCCTTGCTAAAGAAGCTGAGGGTAAAGGTGATGGACTGGCCAAGCAGGTCTCCAGACCGAAACCCTATTGAGCATCTGTGGGGCATCCTCAAACGGAAGGTGGAGGAGCACAAGGTCTCTAACATCCACCAGCTCCATGATGTCATCATGGAGGAGTGGAAGAGGACCTGTGAAGCTCTGGTGAACTCCATGCCCAAGAGCGTTAAGGTAGTGCTGGAAAATAATGGTGGCCACACAAAATATTGACACATTTGGCCCAATTTGGACATTTTCCCTTAGGGGTGTACTCACTTTTGTTGCCAGCAGTTTAAACATTAATGGCTCAAAAAGAGTTATTTTGAGGGGACAGCAAATTTACACTGTTATACAAGCTGTACACTCACTACTTTATATTGTAACAAAGAGTCATTTCTTCAGTGTTGTCACATGAAAAGATATTTTAAAAAATTTTACAAAAATGTGAGGGGTGTACTCACTTTTGTGAGATACAGTATATACATATCAGTTGTTTAATTGCTACTTTATTTACATTTCATGCGATCTGCTAAAGCTGGGCATTACAAATGCTTTGCAAATGTCTGCTCCAATTCCTGCAAACAGTAAAGTATGCCTGAGACTCTTCTGGTTGTTAAGGGGAGAGACTGTATTTGAGGTGTGCTTTCCAGCAAAACAGTGGATACTACAATTTACTGTTGCCACCGTCAGAGTCAGCAAGTCTGGACAAGTCCTGCTAGCGTCAGAGTGTCTGTAAAGTTTTGTCCTTCACACAAGGGGTCACATCATTGTGACACACAGCAAGCCTGGTTATCAGGACATTTGGCGCCAGCTCATCTGGTAACGTGGGGGCGGCGCCACGCCCTGGAAGAAACTACGCGTCTGCAGCTAGCATCAGTCACCACAAGGAGATAGATGGTGGAAGGTGGGAGACTTGTACCAGCGCTTACCTTGTTGCCGGAAATGTCGGAGCGGATCCTGATCAACACGGGGGTCCGGTTGGAGCCAAGTGGAGAAATCTCCCTGGGAGTCATCGAGAGGATGGAGCAGCTGTGTCTCATATGCCTGGACTGCCGGATACTTACCGCATATGTCGCTGCCTGGGCCCTGTGCGGTCATTGTGATATTCCGCTCACCTGGCGAGTATCTACCGAGCAGGAGCCACAGTACTGCTTTGTGGACCTGCACACAGGGCTATGTGGTCCGCAGCCGCGGAAATCACGCCGGACGGGGCCTGATGACGTCGCTTGAAGGCAGGGTAGAGCACCAACCTAGCAGCTCCCCTATGAACATCCAGGATGAAGGGGAAGGAGAGACTGTCATGGCCTGCAGCTTGGTCTGGGACTCGGGAACCATGAGTACTGTTAAGCGGGAGCCCAGGGTTCCTGAAATGCCAGCTGTTACCCTATCTGCAAGCATCCCAGTTAGGCTGGAGTCAGCATCTGAGGGGGAAGTGCCCTCTGGTGAGCCGGACAAAGATGCAGAGCAGAGGGCCATAGACTGGGGATAACGCAGACTGTAAGCTGAATTTGGGTCATTGGAGCACCTGGTGGAGTGGTCGTCTCCAAGTGAGCGGTCGGGTGAAGAGGAGGCAGCCGGGGAGTTCACAGACCCTCTATTTCTCCGAAGGGGATGAGACACCAGATCAGCAAAAGGAACCCCCAGCCTCAGCTACCAGACTTTCCAACACAGGCCTTCCACTACCCAGACCAGAGCACCTATGTATGGTGGTGAAGTCCCCAGATAGACAAGTCAAGCCTGGGAAGGGGAACCTCGCCAGCCTACCCAGATTCTCTCGGTATCAAAGGGAAGTACAATACCTACATCCCACCCCATGTCATGGAGATCGTTGAGAGCTCACGGGAGGAGTGGAAGGACAATATGACATGGGATTTTCTGCACGTTCCTAAGTCCTTGCGGGGTCCTGAGAGCAATTGTTGGGAGAGGTTTAAGGGATTGAAACAGGTATGGATTCTTGGATGGTCCATAAGGAGAGATTGTGTGATGGTCGTCAAGCCCAATCAGCCCGCAAGGAGCTACTCAATATCCACCCGTGAGGAAGGGGGAGGCCGGAAGAGGTTGCCCAACCCCCATTACTACATCTAATCAGACTGTTGGAGTTACAGTGAATGTAGGAACACTTCCATTGACTGTTGGAGTTACAGCAGGGTGTTAAATTCCTCCTGATGGCAGGACAAACTAGCCTGCCATCCTGTGCCCAGTGGAGGAGACTACCCATTGAAGGACACTTGGGTGAAGTTTGCCCTGTTCAATCCCCTTTTTGAAGTCTGTTGCCCAGGGAGGTGCCCTCCCATCAGGAACTTAAAAAAAGGGCGGATCTACCTTAAAAACTTTTCCCTTCTTCTACTCCTGCAGTGCGATCATAACCCCTCACTGACAGGGCAGGCAGGTAAAGAGAAGACTGGTTCTGTGTGAAGTGTTTTTTTCTATTAGGAAGCTAGTAACCTCCTCCTGATAGATTGTTGTTGTGTTAGTTTAGGTAGTTGTGTTTCCCTTCTCTTAGGATTCCTGGGATGGAACGGCTGTTCATCACCATCCATCGAGAGTCAAACCAAACGTCAACTTCTACTAACTAGGTGAGTAGAGGGCTTCCCTTTAGGGGGAGGTGCACTGACTCAGGAAATTTATGTTTTTTTTTGTTTTACCTTTTTACATGTTTTACAGTTTTTTGGGGGGTGGGGGGTTCTTTGGGGAGATATCAGAGGTCTAAACAGACCCCAATATTTCTTATTTTGAGACAGAGAAAGGGACTGAAGATAGCCCCTTTTCCCTGCAGCACTAAACATCAATAAATGAGGACTCTCAGGAATTTTTCATTCATTGATAAAATGACATATTGGAGGGGGGGGGGGGGCAGTTTTAGGTGGAAGGGAGCGGCAGGAGGTGGAGAAGCAGGGGTCAGGGAAGCTGCAGCATGAAGGGGGGGCGCTCACCTTTAGGGGTAAAAACTCTGATCAGCGGATTCTAATCCATTGACCAGAGGTATAGAATTGTTCAACAGAGTCTGCTGAACAATTCTGATATAAGCTTATGGTCATTGAAGTAACCATAAGCTTATAGGAGAGGGAGAAATTGGGGGAGCAGGCCCTTACAGCAGTACTGCCTGTACCCCCCTGATGGCGGCCCTTCTCATAACCCTCTATCCCCATCCAAGTTAAATCCCCTAATAAAACAACAAAAGCTAAGGACTTGGACTGATTCCTGACTCTGGATGTCTGAGAAGAGTGTGACTGTTTGGGCAGGGTGACAGGTGAGCCACTACTTTCAGCAATCCCTACAGGGGCATGGCAATAATCAATGTTACAAATTCAGCCCAGTTTTCATATATGGACTATAGGACAACTCTTCCAGTGTTATGAAGAAGAGAAAAGGGAGAGGTGTACTTTAGGCCAAATCAAAAGAGAGCAGCCTGGGATGACAATGCTGATCCTCCATAGATACAGTGTGGTGAGTGAGTGTTGCCATGCTAGGAAAGGTAGTGGGTTGCTGGCAGTGTCAGGAGGTGAAAATAAGGGGGGGGGGGGCCTGAAAGAAGAAGATGAATGCAGCCAGTACATGCCACTAGTAAGCTGCAATATTTTACATGTTTTTCTTGGATATGTTTTAAGAAGAAATAGCAATGTGTGTGTGCATCTTTGAATGTGATTGTGTATGAAGTGTGTGTATTGTTGTATACAGTATATGTTATATATAGTGAAGAGGTTGGGAAGGAGGCTTAATGTCACAGCCAAGAGGGTCAGACTCTGGTTGAGATTTTCTAACTAGAAAATCCCTTTAATTGGTTTATATATCAAATTTGACTGCTATAATATGCCCTCATAGCAAAGTGTGTCACCTGCTGAAGTTGAATGACCCGTATCAGTTGTGTACACTATGTATAAGACCTACATCGGAGCTAGGAGAGGTTGCTTTTTAGTATGCAGCCAAAGGCTAATGCATCACATATAAGTGTTCAGACTTTAAATAATGTATTGCCATGTCTCAGAGTTACTCATCTGTCCTTCTCATGTCCAAATCAAGATTGGTGCAGTCCATCATCCTTGTCGGAATTATAATTCCATTTCCATACACAATAAAGTTCAGTCTCCTGTTATTAGTCAATGACTTTGGATTTGCAAAAACAAGGTCATCCAAATTTCAGATTGTCTGACAATATAAACAATGGCGAACCTTATCAGCTCCAGCATGTGCAGGATGGGAAGGAGCAGTGTGATAAACAACTAAGGGATCTTTTGTGCCCATCACTAGCATACACTGATGAAATGTCCTCAGTCTGCACTTGCCATTTAAAGGAAACTAGTACTGAGAAAGATAACTTTCTCTACCTTCTGAAAATGCTAGGTCCTTGGCTTCGAAATGACTGACCTGGAACAAGAATCCAGATCAGGAGATTGGACTTTACCCCCAAGACAATTACTGTATCTGCTATTCTCTCCTTTCTTAGAGATATAATCAAGGAATGATTATGTAAAATCCTGGTGCCTTTTCAATTCTTGGCTGTGTCCATAAATACCCGATACAGATCAGTCTCCTGCTGCAGCCTCTCACCATGTGACCTACTACAAATGTATAATTGTGAAGTCTGATCACTGGGAAGGAGGGTGGGTGGGTGCTGGAGTCTTGATCCGGTGTAAGACAACATGTGTACACACTGGTATGATAATAAGGTCTACTGCACAAGCATCATGATTTACATGATTGTGCTTTTAGTGAACCAGCATCTCAGTCTACAAAATAGTTATCCCTGTTAACCCCATATAAAGCCAGAACAAACATGGCTCTGACCTTCTGGGGAGAAAGAAAGATGAAAGCATTTCCAGGGGGGTCCGTGAGAGTCAGATAAAAAATATAATTTACATTCAATGTACAGTTCTCTCCCTTGTCCCAGTCAAGGGTTTCCCATTGAGGGCAACGAAAGACAATGCTCTCTGTCACTGCCTATAACGTTGCCGCTAAATTTGTGAGTGTTACCTCTGCAGTAGCTGTATGGTATATTGGGTTTTCTGTTCTTGGATCTTGACTCTAAGAACAACATCATCCCCTCTGACACACCTGGTTGAGTGAAAATTATCACAAAAAAAACTTATAAGAGCTCAAATATAGATGCCCTGCATGTGACTAAACTATAGCATAAACACTAGACAGGTCAACAGTAAGTGAGTAAATTGCCACAGATTAGGGTATATGGCAAGACATACATAAAGGAGCAGTTTTTTCACAGCTAAACAATGCAATCACTAGGTCATAGCAGCTCAGATTAGGACACTGTACCAATTGAGCAAGGTTAACCCAGCAATAAACAGTGTCAGAAAATAAAAATATCAGATGCAAACAGTATTCGCGATAATGACTAAACCCAAGTAACTCCTCTGCAACCAATAGTCCATAACCACTTCAGAGTGCACTCTTTCTGCATAACTGTATGTCTATACATGTCCCTAGAGAGGTACCTCTGGCTATGAGTGATTATGTCCCTGTGAAGCAGCTAGTTGGTAGGCTGTTCTTAGCTCTAAACCTTCAGTTAATGGTGGGGTCCAGTCTTTAAAGTGATGCATGTGAGTACAATCCTTTTAAACTCTGCATGCAGTGATAGAAGTCACTAACAGATGGACCGTCTCTCTATAGTCTCTGTCTCTGCTAGCAGCTGTAAATCAGCTGCGGCACCAGCCTCTCACCTGTCCCAGCGATAAAGTCAACCTCAATCTAGGTCCTCAGCTGTCGGCAACCTTGTCGGCTCTGCACCTGGGTGACTCCGTTCACAGCACACATGTATCTGCATTTCTGGTCACAGTTTTAGGCCACAGAGTTATAGCAGGCAGGTATACTCACAAGCACAGCAGTGCACACTCTCCAGTCTTCTTGTAGCAAGAACCAGTCCTCTGGTCTACCACTCGGGAAACCAACTCCTTTCAACTTCTCATAACAATCTTTTCCTGGGATTTGTAGTCCACTTGTCCATTGACTTTCATAGCAGGATTCCTCATCTCAACTACATCTAACATAATTCAGTGTGGCCTACACTAAGGTCTTTTTGTCATGGATCTGCAGTAATGGTTCATATCCTGTCTGTCTGCTTACCTCTCTGCTCTGTGTTTCAGCTTAGGGACCGGATGTTTAAGTAATCTCCTCTCAGCATGGCTCCACCCCAGCCTCCAACAGAAAAGACTACATAACTCCTTGTAGTGCAAGCCTTGTAAACGTCAACCATGTGGGTTTTTCTCCAAAAAATTTTCTCAGGCAGAGAAAAATTATGCTATTGGCGATTGGGAGCTTCTTGCAATTAAATTGGCGTTAGAGGAGTGGCGTCATCTCTTGGAAGGTTCCTCTCACTCCATAACAATTTTCACTGATCATAAAAATCTGCAGTACTTACAGAATGACTGAATCCCAGACAGGCCAGGTGGAGCCTTTTCTTTTCCCGTTTTAATTTCACTATTACGTACAAACTCTCTAGGTCATTTGACATGCTGGATGAGGAGCCCACTTCTGAACCTGAGCTGATCATTCCAACCGCATGCATTCTTGCCCATTGTACCACTCTGGAGTCAAAAATTCCTCTGGGCAAGACCTTCGTCCCCACGGAACTAAGAGATAAACTCTTTCACTGGGGACATGATTCCAGGGTGCCAGGCCATGCTGTCCTTTCTGCTCATCAGTCTCCACTACTGGTGGCCTACTCTCCGTTCAGATGTCAAAGGCTACGTTAAGGCTTGTTATGTCTGTGCCCAGTCTAAGTCCTCCACACAAGCTCCTGCTGGTCTCCTCATGCCCATTCCTAAGGAGCCCTGGTCTCACATTGCCATGGATTTTATCACTGATCTTCCACCGCTTGAGAATAATACGGTCATTTGGGTGGTAATCGTTCGGTTCTCCAAGATGGCTCATTTTGTTCCTCTTTCTGGTCTCCCTTCTGCTCCTGCTTTGGTTCACATTTTTGTTCAATAAATCTTCTGCCTCCATGGGGTTCCTTCCCATATTGTTTCTGACTGGGGTGTTCAATTTACATCTCGCTTTTGGAGAGCCTTTTGCAAATCCCTCAATATTGTCTTGGATTTCTCTTCTTCTTAACACCCTCAATCCAATGGACAGATTGAGAGGGTTAATCAGGAGTTAGAGGCCTTTCTCCGTACCTTAGTCTCTGCTCATCATGATGACTGGTCCTCTCTACTCCCGTGGGCAGAATTCTCTCTCACAATAATCACGTCAACATCAGTTCTCAGAGGACACCCTTTTTCACAGTCTATGGAAGACACCCTCAGCTTCCTCTTCCTATGACCTGTTCTCCAGACATTCCAGCTTTAGCCACAGTTCAGGATTCATTCAATGCTATTTGGGGTGAGGTTCATGATTTCCTCCGGGCACTGGCTGATAAATTAAAAGATATTGCCAGCCGTCGCAGGCGTAAGCCGCCTTCTCTACAGCTTGGAGACAAGGTCTGGCTTTCCACCAGGAATATCAAGCTTCGGGTTCCTTCTCTGAAATTTGCCCCAAGACTCATTGGCCCATACACTATAATTTCTAAGGTAAATCCGGTTTGCTTTAAACTTCAGATCTCTAAAAGCCTCAGGATCTCTAACTCCTTTCATGTTTCCCTTCTGAAGCCTCTGGTAATCAATAAATTCTTTCGTCCTCACTCTACCTCGGTTCTGGTCTCTGAGGATAATCAGGAGTACGAGGTTAGTCAAATTCTGGATTCCCGGCTCTGTAAAGGCATTCTTCAATACCTCGTGAATTGGAAAGGTTTTGGTCCTGAGGAGAGGTACTGAAAAGACTGCTTAACTCCTTGTAGTGCAAGCCAGCCTCACCCGAGCAATAGTGTGTCTAGACTCCCTGTGTGTGTGTTCCCTGACGTGTGCTCTAGTTTCTGTGTACCGATCTTGGCCTGTTCTCTTGACTATTCCTGTCTACCTGATACCTTGACCTGTAGTGTGTTCTGACTATCCTGTCTGCTTGTTGCCCTGACCCTTGGCCTGCCTTCCTGATATACCCTTAGCCCTGCCTGCTGCTTCCTCTCTATGCACCTGAAGACAGCCGTGAGCGTGAGCTGGGAGACCCTGGGGGCAACGATCTGGAGTCAGCTGCAGCCAAGTCCATCCTCACCATCAGAGGCTCTGGTGAACACCTACTGGCTCTTAGATTCCACGCCCTGGGGAATCTTATGCTCTAGTTCCCTGTGCTATCCGTGTCAGTGCTCCAGTGGACCCGCTTTCCTGAACAATCCTGAGCTCCACCTCTTTTCATCTACTTAGTTTTAAAAATGTATTTACAATCATTACACAGTATACTGTATGCATAATCACTTCTTACTTACTATTTTTAGAAGCTTGTAAAAAATGTGTCTTCCGCCATCTTGAATACACAACATGCTGTCACTGGGGAGACGAACGGCACACAGAGCGTGCCGTGAATCTAAGGACGGGGAGCGCATGTGCTGGTGACATCAAACATTACAGGACGGATTGCAAGAAGATAAAAAAAAGGAGACTTTTAAAGGCAGCGATCTTTAGGTTTATTAACCACTTCCTTACTGGGCACTTAAACCCCCCTCCTGCCCAGACCAATTTTCAGGTTTCAGCGCTGTCGCATTTTGAATGACAATTGCGGGGTCGTGTGGCGTTGTACCCAAATAAAATTGATGTCCTTTTTTCCCCACAAATAGAGCTTTCTTTTGGTGGTACTTGATCACCTCTGCGTTTTTTATTTTTTGCGCTATAAACAAAACCAAGAGCGACAATTTTGAAAAAAGAACAATATTTTTTACTTTTTGCTCTAATAAATGTCCCAAAATAAAAAATAAAAAAAAAATTATTCATTGGGTTTGGCCGATTTATATTCTTCTACATATTTTTGGTAAAAAAAATCGCAATCGGCGTTTATTGATTTGTTTGCGCAAAAGTTATCGCGTCTACAAAGTATGGGAATTGATTTATGGCGTTTTTATTATTATTATTTTTTTTACTAGTAATGGCGGCGATCTGCGATTTTTATCGGGACTTTGATATTGGGGCGGACATGTCGGTCATTTTTGACACTTTTTTGGGACCAATGACATTTATTCAGCGATCAGAAATTTAAATGTCCACTGATTACTGTATAAATGTCATTGGCAGTGAAGGGGTTAACCTGCAGGGGGCAGTGAAGGGGTTAACAATGTTCCCTGGGTGTGTTCTAACTGTGGGGGGGATGGGCTGGTCGGGACATAACAGATCTAACTGATCCCAGTGACAGGGATCAGTAGATCTGTTTGTCCCCTGTCACAGAACGGGGAACCGCCGTGTTTACATCGGCGGTTCCCCGTTCTACAGCTCTGTAAGGCGATCGCGGGTCAGGAGCGGACATCGAGTCCGCCCGACCCGCGGGCACGCCCACGCAGCGTGCGGCGGCCGCGCGCGCGCCGCCGCCCAGAGCGCGCAAGGGGCGTGTGAAGGGGCGGACGTCCATGGACGTCCACCCGGATTTTCAGATCCACGCTGTAGACGTCTTTTGTCTATAGCGCGGATCTGTACAGGTTAATGGGGATTGCAATGTGATGAAGTTGGGTTGGAGAGATTACAAACACTTTAAGGCTCCATTTACACGGGACACTATTTCAACCTCCTTTGAACAATTTTTTTTGACAGCTAGAAGCCGAGTCTAAAACGTCCATTTTGCCTGGTTTTGCATGCCGCGTTTAGCCGTGTTCGCGTCTAGGAGCGTTAATTTTAATTTTTTTTTTTTTTAAAAATGGAAAAGGCTGTAAACGAAACGGTCCTAGACGTGAGCTACTGCATTTAGGCGCCTTTACAAGCTGTTTGGCATTTCAAATGCCTCTGAACTGGTGTCTGAACCCATTTTTTTGCGTTCCAAAAAAAGTCTTTAAACTCAACTGCCTGGAAATTACCTTAAACGACCCTGTGTAAATGTACTGATAAGATAACAGAGGAAAGTTCAGGGGCAGCTGAAAAAAATACCCAAATGCCTCTAAACGTCCGTTTACCAACGGCAGTGTAAATGAGGCCTTAGAACCACTGAGCTAGAGGGATACACTAAAGCAACTGTAAGGCACTGAGCTGAAAAATGTCTTTACTTCCCTTTTGAGTACAACACTGCCTCCATATACATGCAGGTACATCTAAAAATAATTTGAATATTATCCAAAAGTTCATTTTTTTCATTAATTCAATTCAATAAGTGAAACTCATATATTATATAGATTCATCACACTATATTACATTCATTACAGAGTGTTATATTTCAAGCATCTCTTTCTTTTAATTTTGATGACTATGGCTTACAGCTAGTGAAACCACGAAATTCAGTATCACAGAACATTAGATTACATAAGACCAATAAAAAAATGATTTTATATACAGAAATGTTGGCTTACTGAAAAGTATGTCCATGTACAGTGTGTATGCACTCAATACTTGGTCAAGGCTCCTTTTGCATGAATTGCTGCACCAATGTGGCGTGGCATGGAGGCAATCAGCCTATGGCACTGCTGAGGTGTTATGGAAGCCCAGGTTGCTTTGATAGCGGCCTTCAGCTTGTCTGCATTGGTGGGTATGGTGTCTCTCATCTTCCTCTTGACAATACCCCAAAAATTCTCTATGGGGTTTAGGTCAGGCAAGTTTGCTGACCAATCAAGCACAGTGATACCATGATCATTAACCAGGTATTGGTACTTTTGGCAGTGTGGGCAGGTGCCAAGTCCTGCTGGAAAATTAAATTAGCATCTCCATAAAGCTGGTCAGCAGAGGGAAGCATAAAGTGCTCTAGAATTTCCTGGTAGAGGGCTGCGCTGACTTTGGACTTGATAAAGCACAGTGGACCAACACCAGCAGATGTCATGGCTCCCCAAATCATCAATTGCTGTGGACACTTCACACGGAACCTCATGCAACTTTAATTCTGTGCCTCTCCACTCTTCGTCCAGACTTTGGAACCTTGATTTCCAAATGAAATGCAACATTTAATTTCATCCGAAAAGAGGACTTTGGACCACTGAGCAACAGTCCAGTCCTTTTTCTCCTTAGCCCAGGTAAGACGCTTCTAACGTTGTCTCTGGTTCAGGAGTCAATTGACTCAAGGAATGCGACAGTTGTAGCCCATGTCCTGGATAAGTCTGTTTGTGGTGGCTCTTGAAGCACTGACACCAGCCGTAGTCCACTCCTTGTGAATCTCCATCAAATTCTTAAATGGCCTTTGCTTCACAATCCTCTCAAGGCTGTGGTTATTCCTGTTGCCTGGATACAGCATGTAGTCAGTGTAGTATATATACAGGGTGCAGGCAGTGTAGTATATATATTAGTGTAGTATATATTACAGTACATGCAGGGTAGAATATATATTAATGTAGTATATATTACAGTGCAGGCAGTGTAGAATATATATACAGTCAGTGCAGGCAGTGTATTAACCACTTGACAACTGGGCACTTAAACCCCCTTAACAACCAGACCAATTTTCAGCTTTCAGCGCTCTCACACTTTGAATGACAATTACTCAGTCATGCAACACACCAATTATGTGACGGACGTGACTGACATATATATAAGATGTGACGGACGTGACATTATATATGATGTAATTATATATAAGATGGGACGTACATGACATTATATATGATGTGATTATATATATGATGTGACGGACGTGGGACATATATATGATGTGACTGATGTACGACATAGGTCCGTTGTCCTTATTGGTGTCGGAACTCTCCTAACACTTCGTTTCCGGTAAATTCTTAAACTACCTCTAAGTGTTCCTCACCTGATGCCGACCACAGTCACGAAGTTCTCGGTGGTGTTTGTCTGAATAGGTCCTGTACCCGATGTTGACAGCGTA
>BLSH010413349.1:141127-151505 GCA_018402905.1 Glandirana rugosa | reverse complement strand
TGGCTGGGTGGGTGGCTGATGGTGGCTGGGGGGTGGTGGGTGGGTGGTAACTGCATGGTGGGGGTTGCAATCTGTCACTAGGCAGCGCTGTGGGCATTGCACATCGCCCACAGCGCTGCAGCGTGTCCTCTCTGCCCCCTCTCTCCTCTCACACTGCACCGATCGGTGCGGAGAGGAGAGAGAAGCCGGCGCTTCCGCCGGCTTGTTTACATGTGATTGCGCCGTCATTTGACGGCGCGATCATGTGGTGAAAGGCCGCTCACAGCGGCCATTCACCGCGATCCGTGATCAGTCGGGTCCCCCGGACCCGACGGTCACGGATGTTCCCGTGTGTGCGCCCCAGGGGGCGCGCGGGAAGCGCGATTCTGGGAGGACGTCAATAGACGTCCTCCCAGAATTAAGCAACCGCCCTGTAGACGTCATTTGTCTATGGGGCGGTTGTTAAGTGGTTAATATATACAGTATCTCCCAAAAGTGAGTACACCCCTCACATTTTTGTAAATATTTTATTTTATCTTTTAATGTGAAAACACTGAAGAAATGGCAATGTAAAGTAGTGAGTGTACAGCTTGTATAACAGTGTACGGTGGCCAAGACCATACAGCGGTTTAACAGGACAGGTTCCCCTCAGAACAGGCCTCACCATGGTGGACCAAAGAAGTTGAGTACACATGCTCAGCGTCATATCCAGAGGTTGTCTTTGGGAAATAGACGCACGAGTGCTGCCAGCATCGCTGCAGAGGTTGAAGGGGTGGGGGGACAGCCTGTCAGTGCTCAGACCATACGCCGCACACTGCATCAAATTGGTCTGCATGGCTGTCACCCCAGAAGGAAGCCTCTTCTAAAGATGATGCGCAAGAAAGTCCGCAAACTGTTTGCTGAAGACAAGCAGACTAGGGGCATGGATTACTGGAACCAAGTCCTGTGGTCTGATGAGACCAAGATAAACTTATTTGGTTCAGATGGTGTCAAACATGTGTGGCGGCAACCAGGTGAGGAGTACAAAGACAAGTGTGTCTTGCCTACAGTCAAGCATGGTGCTGGAAGTGTCATGGTCTGGGGCTGCATGAGTGCTGCTGCCACCGGGGGAGCTACAGTTCATTGAGGGAACTATGAATGCCAACATGTACTGTGACATACTGAAGCAGAGCATGATTCCCTCCCTTCGGAGACTGGGCCGCACGGCAGTATTTCAACATGATAACAACCCCAAACACACCTCCAAGACTACCACTACCTTGCTAAAAAAGCTGAGGGTAAAGGTGATTGACTTGCCAAGCATGTCTCCAGACCTTAACCCTATTGAGCATCTGTGGGGCATCCTCAAAGGGAAGGTGGAGGAGCGCAAGGTCTCTAACATCCACCAGCTCTGTGATGTTGTCATGGAGGAGTGGAAGAGGACACCAAAGGCAACCTGTGAAGCTCTGGCGAACTCCATGCCCAAGAGGATTAAGGCAGTTGCCAACGGTTCAGACATTAATGGCTGTATGTTGAGTCATTTTGAGGGGACAGCACATTTACACTGTTATACAAGCTGTACACTCACTACTTTACATTGTACCAACGTCTCTATTTCTTCAGTGTTGTCACATGAAAAGATAGAATAAAATATTTACAAAAATGTGAGGGGTGTACTCACTTTTGTGAGATACTGTATATGTATATATATATATATATATATATATATATATATATATACTCTGCATTCCCAGCTCTCTACTGTCATGTGGAAGGCAATGTTTTGGCCTTGTTGGACAGGGTAGTCAGCAGCAAGGTTCATATTACTGCGTTACCTTTCCTTCACGGCGCACTGGGTAACTCTGCTGGCAACTGTGAAGGATGCAGGACAGGTTTCGGTGTTGGAGCTAGTTCTGCCACCACGCCTCTATAAATCTAGTGGTGTTTCTGCCATCTCTGCCTGCTCCACCCCCTCATCTTCTTCTTTCTCTGTGGCCTCTTCTGCAGAACTGTCCTCTGAACCAGCAGTGCTCTCTAAGTGTTCAAGGGGCTGCGTAAGCAGTCAGGCTAAAAGATGCTATGCGGTGCTTCAGTTGGTCTGTCTAGGGGACAGGAGCCACACTGGGCCAGAGATTATTTCAGCTCTGTGGGGGCAGGCTCAGAGGTGGTTGACGCCACGGCAGCTTGAGCCAGGAATGGTTGTATGCGACAATGGCACCAACCTTCTCTCTGCCCTCCGACAGGGACACTTGACACATGTCCCATGCTTGGCACGCATCCTGAATTTGGTGGTGCAGCTCTAGTTTGGGTTCACTAGCTTTCAAACAGGATTCACCAAACCCTTGTCAAATCGAACCCAGACAGATTCACCCATCCCTAATTGTTAGGAGAGAACATTAACACAGATGTGCAGGATTCTCATCTTTTGTCATTTAGTAAATGACACCATCAATGTTCTGGTAGCTGGTGGGATACAGTGAGTGTTATAGACAGATCATTGATGCCTGGGAGACATAGTATTTTTGCCGGTGGCTAAATTTTGCACTGAGAGCCTTGGCTATCTACAATGTTTAAATGCAAAAAGAGGATAAGACTCTGATGATAATCAGTACTGAATGTAACAGTCAAGTGTTAGACTGGTGGTGACAGCTGAGCAGCTGTTGTAGTTCTCTGCTGGTCACATTGTTCATGACAGGAAATGTATGATACCTGGGCAGTGTTACATTTTCTTACATTTATCAGCACAATAGATAATCTTTTGCTAGGTCTGCCTATGTTCTACATGACATTGTTGTATGGCGTGGTGGCTTAGGCTGGTTAGAAAATGCCCAATAACAGAAATCAATGACTGTGCCATCTCCTAGAGGCGGCAAAGTGGGTCTCAAACTTTGGGGTTTGAGTTCATACGTTTGCTTGACAGTTCCATGTTTTCATGCTTCAATCTCTGAAGATCTTCATTTACAGCGGGAAAAATAATTATTTGATCCCCTGCAGATTTTGTAAGTTTGCCCACTAAGGTTAAGTTCACATTAGTGCGATCTTTGCATGTGATTCGCACCCACATCGCAGGTGCCGATCGCATGCGATGTCTAAGCAATGTTGTATGGCTGAACTTGCATTGGATTCGCACAGAAAAGGTGCAGGGATTTGTTTTTCCACGCACTGGAATCAAATCGCATGGGTGTTCTCACCCATGTGATCTCATTCCTGCACGAATCCACAGTTTGCACTGAAATCTGTGAACTGTTCTGGGGGTGTCATTAACATTGTACTGACACCCACAGTGGTTGGCAGAGGGCAGTCTGAACTGCTTGTGGGGGAGATGTGATGCGGGAACCGGCACTGTAATCAAGCTGGTTCCTGCATCGCACCAGTGTGAACCTAGGCTTACAAAGAAATGAAGGGTCTATAATTTATACCATAGGTGTATTTTAAATGATAGACAGAATGAGAGACAGAATATCAACCAAAAATCCAGAAAAAAACACATAAAACAAATGCTAGAGGAAGAAAAATGCTGACTATGACCCTAAGAACACCATCCCTACAGTCAAGCACGGAGGTGGAAACATTATGTTTTGGGGCTGTTTCTCTGCTAAAGGTGCAGGCCAACTTTGCCACATTGGGGGGCCGATGGAAGAGGTCATTTATTGTAAAATCGTGGATTAGAACCTTCTTCCCTCAGCCAAAACATAGGATGGATCTTCCAGCGTGACAATGACCCAAAACATACCGCCAAGGCAACAAAGGAGTGACTCAAGAAGAAGCACATTAAGGCCATGGAGTAGCCTAGCCAGTCTCCAGACCTTAATCTTATAGAAAATGTATTGAGGGAGCTGAAATTCAAGTTGGCAAGAGACAGCCAAGAAACCTTAAGGATTTAGAGAAAATCTGTATAGAAGAGTGAACCAAAATCCCTCCTGAGATGTGTGCAAACCTGGTAACCAACTACAAGAAACGTCTTACCTCTATGCTTGCCAACAACGGTTTCTCCACCAAGTACTAAGCCATGTTTTGCTTGGGGATCAAATACTTAATTTACTCACTGAACTGCAACTCAATTTATAACATTTGTATCATGCGTTTTTTTCTGGATTTTTAGTTGATATTCTGTCTCTATCATTTACAATACACTTATGATAGAAATTATAGACCCTTCATTTCTTTGTAAGTGGGCAAACTTACAAAATTTGCAGGGGATCAAATAATTATTTTCTTCACTGTAAAAGTAAACTATAATGGTATGTTAAATACATCTAACTTGTTTTAATGTCCAACCCCAGAGAAAACTTTTGATTTTAACTAACATATTAACAATTTTAAGAGTGGGGACGGGGACCTCTGTCTGGTTCTTATTGCCAGCAGTGTCCCTATTTTAGAGAATGCTCTTCACTCTCCAAAAGTGACTCAAACAACAAGAACAAGCCAATCTTCAGATTTATTTGTGTGTGTAAATTTCAGCTTGAGCTATTTGGTTCTGTAAGCAACATGCATTGTCAACTGCTAAGATTAGACAAGCAAACATGTCATATGGAGACTAGAGCGCAGTAATTTGACTGGAAATTGAATAAAAAAATATTCAAATAAAAATATTTATCAAAATGTTATTTTTTACTCCTAAACATGAAAAGAAAGAAGTAAAAGGAAAAGGAAGGAAGGAAGGCTGTATCAATCCTGGTTTCGTTGCTCAGCATATAAATATTTGCAAATTCCTGAATAGACTACATGTTGCATGCCTGTGAAAAGCCACTGGAAATCCAAAAGAACCACTAAGATATGTATGAAGTTAATTCATTGCTGAATGTTTTAAATACAAATGCACTAATGCCTCTAAAGATGTCCCCCAGTAAGGGCCAGTGCAAGGATTTTTGTCTACATATGCGAAGGTGCAATTTTGTGTGTGTTCCCCCCAACCGTCCTCATGCCACCCCCCTTCCCTCCAAAATGCAATCCCCGAACCCATATGGAATACACTTTATTTGCGCTCCATTAAGCTATAGTGACTCAGTAGCTGCAATAATAACCCCCAGAACTGGTTTCCACGGCCACATTAACCACTTGCTAGGCGCACTCCCCCCTTCCTGCCCAGACCAATTTTCAGCTTTTAGTGCTGTCACACTTTGAATGACAATTGCGCGGTCTTGCAACACTTTACCCATATGAAGCGTTAATCATTTTTTTACCACCATTTTAGTGGTATTTAATCACCGCTGGGCTTTTTATTTTTTGCTAAAAAAAACAAAAAATCAGAAAATTTTGAAAAAAACAATGTTTCATCTTTTTTTATAAAATTTTGAAAACAGGTAATTTTTTTCCTTCACTGATGTGCTCTAATGAGGCTGCACTTATCGGCACTGATAGGCTGCACTGAAGGACACTAATAGGCTGCACTGATGGGCACTAATAGACTGCACTGATAAGACGGCACTAATGGGCACTCATAGGTGGCACTGATAAGCACTGACGGGCGGCACTGATGGGTGGCACTGATGGTTGGCATTGATGGGCACTGATGGTTGGCATTGAAGGGTACTGATCGGTGGCACTGAAGGGCACTGATAGGGGGCACTGATAAGCGGCACTGATTGGTGGCACTGATGGACACTGATGGGCACTATTAGGTGACGTGGATAGGCAGCACTGATCGGTGGCACTGATGGGCATTGATTGGCAGCACTGGTAGGCATATTTAGGTGGCACTAGTGGGCAAATGTAGGTGGTACTGTGGGCACTGGTAGGTGGCACTGTGGTCACTGGTTAATGGCACTAGTGGGTACTGGCAGGTGGCACTTGTGGGTAATGATAGGTGGCACTGGCAGGGGGCACTGGTGGGTACAGACAGCCAACCACGGCTCTCTGTGCGACGGACTGATGTCCCTCTGACAAAAGCCGGCGATCGGCTTCTTTTTTCCCCTCACGCTGATAGCATGAGGGAGAAAAAAAATACTGATCACCAAACCTCTGTTTACATCACGTGATCAGCTGTCATTGGCTGACAGCTGATCACTTGGTAAGGGAGCAGGACCGCCCCCTTACTCCGATCTGTGATCAGCCGAGTCTCATGGGCTCGGTGATCACAGAGCGCGCTGCACATGACCCGCAGGGATGCGCTGACAGCGCATGCTCGGGAGGACGTATATGGATGTCCCTCTGACAAAAGGCGGCGATCGGCTTCTTTTTTCCCCTCACGCTGATAGCATGAGGGAGAAAAAAATACTGATCACCAATCCTCTGTTTACATCACGTGATCAGCTGTCATTGCGCTCTGTGATCACCGAGTCTCATGGACTCGGTGATCACAGAGCGCACTGCACACAACCCGCAGGGATGCGCTGACAGCGCATGCCCGGGAGGACGTATATGGACGTCCTCCCGACAATTCAGGTCCAAGCTATAGCCATCTTTCAGCTATAGCACGGACACAAAGTGGTTAATAACTCTCAGTATCAGTGTTAGTGTCTGAAATAATAACCCTCAACTATGGTGTCAATGGCTGCAATAATAACCTTCAACATTGGTGTCAGTGGCTGCAATAATAACCCCCTACTATGCTGTCAGTGGCTGAAACAATAACCCTCAGTATTGGTGTCAGTGGCTGCCAACATAACCTACAGCATTGGGGTGAATGGCAGCAATGATAACCCCCAACTATGGTGTCAGTGGCTGAAATAACAACCCTCAGCACTGGTTTCTGTGGCCACAATAATAACCCTCAGCACTAGGGTTAGTGGCAGCAATAATAACCCCCAGCATTGGTGTCATTGGCCAGTAACCCTCAGCATTGGGGTGAGCAGTCACAAAAATCTACTATGGTGTCAGTGGCTGCAATAATGACCTCCCAACACTGGTTTCTGTGGCTGCAATAATAACCCCCAGCATCGGTGTCAGTGGCTGGAAAATAACCCCCAGCATTGGTGTCGGTGGCTAGAATAATAAACCCCAGCATTGGTGTCGGTGGCCAGAATAATAAACCCCAGCATTAGTGTCAGTGGCTGGAATAATTAACCCCAGCATTGGCATCAGTGGCAGCAAAAATAACCCCCAACTATTGTGTCAGTGGCTGCAATAATAACTCCTAGCATTGGTGTCACTGGTTGCCTAAATGACCCTCAGCATTGGGGTGAACTGAGGCAATAATAACCTCCTACTATGGTGTCAGTGGCTGCAATAATAACTCCCAACTATGGTGTCAGTGGCTCCAATAATAACCCCCAGCACTGGTTTCTGTGGCCACAATATTAACCCCCAGTATTGGTATCAGTGGCTGAAATAAAAAATCCCAGCATTGGTGTCAGTGGACGGAATAATAAATTCCAGCATTGGTGTCAGAGTCTGCCATAATAACCCTCAGCATTGGGATGAATGGCAGCAATAACAACCCCCAACTATGGTGTCAGCCCCCCTACATTGGTGGTAATTGGCAGTGCTATTCTACTCCCAACCCTCCCCCCATATTCACATTGGTGGTCAGTAGACTCCTAGTGGTCAGTAGAGGAGCCCAGTGTCAGTGGTTGGAATAATAACCCCCAGCATTGGTGTCAATATCCGAATAATAAACCCCAGCATTTCTGTCAATGTCTGAATAATAATCCCCAGCACTGGTGTCAGGGGCAGCAATAATAACCCCCCAACTATGGTGTCAGTGGCTGCAATAATAACTCCCAGCATTGGTGTCAGTGGCTGCAATAATTAACCCCAGCATTGGCATCAGTGGCAGCAATAAAAAACCCCAACTATGGTGTCAGTGGCTGCAATAATAACTCCTAGCATTGGTGTCACTGGTCGCCAAAATGGCCCTCAGCATTGGTGTGAACTGAGGCAATAATAACCTCCTACTATGGTGTCAGTGGCTGCAATAATAACTCCCAACTATGGTGTCAGTGGCTGCAATAATAATCCCCAGCACTGGTTTCTTTGGCCACAATATTAACCCCAGTATTGGTATTAGTGGCTGAAATAATAAATCCCAGCATTGGTGTCAGTGGACGGAATAATAAATTCCAGCATTGGTGTCAGAGGCTGCCATAATAACCCTCAGAATTGGGATGAATGGCAGCAATAACAACCCCCAACTATGGTGTCAACCCCCCTACATTGGTGGTAATTGGCAGTGCTATTCTACTCTCAACCCTCCCCCCATATTCTCATTGGTGGTCAGTAGACTCCTAGTGGTCAGTAGAGGATCCCAGTGTCAGTGGCTGGAATAATAACCCCCAGCATTGGTGTCAATATCCGAATAATAAACCCCAGCATTTCTGTCAATGTCTGAATAATAATACCCAGCACTGGTGTCAGGGGCAGCAATAATAACCCCCGAACTATGGTGTCAGTGGATGCAATAATAACTCTCAGCATTGGTGTCAGTGGCCCCAATAATAACCCCCAGCACTAATATCTGTGGCCACAATATTAACCCCGAGTATTGATGTCAGTGACTGAATAATAAACCCCAGCATTGGTGTCAGTGGACAGAATAATGAACCTCAGCATTGGTATCAGTGGACGGAATAATAAACCCCAGCATTGGTATCAGTGGACGGAATAATAAACCCCAGCATTGGTATCAGTAGACGGAATAATAAACCCCAGCATTGGTGTCAGTGGTCTGTGCCATAGTAACTCTCAGCATTGGGGTGAGTGGCAGCAATAACAACCCCCAACTATGGTGTCAACCCCCCCTCTACATTGGGGGTCAGTGGCAGTGCTATATTTTACCTCCAGCTCCCCATATTCACACTGGTGGTCAGTAGACGCCTGGTGGTCAGTAGAGGATCCTGGAACTAGCTGCAGAATGCTGGGACTTGCTCTGTACCGGGCCAACTGCCCCTTCCGCCCCCATGCACAACTTGGTGATCACTGTCTTTGCAGGCTGGATCGGCTGTCTGTCTGCTGTCAATATCCCAGCCACAAGGTGAATGTATACTGGGGGTGGACCCCGCCACCTCCATTCATGGCTGAGCTCAGCAGCCTCCGGTGCTCTGATCACAACATTCAGCAGATCCCAGCGGGTGCAGACAGCATCAGGCACAGGACTTACAGGGCTGGGATTTGCAGATCGCTGGATGGACTCCCTTTAAAAATCAGAATTCTCAGCAAGTGGCTGGGGATTGCAATTCCCCCCCCCCCCCATCCAGGCACCCTAATGCATCTGCCCAAGATGCCTTATGCTGGCCCCGGCCCTGGTCAGCAGTTACCATCACCTCCTTTACAGGCTTTTACCAATTCATTGAACAAATTGGCTCATTGGTTCATTAAAGAATGCTTCTTGGATGGGATGGAAGGGTGCTCCTTATGGGTCCAAAAGGTACTGGGGCTAGGACCCCTCCACCCCATGTGACATCACTGTTTAATAAGGCAGAGTCTTTAAAGTGCATCTAAACCCAAAAACAAAAATTGAATACATTGCAGCTTCCCAATCCTTAGATGTGGTGGCTGCAATGGTTTCCTTTGTTAATCAGCTTTGTTGCCCTTCTCTAGACCCTCTCTAATGTAAAATGCCCTGCTCCCATGCAAAGTGCTATGCCTCCATGTAATGTGCCCTGCTCTCTTATAATGTGTCTTGCCCCAATGTAAGGTTCCCTGCTCTCTTCTAATGTTCCCTGCCTCTATGTAATATGCCCTGCTCTCATGCAAAATGCCCAGCTGTCATGTAATGTGCCCTGCTCTCTTCTAATGTGCCATACTCTAATACAATGTGCAATGCTTCCATGTAATGTGTCCTGCTCTCTTCTAATGTGCCCTGCCCCCATGTAAAATGCCCTACCCCCCCTCGTAATGTGCTCACATAATGTGCTTGCCTCCTTATAAAGTGCCCTGCTCTCATGTAATGTGTCCTGCTTTTATATAATGGGCCCTGCCCCATGTAACATGCCCTGCCCCTATATAAAGTACCCTGCTCTCATGTAATGTACCCTGCTCTCTTCTAATGTGTCCTATCCCCATGTTATATGCCCTGCTCTCATGTAATGTGCCCTGCTCTCATGTAATGTGCCCTGCCCCCATGTAATGTGCCATGCTCTCATATAATGTGCCACGCTCTCATGTAATGTATCCTGCTCTCTTCTAATGTTTCCTACCCCCTTGTAATGTGTCCTGCTCCTGTGTAATGTACCCTGTGCTCATATAATGTGCTTGCCCCCACATAAAGTGCCCTGCTACCATGTAATGTGCCCTGTCCTCATGTAATGTGCCCTGCTTTCATATAATGTGTCCTACCCTCTTGTAATGTGCCCTACTCCCATGTAATGTGCCCTGTGCTCATATAATGCACTTGCCCCCATATATAAGTTCCTTGCTGCCATCTAAAGTACCCTGCTCTCATGTAAAGTGCCGTGCTCTCATGTAACGTGCCGTGCCTCCTGTACACACACCCCCCCCCGTCCTCCGTGCCGTGCAATGTACTCTCGTGCCGTGAAATGTA
>BLSH010413349.1:115015-140544 GCA_018402905.1 Glandirana rugosa | reverse complement strand
ACACACACACACACACATAATACACCCCCTGGCCACCCCCCATACATCTCCGTACTATGCCCTGTATAAACTCTTTCACCTCCATTATCCTGCACGTAAGCCCCTCATATCCATCCTCCTCCTGTATATGACCTGTGCATTACCCCTTCACCTTCTCCTCCTCCCTCTGTGTATGATGTATATATAGTAATAAGGAGCTGTATCTGGTGCACCATTACCAAGCTCCATTTTTAAAAAAAAAAAAATTATATGTAATTAAAAAAGTAATAGTCTAATAAATACCACCACGAGAAAGTTTTATATTACAAATATATATATTTAAAAATCCCTCTGTGTACAGAGGAACAGAAAACTGAAAAATTAAGCAGTGTTAGGCTTGGTTCACACTCGTGATTTTTGCAGATGCGATTTTACCACGATTTTGCTGCGTTTTGCATTTTTATGCTTTTTTTGGGCAATTTGTTGTTGGGCAGATAAAAAAATGCAAAACGCAAATTGCAGAAAAATCGTGGTAAAATCACGGCAAAATTTGGGCAAAACGCACTACTACATACTTTTCTGCAGCTTCTCCATTGAGGTCTATTGAACCAAAAAAGCAAAAAAAAGCAACATCTTGAGTTTAAAAAAGTCCCTGACCCTTTCCAAAAACGCAGCGGCTGAAAAAAGCATAGATGTGAACGTGTCATATAGGAAACCATGTTAAATGAACTGTAGTGCTTTTCTGCAAAAAGCACCAAAAACACATAGGTGTGAACATCTACGTTACACAGGGGGCTCAGAAAACAAAGACTGCTGTGTTAATGCTAGTGACACACTGCATCATATAGATCATTTATAATGTTGCTCATATTTATACTTAAATACCTAATTAAATAAATGAGGCTTTTGAGCAAAGCAGTTGCATTGGGGACATCTGAGATTGTTTACAGTGTCTGGCGTGCGAATTGGAAGCAAATTACCACATTTTCTTCAGCTGAGGATGAGTGAGTGGTAAGTTGACTGATTCATGATTTAACACTTTTTTTAGTAATTATAGGCGTTTAATTGTAGCCAACGGCCCCCTTAGGGGTGGCTGAGTGTTGTGGTCCACCTGATCACACTGCCCTCAATCACATCCATACCGCATCCAGAGTCACTGAACAGGCTGGTAATTTTGTTTTGTTTTATTTATTAGGGGATTAAACTTGGATAGGGCTTGGAAAGTTGTGGGATGCCCAACAAATAGATTCCATTTGTTTTGGGACCTTCTATATACACTTACAGTTTATACACTCACCATGTGCTAGCTAGGCCAGAAGCAAGAATTGCGCAGGAGAGAGGAACAAGGAGACATTTGAGAAGCAAGAGTTGTGCTGGAGGAAGAAGGAGAAGTGTATATACTGAGTGTATATAGAGGTCCAGTGTAAAGAACTGTTGATCCATGGGCATCCCATAATCATCCCTTATCCCATCCAAGTTTAACCCCCGAATAAAAAAAACAGAAAACAAAGAGCCAGCCTGTTTTCTGACTCCGGATGCAAGCAAGGAGTGTGATTGAGGGCAGTGTGAGCAGGTGAACCACTACTTCCAGCAACCCCCAAGGGGGCATTGGCTACACATGTTATGCGAATCAGATACGATTCGCATATATGTGAACCAAGCCTGAATGTTCCAGTTCAGTTGCAACTGATTGTACTGCAGGGTTTCAGCCTCATACTAAAATGTTATTTTTCTGTAGCGGTACCCCCGTAGGGGCTGCTGAATATTATGGTCTACCTGTCACCCTGTCCAGCCTGGCATTCACTTCCTAATCACCTTGGAGACAAGGAACAGTCCATGTGCTTGTTTTGTATTTTTATTGGGGTATTGAACTTGGATAGGGAATTCATGGGATGCCCATTGCAAATTGTAATGGGAATTGTGGGTTTCCTATGATGGCTAGTAGGAGCCCAAAACAAAGTAACTCACTGTGCCACGTCCTAATAATTAAGTATTGGAACTATAATGTGAAAGAGAGATATGGACTTTATCGGCACGTACACAAGTAGTTTGTAAAAACAGAAAGTTTTATTGATCCAACTTTAAAACTGAGTCACCATTGAAAACAGTGCTCACCAGAGAAACATATAAAATACTCTTAACACTACCAAGCAGTACATGAAACCCTCGTGGGGGATAGTTCTATCCATATACTAATGCACTCTATGCACTGTTAAATTCATAGTTGTAACCATAAACAACAATTCCCACTGTGAGGGATCCACTTGGCTGTCTTGGTAGGAGTGAATTGTTCAGTAGCTCTACATGTTTCACGACTCAGAGGTCGCTTCCTCAGGAGCTTACGTTTCTATTGAAGAACAAACATAATAATTAATACATATTCCATGAGTCAACAAAACTTTTAACACATCAATAGATTATCACTCACTTATGCCAACAGAGATCCGCATATCTCCTCGCCGACCACCCTAATGGGGGAGTCCCAACAGTGCCCCAGCCGCATTTGTTAGGTGTGGGGACACACACGTATAACTAAACATAACAGAGTATATTATATACTGGGATTGGGACATAATTAGACTTGATAAATATATATGTATATGTATACACATGCACCATGTGCACCTGCATACCCAATCTCTATACGTTTCAAGTGCTCTTACCCCAATGTAGATGAGAGAAGTGATCGCGCTTACTCCCTTGGAACGGTATATAGCTGTGTAACGACCCCCGTTAGAAGGTATCTGGTTGCCTAGAATGCATGGGTAGTAACATAATATATATGAGCCAATTACGCCACATAATGGACCGTATTAGCAGAGGAAAAGAGGAAAGGCAAAAGAGAAGTCACCCTGAATGGGGGTAAGGTCCAAATGAATTACTTTACCTGAGGGCTAGCCCGAGGGAAGAAAAGGTGCTGTCTGCCCTTCAACTATCCCGGCCAGCTACTGTCCGTTCCACCTGGCGGGGCACTGAATAAGTACATATACAAATTTATAGATGCAGCGTCAGCTGGTGATTACACCACTCACACCACTAGCCTTCCATACAGGTAAAGCCTACCTTTCTTACTCCAAGGGGGGGGGTACATCCACTGTCCTGTTCAGGTGCTACACTGGGGGAGAGACAGGCCTGTGCTCCGTGGCTCTAGACCACCGGCGCCTGTCCTTCCCCTTATGTGTGTCCCGGCTGAGATCCTCCGTCAGAGCGTCTGACGTCACTCAGCCCGGCCGAATCTCTCCTGCGCATGCGCGCGTCGGATCACAGATCCTATGTCTCCGTGTCCGGCCCCGATGGCAGGGGAGGTGTATTGGTGACTGACGTCACCAATTGCCGACACGCTGTCCTGGTGCAGGGGGGTTGGGCTTGCGTGCCTGAACCATACCCATTAAGAACTGGGGTATGTAAACTTTTGATCAGGGTCATTTGGCTAGTTTCTGTTGTCATTATGATTTAAAAAGAGTAAACACAGTTGATTGATAATAAATGACTTCAGCCAAACACTAACCATGAGTGAAAGAAACTTTTTTGTGTTATTCATATTCTCTGAAAAATGACCAAGGAATCATAAATTCTGCCAGGGTATTTAAACTTATGATCACAACTGTATATGAACTTTTGAATCATTTTATATGTTTTCCTAAATTTTCTTCCCAGTTGAGACCAAACATCTGGACCCAGAACAAGAACTTCTTAGTGGTGGCGGTCAGCAGCTGGGTATCATGCTGCATCTTAAAAAGATAAGTACTTATAAGTATTACATACATTTAAAAAAAATTGTATAAATGTACAATAAATCAAAAATGTAACCTAATTTTGGTGTATTTGATGCTGATCCGTTTTCCTTTTTTCCATTTAGGGACAGTGAAGGCCCAGCATCTGAACCCTAACCCAGCACAAACCCTTTTTTGTGGTGGTGGTCAGCAGCTGGGGATCAGGCTATTGATCACCAGGACTTATAAATATTACAAAAAAAATTAAAAACAGAGAAAAAGAAAAATTAAAAAAATCCTTTAAAAAAAAAAAAAAGTAAAAGTACAAAAAAAAATCCATCATTTTAAACATTTAGAAAATTATGGAAAAGCAAAAAAGTCTACAATGTTTTGTGAAGTTTACTGATCTGTTTTCTCAAATTTTCTTCTGTGTAGGGAGACAGTGAAGGTCCACTGAGTAGTGCCAAAACCCTGGAACCAAGATCTTCAGAAATCAAACAGCAGAGGCCCAATAATGGAAGATCTAGGAGTGGAACCAGACAGAGACTCGCTTAAAAAATGAAAAACTTTTTAACACTTTCACTGCCAGATCCATTATTGTGAGTTTTGCACACATTTAACCACTTGGCGACCGGCTTCTGACGGCGTCAAAGTGGCTGGATATCGCAAACCGCCATTATATGACAGCGGCTGCGAGATCCCGCACTGTGATCGCGCGCCACCGGAGGCGTGCTCGCGCACTCACTGTGTTTCGGGGGGGGGGGGCCAGGGAGTGGGTAGGGCGGACTCGATTACCGCCGGCTACCCGCGATGGCTCCTCCTCAGTGAAAGAACGGAGGTCCGTGTATGTAAATACGAATCTCCGTTCTCATAGAGGGGGAAGGGCTGTGATCACAGGCTTCCAGTATATGAAAGCCGTGATCACTCCCCTCCCCCTACCAGCCCAGCCCACATACAGTTAGAACACGCCCAGGGAACACAGTTAACCCTTAGAGCGCCTCCTCCAGGTTAACCCCTTCACTGCCAATGGCATTTACACAGTAATCAGTGCATTTTTATAGCACTGATCGCTGTATAGATGCCAATGGTCCCAAAAAAGTGTCAAAATGGTCCGATATGTCCGTCGCAATATCGCAGTACCGCTAAAAATCGCAGATCACTGCCATTACTAGTAAAAAAAATAAAAACCCCAGAAATGAATTCTCATTATCCGTAAACGCGGCAACTTTTGCGCAAACCAATCAATAAATGGCAGTTGCAAATTTTTTTACCACAAATATGAGGAAGAATATAAATCAGCCAAAACTGATGAAAAAAAATGTTTTTTTATATTTTTTTTGGATTTGTATTTTAGCAAAAAGTAAGAAATTTGGGTTTTTTTTGCAAAATTGTTGCTCTTCTTTTGTTTATAGCGGCGATCAGAAATGCCACAAAGGGGATCAAATACCACCAAAAGAAAGCTCTATTTGTGGGGAAAAAAAGGACGCAAATTTTGTTTGGCTACAACGACGCACGACTGCGCAATTGTCAGTTAAAGCGACGCAGTGCCAAATCGCAAAAAGTGCTCCTAAAGTGTGAAATCCTTCTGGGGTTAAAAATCATTTTAGGAATGAAGATCAGTTAAAGTGATTGTAAATGGAATTTTTTTTCAAATAACAAACATGCTTACCTGCTCTGCGCAATGAGTTTTCCACAGAGCAGCCCGGATCCTCCTCTTCTGTGATCCCCTCCTGGCACTCTCAGCTCCTCGCCGTTCCAAGAGCCTCTATAGCGATCCACTTGCTATGGGGGCACTAGTGCAGGCTGGATTCCAAGCTAGGCTCTGTATGTGCATTGACACACACACAGCGTGGCCCTGCATCCTACCACCACTTTCTCCTCACAGACTATGACAGCAACATGAGCCAATGGTTACGGCTGCTGCTGTTCTGTGCTGTGAGGAGAGAGAAGAGAGAGCTGCTGCTCTGAGGCACAGAGGTGGATTGAGATCAGGCTCAGGTAAGTATTGGGGGGGGGGGAGCTGAACACAGAAAGTTTTTCACAGTAATGCAAAGAATGCATTAAGAAAAAAAACATTCTGCCTTTACAACCATTTATAAAACCTCAAAGATTGTATCTTTTCTAGAAACAGAGACCCTGGAGAATAGAATCACGATGAGTTTTCATTTTTTTGTCACAGATACTTGTGCAACCGTTTATCAGGTACAAACTTTCAGTAGAAAAATACAGTAAAGTAAATTTTAGAGCAAACAAACACAATATATTACCCATTCTTTGATAAAATATAAAGAAAGAGGTTGCACAGAATAAATAGATACCCAATATATTAAGCTTTAAATTTGCGTTCACCCGCAAAATGATGACGAACTTGGATTCAGGTCATTAGTTTAGCTTTAACTGTGAATAGCCGCCGTAGAATTATTTCTGTCACTCGGACATGCAAGGCGATATGTAACGTGTATTGCAAGTGACATTTTTGTATATAGGTGCCTCTGATAGGTGTTTTTACATTCATGGGTGCACGTAAGTAGGGCTGGGGTGGGCTAAAACATTTTTGGAGGAAGGGTTTTAAGTGCTTGGTTGTAACTTTATTTTTTCACTCTCTTTATTTTTACTTTCAATAAAACATTTTAAAAAAGTCCCCTATGTGATATATTTTCCTGCCCATGCCATTTTCCAGCTTTCAATGCTGTCGCACTTTGAATGACAATTGCGCAGTGATGCAACACTGTACCCAAATTCGTTTTTAATTAGTTTCTTCACATACATAGAAATTTCTTTTGGAGGTATTTAATCACTGCTGGGTTTTTTATTTTTTTACTAAAAAAAAGAAAAAAAGACAGAACATTTTGAAAAAAAAAGTTTTTCTGTCTGTAAATTTTGTAAATAAGTAATTTTTCTGCACTGCACTGATAATGTGACACTTATGGGCACTGATGAGGTGGCACTTATAGGCACTGATTAGGTGGCACTGATAAAGAGGCACTAATATGCCGCACTGATGGGCACTGATAAGTGGCACTGATGTGCACTGATAGGTGGCACTGGTGGGCACTGATAGGCAGCAGTAGTGGGCACTGATGGGTGGCACTGGTGGGCACTGATAGGCGGTACGGATAGGCAGCACTGATGGGCGGCACTGATGGGCAGCACTGATGGGCACTGAAGGGAGGCACTGATGGGCATTAATGGGCAGCACTGATGAACAGGCACTGATGGGCACTGGAAGACTGCACTGACTGGCATCACTTATGGGCACTGATTGATGGCACTGCTGGGGCTTTCCTGTAATCAGGGCACTGATGATTAGTGCCCTGATTACCTTTCCTAGTTTCCCCCTCGAGGAGATGCCACTGATCGGCTCTCTTCGCCACACACTCTGTAAACATCCCTTGTGATAGTAATATTTGGTGACAGGTACTCTTTATGGAGGGATGGAGGAAACCCCCCATCCCTCCTTTACACTTCACTTTCCATTTTTTTTAAAACCAGCGCCGTTAGCCACCAAGTAAACTGGAAGTGACATTGTACCGTTGCTTCCGGAAATGTATTAAGGAGTCCTGATTGAAGCCAATTCCGGCTTCCACAGGGACTCCACACAGCCGGCGGACATGCCCGATCGGAGCTCCAGTCACCCGGTGGGACGGGAGGCCGGAGAAGAGCGGTGGACGGTGGCGGGAGGAGGGTTATCCCGCTGCCTGGGATAACGACCGAGTGGCTCCCGAGCCGGATCGGCTGTTAACGCCTGCTCTAAAAAACAGTACCAGGGTATAGCCTGTAGCTGCAGAATATACCCCGATACTTCCATTTAAAGCAGCCACCGTTTTTAAACAGCGATTCGCGTTAAGTGGTTAAACTAATTTACAACAGCAGGGCCCGTTGCTGCGCCCAACAAAAGTAACTGCAAAGGGTTACAGGGTTTTGGCACTGACAACACCCAAGGCTCAATTTTTCACCACCTGTTTGACTGGGAGATTTTAACCACTTAACGCGAATCGCTGTTTATAAAAGGCGGCAGCTTTAAGTGGAAGTATCGGGGTATAGCCTGCAGCTACAGTCGGGACTAATTCGGAAGCAACATCACAGCGTCACTTCTGGTTTACTCGGCGGCAACTGGCGCCGGTTTTAAAAAAATTACTGTATTCAGAATTGCTGTTTTTGGCAATCTGAATATTGTGAAGTGCAAAGGAGGGATGGGGGGTATTTTAGACCCCACTTTAGAAGGGGTTACAGTGTTCTGGCACCGCCAGCACCCAAGGCCCAATTTTTTGCCACCTGTTTGACTAGGGCTTTCGTCACAATTTGTAAACTAATTTACAACATCAGATCCAGTTCCTCCATCCAACAAGAGTAACTGCAAGGGGTTACAGTGTTCTGGCACCGACAGCACCCAAGGTCCAATTTTTCACCAACTGTTTGACTGGGGGCTTTCGTCACAATTTGTAAACTAATTTACAACATCAGGCCCAGTTCCTCCGTCCAACAAGAGTAACTGCAAGGGGCTACAGTGTTCTGGCACCGCCAGCACCCAAGGCTCAATTTTTTGCCACCTGTTTGACTGGGGGCTTTCGTCACAATTTGTAAATAATTTACAACATCAGGCCCAGTTCCTCTGTCCAACAAGACTAACTGCAAGGGGCTACAGTGTTCTGGTACCCAAGGCCCAATTTTTCGCCACCTGTTTGACTGGGGGAATTTATCACAATTTTTTAACTAATTTTCAACAGCAGGGCCCGCGCCAAAATTTTTTAAAAAATGACGTGCGGTTCCCCCCAAAATCCAAACCAGGCCCTTCAGGTCTGGTATGGAATTTAAAGGGAGTCCCATGCCAAGATAAAAAAAAATGATGTGGGGTCCCCCCCCAAAATCCAAACCAGGCTCTTCAGGTCTGGTATGGATTTTAAGGGGAACCCAGTGCTAAATTTTTAAAAAAAATGGCGTGGGGTCCCCCCCAAAATCCAAACCAGACCCTTATCCGAGCATGCAGCCCTGGCATGGCAGGAAGGGGTGGGGACGAGCAAGCGCCCCCCCCCCGAACCATACCAGACCACATGCCCTCAACATGTAGAGGATGCTTTGAGGTTGCCCCCAAAGCACCTTGTCCCCATGTTGATGGGGAGAAGGGCCTCATCCCCACAACCCTGGCCGGTGCTTGTTGTGGGGGTCTGCGGGCAGGGGGCTTATCAGAATCGGGAAGCCCCCTTTAATAAGGGGGCCCCCAGATCCCGACCCCCCCTATGTAAATAGGTTTGGGGTATATTGTACCCCTACCCATTCACCAAAAAAGGAGTGTAGTGTTTAAAAAAACAAGAGGCAGTTTATTCTGCTTATTTTGTAAAATAGCTCTTTCTTCTTTCTTCCTCCATCTTCTCCTGGCCCGGTCCTTCTTCTGGTCTTCTGCCGGTCCTTCTTCTGGTCTTCTGCTTCTTCTTTTAGTTTTCTTGCTTCCTCTCTTTGTCTTCAATCTTCATCTTCATCTTCTTTCACCACCGCCGCTCTCTCCGCTGCTGCAGCCCGGCCCCTTCGCGTCTTGCAGAATGGGCGGTCTTTACGATGACAGTACTTTTATAAGAAGGGGCGGGGCCACCCAGTGACGCAACTGCAGCAGCGGAGAGAGCGGCGGCGGCGAAAGAAGAAAAGCAAGAAGACTAAAAGAAGAAGCAGAAGACCAGAAGAAGGACCGGGCCAGGAGAAGATGGAGGAAGAAAGAATAAAGAAGAAAGAGCTATTTTACTAAATAAAGGACTTGTCAAAAACTGCCTCTTGTTTTTTTTTACACTACACTCCTTTTTTGGTGAATGGGTAGGGGTACAATGTACCCCAAACCTATTCACATAGGGGGGGCCGGGATCTGGGGGCCCCCTTATTAAAGGGGGCTTCCAGATTCCGATAAACCCCATCGCCCGCAGACCCCCATAAGCACTGGCCAGGCTTGTGGGGAAGAGGCTCTTGTCCCCATCAACATGGGGACAAGGTGCTTTGAGGTGGGGGGGGCAGAGCCCCCCTCCCCCAAAGCACCCATACTCCCCATGTTGAGGGCATGTAGCCTGGTATGATTCAGGAGGGGGGGCACTCGCTCGTCCCCCCCATCCTAACTGGCCAGGGCTGCACACTCGTATAAGGGTCTGGTTCGGATTTTAGGGGGACCCCCACTTCAATTTCTTTTTTAATTTGGCGTGGGGTTCCCCTTAATATCCAAACCAGACCCGAAGAGCCTGGTTTGGACTGGAGAGGGGAACCGCATGCACTTTTTTTCAGCGATTTTTTGTATATTGCCGGGAACTGGCAATACATTACAGCCGCGATTTTAAATGACAATTTTTCCTATGGAAATGTCATTTTGCTCTGGCTATGTTCTACACCTCACAGAGATTCACCCTTTTACACACAGACTAAGAATAACCCCATGCATAATATTTAAAGGAATTTTCCTTTTTTATTTTCACTCTAAGTATTATTAAAATCACTGCTCCAGAAAAAACGATCGATTTAAAAACATTTTTTTTCATTAATTCATGTCCCCTAGGGCAGGACCCGGGTCCCCATACACTTTTTAGGACATTGCATATAAGCCTTTAAAATGAGCACTTTTGATTTTTCATGTTCGGGTCCCATAGACTTTAATGGTGTTCGGATGTTCGCCCTGAACATTTTGTCTGTTCGCATGTTGTGGTGCGAACTGAACCAGGGGGTATTCGGACCATCCCTAGTCCCAAACTCCCTTTCTTTTCTGCATGTCCAAATAATAAACCCCAGCATTGGTGTCGCTGGCTACCACAATAACCCTCAGCATTGGGGTGAGCTGCAGCAATAATAAGCCCCAACGATGGTGTCACTGGCTGCAATAATAATCCCCAGCACTGGTTTCTGAGGCCACAATATTAACCAACCAGTTGTGGTGTCAGAGGCTAAAATAATAAACCCCAGCATTGGTGTTAGTGGCTGGAACAATAAACCCCAGCATTGGTGTCAGTGACTGGACTAATAAACACCAGCATTGCTGTCACTGGCTGGCACAACAACCCTCAGCATTGGGGTAAGCATCAGCAAAAATAATATTCTATTATGGTGTCAGTGGGTGCAATAATAATTCCCCAGCACTGGTTTCTGTGGCCACAATAAAACCCCCCAGCATTGATGTCAGTGGCTGGAATAATATACTCCAGCATTGGTGTCAATGTCCAAATAATAAACCCTAGCATTGGTGTCAGTGGCTGCCATAATAACACTCAGCACTGGGGGGAGTGGCAGCAATAATAACCCCCAACTATGGTGTCAGTTGCTGCACCAATAACCCCCAGCATTGATGTCACTGGCCGCTACAATGACCCTCAGAATTGGGGTGAGCTGCAGCAATAATAACCCCCTACTATGGTGTCACTGGCTGAAATCCCAGATCTAGCTGCAGAATGCTGTGACTTGCTATGTGCCGGGCTGCCCCGCCCCATACACAGCTCAGCGCTCACTGTCCTTACAGGCTGGATTGGCTGTCTGTTTGCTGTCAACATCCTAGCCACAAGGTGAATGTATACTGGGGGAGGACACTGCCATCTCCACTCACTACCAGGCTCAGCAGCCTCCAGAGCTCTGATCATGACATTCAGCGGATCCCAGCCAATCCTGTGTAGGTGCAGGCGGCAGAAGGCACTGGACTTTCGAGGCTAGGATCTGCAGATCGCTGGAGGGACTCCCTTTGAGATTAGGGATGGCTGGGAATTGTGATTGTACCCCCCCCCCCATCCGGGTGTTCTAAGATGGCTGCCTAAGCTGCCTTATGCTAGTGCCGGCCCTGCCCCCCAGTTGGTTTCCTCCCACGCAAGATCCCAGCACTGGCAGTGTCTCCTCAGAATTCCTTTTACATCACAAAATACAAAACTTTATTTGGTATTAGTCCAAATATATATCAGCAGTGATGTACAAAAGATCAAGGGATTGGTGCTTTTTATTACGGTCTGAGGACACAAACAAAAACAAAAACAAACCTTTTGGTTTATTGCTGTAATTTAGCTGGACTCAAACTTTGAACTCGAGAGCTCAAAATGTGGACAATCAGGTTGAAAACTGGACCTTTCTTAATCTGGGTGAAATCAGCCCCATTAGATGACTATCCTCTATTCAAAGATGACAACCACCCCAATTTGTAAATAATTAAAAGCTAGCTATAAATTAGAGTGGTTGTCAACCTTGTTTAGCTCGCTGTAGTCGACAAGGGGGACAGAATGGACTTCCTTTGTGCTCTGCTGAGCTTGTGGGGTGTCCCTGTGCTTTAAAGGATGAATGTGCTGCCTCCAGCCATACCTGCCCTTAATCTATCCATGTGCAGGCCAGTCAAGTTCCTCCACCTCAAACTTGCTCATCCATGTCTTTATGGACCTTGCTTGTGCACTGGTGTGCAGTCATGTTGGAAGAGAAAGGGGTCATCCCCAAACTGTTCCCACAAAGTTGAGAACATGAAATTGTCCAAAATGTCTTGATATGCTGATGTCTTAAGAATTCCCTTCACTAGAACTAAGGGGCCAAGCCCAACCCATGAAAGACAACCCCAAATCATAATCCACCCTCCACCAAATGATTTGGAGGGGTGGCCCAATACTTTTGTTAATATAGTGTTGATGAGTGAGCATGGGGTGGAGGAACTTGACTGGCCTGTACAGAGTCCTCAATCCAATAGAACACCTTTGGCATGAATTAGAATGGAGTCTGCGAGCCAGGCCCTCTTGTCCAGCATCAGTGCCTGACCTCACAAATGCGCGTTTGAAAGAATGGTCAAGCATTCCCATAGACACACTCCTAAACCTTGTGGACAGCCTTCCCAGAAGAGTTGAAGTTGTTATAGCTGTAAAGGGTGGGCCAACTCAATATTGAACCCTACAGACTAAGACTGGGATGCCATTAAAGTTCATGTGCGTGTAAAGGTAGGTGTGCCAATACTTTTGGAAATATAGTGTACATGCTGAAACATCAATTGTTAGATAGTAAAATTTGTTTTTTTTGCCAGCTAGCTAGTAGGTGTGCTGGTAAAGCTTTTGTTTTGTTTGTGTTGTGCAAAAGCCCATCCATATGCACCCTACTCTAAAAGCGGGTTATAAATTGGGGTGGTTGCCATTTTTGTATAGCTTGGTTGAATTGGCGTGGAGACACATTGGATACCTTCAGCTGTCGTTGTGCTTTGCTGGGCTTCTGGTGTGTACCTGTGCCTTTAAGGAGGAATGTGCTGCAAACATAGAGGCTCTGATAGACTAGGGTTAGGGCCGCACCAAACAGAGGGGCGTTGACGAAGCAGTGTGGTTGCCATGAAAATGTGTAAAGGTTGTGCAACTAAATGACTGTTCTTCAATGCTTATGGCTACCCTAAGTGGTGTTTATGCCTTTCTGGTGTAACACACCTAACATTTACTGACTCATACCTCTCAACTTTTTGAAACAGTAACAAAGTACACCTATTAGCAAAAGTATGTAGGCATAGAACACACCCTCCTGACACGACCCCTTAAAGGAGAATTATACAAAAAAATGATTAGGTAAACCCACAAGTGTTTTTTTTTTAACCACTACTATTCCTTTAAACGGTTTTGAAATTTACAAATGCAGCAATTTAGAAACTGGATGAAAGGATTATCACTGGAAAACACTTTTCAATAGATAAGTAGTGCATTTTATATACAACTATATACAGTAGATCAGACCAAAATGAGGGACAAATGAGGAGGAACGAGGGACAGAGGGACTTTGTTCCAAATCAGGGACAGTCCTTCAAATTCAGGGACAGTTGGGAGCTATGGTTCACTAAGCACCTCCTCTCATCTTCATCTTAAAAACATAATATCTATTACTACTTCACAGACTTGATTATGGTAAATCTGTTCTTTGTTGTCAACCATTTGAAGACCAGGCTTTTTCTGGCACTTTTTGATTACATGTAGCAATCAGTTTTTTTTTTGCTAGAAAATTACTTAGAACCTCCTTAACATTTTTTTAGAGACCCTAGAGAATAAATTGGTGAGTTCTGCAATTTTTTATGTCACAGGGTATTTGCTCAGCGGTTTTTAAATGCATTTTCTGTGAAAAAATACACTTTTTTTTAAAATTTTCATGCAAAAAAACACAACACAATCCATTTTTTTTGTAAATATAAAAGATAATTTTACGCCAAGTAAATAGATACCAAACATGTCACACTTTAAAATTATGTGAAGTGGGAGGGACTGCCAAGAAGGTTGGCAAATCAGATGAGGGCCACTGGCAAGGGTGAAAGTGCCCCAGGGACTGGGATGAGGATGCTGACAAGTATGGTGCAGTATGGCAATTTTGAGGGACATCGTGAAAAGAGGGACACTCTCTCAAAATGAGGCAGTCTCGGCTGGGATTGGTGATGACGTTACTCCATAAGGGGGCGTGGTTACATGTTTCGGGGCTCTGCCCCTTTGTCACACCTTAAGGTCCTAAGGTTTGACAAAGGGGCGAAGCCCCAAAACGCTTAACCACACACTCTACACTCAGATTAGGGTTGACACCTGTCTGGGACAATTCAGGTTTTAAATCACGTGTCTGGATTTCAGTCTGCCTGAAACCCGGACACAATAATCAGGCAGGAATGTGGCTCAGAACAGGGTCTGACAGGAGAGTCAGGGGGCACTATGCACGCCACATTACTATTCTCTTTGGAGCACCCAAAGATGTCCCAGATCTGTTACAATACTATAGTATATGCTAAAAAAATATTTTTTTGATGTGCATCCGTGTTCGGATTTGGCTTGAAGAAAAAGTGGCAACCCTAATTCAGGTGGAGGCGCCCTCTGCTCTTTTCTACTTTCATGTGTTGCGGTACCCCTGTAGGGGCTGCTGAAGTTGTGGCCCACCTGTCACCCTGCCCAGCCTGGCATTCATTTCCCAATCACCTTGGAGACAATGAATAGTTTGCTTGTTTAGTATTTTTATTGGGGTATTGAACTTGAATGGGGTAGGGAATTTATTGGATAACTGTTTGGTTAAGACAACAACTATGTACACTCTTTGTACACAGTCTCCTCAGTCTCCTCCAGCACAAACTTGCTTGTAAACTATTACTCTCTCTTCTTCCAGCACGCTCCTTTTCCAGGGACTGTGGGCCCCTTTTTGGTGTAGAATTAGAACGTCCTGGTGCTAGCTACCCTATTGGTGGACTACTGATCCCAGTCATCCCTCTTCAGGCCCTGCCAGCCTTCCTGGCTGCAGCTGCCTGACTCCACTGCCCACGACACTACAGTCCTCTTCACTGGCTCTGCACCCATCCTAGGCTGCATCCTTCCAGTCCTCTCAGGTGTGCCTCCACAGTCCCCTCCGCTGTGCATGTCACACTCACCTGCCCTCCTGGCTGCGACCGGTGGATCCCTCCTGGAGACTTGCCGGGCAGTACTCCCCATTGTCCTCTTGCTCCTCTTTGTGCCTCCTGTCCAGGACACCTACAGAGGGTCCTGTACCCACCCAAGCCCCGGGCCCAAGGTCACTCATGCCAGACTGGGGAGCTCCTTCAAAGGCCCTGACAGCCTAGCACTCTGTCTCCAGTTCTTCCACCAGAACTGTTCTCCCCAGCTGGGCTGACCCTGAGCATTTGAGGAGACCTGCCCCCTGCCAATCTGAGTTGGGGATTGGTCAGGGCTCCTCAGAATACCCCAGATGACTTCACCTCCCTTCCCAGCTCTCTTTCTAGCACCTGCTAGAAAGAAGTGGGAGGTTATGATGACATCATCTGTGAGTCACCCAACACTACTCTGAGCCACTTCCAGACCAACAAACCAAAACAAACAGGCCTAGCTGCCAGCTAGGCCTGCTTAAATTTACCCATCCCTACCAAAAAAAAACCTCACTTTAGCACCTACTTAGGTAGAGGGTGCTACACTCACCCACCACCAAAATGCAGCTGGTCCCTCAGCTGGGAAAAGAATTGAAAAAATGGCTCCTGGGCCCAGGGGCAAGGGTATCCCATAAGATAAGCTGGATGGGGGAAAGGGAAATAACTGGGAGGGGGCTATGGTACAAATAAATACGTACAAAAAAATATATAAAATATCGGGTAAGTATTTACAACTGTACAATACTACACACTCCTAACTACAGGTCCCTGTAGCTAATAGCAACATTACACAATACACAATGTTTGGGCCAGAGCATCTCTCCCTCCAGAGAGATACTACACCTGCAGAAAAAAAACAAAGGAATTCTGACTCCAGCCAGAGGGGATGGATGGCCGTCCCTTCCCAAGGGGTCCTGAAAAACATAAACAACAGCATCCTAAGCAAGCATCTATCTTCACACTTTATACAGTTTCTGTCGGAAGGGGGTTAATATCCTGCCGACAGAAATAACACACAAACATCCACTTTATCACATTTTTCCTAGTTGTTTTGTCAGGAGGGGGTTATGGCTTGAGAAAGAAACATATAGCCATAAAGTGAAAGTTCTCTTCAGAGTTCCTGATGGGAGGGGCCCCTCTCCCGACAGACAGTCTCCTCAAGAGTTAGTTCAGGAATAGGCCTCACCCAAATGTCCGTGCAACAGGGAAAAGGGTCCATCCATTGGGCACAGGGTGGCAGGCTGGCCTGTTCCTGCAAAGTCAGGGAGGAAAAAGAACACAATTCTGCAACTCCTCTGCAGTCTGTGGCTTCTTCTATGGTGGCTGTACACTCACAGTCCTCTCACGCATAGAAATGGGGATCGGGTAGTCTCTTCCTGACTCCCCCTTCCTCCCTGATAGAGACCGAGTAGCTCCTTGTTGGCCATCCTGCCTTTGCAATGAGCACCTGGTCCTTGTAAATAGCCCACCCCAGCCTCCATTCCAGGTGAATGTCCACAAAACGGGCCCACTCTCTGGCACCCGCTGGGGTTTAGGGACATGCAAAAAGTCTCAAAACATGTCATCCTGTAACCGGCCTTGGCGGTGGAGTCTGTCTTGTGCAGGGAGCAACCGCTCTTGCGCACCTGATTCTGAGACCCCTGATAGAGCAGACAGGAAGTCCAAGAGTGTGGGATGGCACGAGGGCTGGAAAGTCACTGCTGGTGATGTGAAGATCCAGAGAGTCGTGTAGATCAGAGGAATGGTCGTGCAGGCTGGGTCGGCAACGGGCTGGCTGTGTGGTACCAAAGGGTTAAGCAGAAGGGTCGTCAAGTCCAAGCAGGGTCGTTATCAGCCAGGCAGCAGAAGTACAAGAGGATCAGGCAATCGGGTGGTCGTAGGAAGCCGGGGTTGGTGCAGGTAGCAATCAGCAGGTCAGGGCTAGCCGGGTCAAACAGGAAACAGGCAATCTCAGGAAACAGAGGTAGAGCTGGGGCTCACAGGTCACAGGACGCTGTAGAATGGACAGCACTTGCTGCTGGGCTCCACAGGTCTTAAATGGAGCCGTTTGGCACAGTTTCCGGCGTGTGCGCACGCGCGAATGCGCACAGGTGCGTGCGACCGTGCACAGGCACACGCACGACCGCGGAAAAGGGAGACAAAGGCGCCAAAACACCCTGACACTGGCTGTTCCTAACACATCCTCCCACTCTCCCTGGGAGTTCTCCACGATGTCCATGATCTGGGGAGGGACATAGGGATAATACAGACCCCACTCCAGAGCTATCCTCCTCTGTACCTCTTACTGGAACCAGGAAAACCTGAGCAGTTCTTTCAGTCTCCCTGTAGCCATTGTTCCCTTGGGGGTTGCTGAAAGTAGTGGTTAACCTGTCACTCTGCCCTCAATCACACTTGTCCTTACATCCGGAGTCAGGAAGAACAGGCCGCTACTTAGTTTTTTTCTTTTTTTATTAGAGGATTTAACTTGGTTGGGCGAAGGTTAATAATGGGATACCCAGCAGATCAATGGGACCATCTATATATACACTCCAGTATATACAGTTGTGCTCATACGTTTACATACCCTGGCAGAATATATGATTTCTTGGCCATTTTTCAGAGGATTTGAATGATAACACAAAAACATTTCTTTCACTCATGGTTAGAGTTTGGCTGAATCAATTATTATCAATCAACTGTGTTTACTCTTTTTAAATCATAATGACAACAGAAACTACCCAAATGACCCTGATCAAAAGTTTACATACCCTGGTGATTTTGGCCTGATAACATGCACACAAGTTGACACAAAGGGGTTTGAATGGCTATTAAAAGTAACCATCCTCACTTGTGATCTGAGTTTCTGGATTCCTGACAGACCCTTGCATCTTTTATCCAGTGCTGCACTGACGTTGCTAGATTCTGAGTCATGGGGAAAGCAAAAGAATTGTCAAAGGATCTGCGGGAAAAGGTAGTTAAACTGTATAAAACAGGTAAGTGATATAAAAAGATATCCAAGGAATTGAGAATGCCAGTCAGCAGTGTTCAAACTCTAATCAAGAAGTGGAAAATGAGGGGTTCTGTTGAAGACAAACTACGGTCAGGTAGACCAACTAAAATTTCAGCCACAACTGCCAGGAAAATTGTTCGGGATGCAAAGAAAAACCCACAAATAACTTCAGGTGAAATACAGGACTCTCTGAAAACATGTGGTGTGGCTGTTTCAAGATGCACAATAAGGAGGCACTTGAAGAAAGATGGGGTGCATGGTTGAGTCGCCAGAAGAAAGCCATTACTACGCAAACGCCACAAAGTATCTCACTTACAATACCAAACAGCACAGAGACAAGCCTAAAAACTTCTGGCACAAAGTCATTTGGAGTGATGAGACCAAAATTGAGCTTTTTGGCCACAGCCATAAACACTACATTTGGAGATGAGTCAAAAATGCCTGTGAAACACGGAGGTGGATCGCTTATGTTTTGGGGACGTGTGAGCTAAAAAAGGCACAGGAAATTTGGTCAAAATTGATGACAAGGTGAATGCAGTATGTTATCAAAAAATACTGGAGTAACATTTGCATTCATAAGTGAGGAAGCTGCGCATGGGACGTATTTGGACATTCCAACATGACAAGGATCCAAAACATAAGGCCAAGTCGACCTGTCATTGGCTACAGCAGAATAAAGTGAAGGTTCTGGAGTGGCCATCTCAGTCTCCTGACCTCAATATCAATGAGCCACTCTGGGGAGATCTCAAACGTGCAGTTCATGCAAGACAGCTCGAGAATTTCCAGGAACTGGAGGGTTTTTGCCAAGAGAAATGGGCAGCTTTACCATCTGAGAAGATAAAGAGCCTCATCCACAAATACCACAGAAGACTATAAGCTGTCATTGATGTTAAAGGGGGCAATACACAGTATTAAGAACTGGGGTATGTAAACTTTTGATCAGGGTCATTTGGGTAGTTTCTGTTGTCATTATGACTTAAAAAGAATAAACACAGTTGATTGATAATAAATGGCTTCAGCCAAACACTAACCATGAGTGAAAGAAAAGTTTTTGTGTTATCGTTCATATTCTCTGAAAAATGGCCAAGAAATCATACATTCTGCCAGGGTATGTAAACTTATGAGCACAACTGTACACTTCTCCCCTGCCTCCAGCACAATGATTTCTTCTCCACTGGTTCCTCTTCCTCCAGCACAACTCTTACATAGGCCTAGCTAGCACATGGTGAGGCCTGTTTACAATTTAGCATGACCTCCAGAACCACCTATTACAAGCAGGGACCGCGGGTGTAGCAAAGTACATGGTGTGCCAGCTAGTCTTGGTGGACTACTGCTCTCAGTCCAACTTTCTTGTGTCCTGCCAGCCCTGCTGGCTGCAACGACCCAATTCCACTGCCCATTGACACCACAGTCCCAACTGACTCTTGCACCCTTCTCAGGCTGTCTCTCACCCCAATCTGCTTAGGTGTGCGTCTTCCAGCTTCCAAGGGTGTGTATCACTCACCGACACCTGACGCTTGTAGCTCCTCTCCTGGAGATCTCTCCGGCAGTACTCTCTACTGCTGTCCTCTGCTTGCTCTCTCACTTGTGCCTTTGTTCCAGGATCTCACTATCCTCAGCCTGCACCCGAGCCCCAGGCCGAAGTCACTCCCACAGACTGGGGGCTCCCTCAAGGCCTGCTCCATCTCTTCCGCCCGTACTCTCCTCCCTCACTGGGCTGACCCAAGGCATTTAAGGAGGCCTGTCTCCTGCCAATCCAGGTTGAGGATTGGTCAGGGCTCCCCAAACACCCCAGGCAGCTCCATCTCTCTTCCTCACCCTTTCTTCTAGAACCCTCTAGAAGCAAAGGTGACATAACCAAGAGGTGTCACCACCTGTGAGTCACCAGCCACTCCCTGAGCCACTTCCTGACCCAGAATCAAAACAATCAGGCCTGACTTTTCTCACCTACACAAAAATCTCTCTAAGCACCTACCTAAGGCAGAGGGTGCTACATCCCTCTCCCCGGCAAGATGCAGGCATCAGGAGACCACTCAACCCATTGACGATAGGCCTGTACTCTGGTCTGGGTGGTGGAGGGTCTGTTGAAGAAAAACTGTCTGCTGCTGATCAGGCTTCCTGTGGCTTCTTCAGATCCCACTCCTGACTCTGGTCCATCGCCTCCCTCAGACTGGGTCTCCAAGACATGGGAACCTTCTGTCTCCCATTCTTCCTCTTCTGAGCTCTCATCAGGGGATGACCACTCCGCCAGTCTCTCAAGGGATACAAACTCAGCCTGTAGTCTAGGGGAACCCAAATCAATGACCCTGTCCTCACACTCCCTATCCAGCTCACCTGAGAGTGCACTCCCCTCCTGCACTGGTTCTGCTGGGGTCAGGGTGGCGAGGGACATGGAAGCGGCCGGCATTTCAAGGACTACTGGTTCCTGCTGGGCAGTACTCACAGTTACCAGGCCCCTGACCAGGCCGTGGGTCATAGCAGTCTTCTCCTTCCCCATGTCCTCTCTCTTTGCGGGGGAGTCACTAGGCCGCAACTCCACTCCGCCTTGCTCTCCGGCCTTCTGCGGCTGCAGGTGACAGAGTCCTGAGAGCAGGTCCTCATTAAAGTAGCATGTGGCTAATTGAGGAAGCTCTACCCGACCTATAAAAGACTGTAGCTGCCTAACCCAAATTGCTGGATTGTCGTCAGCTTCCTGAAACCCTCTGAACCTTGCATGTGCTTCTGATTACCCGTTGTGACCCGGCTTGCTCCAGACTTGTGACCTGCTCTCTTGGCTTATCCATGGCTTGTTCCTCTGACTTTCCCTTGCCTCTGCCTGAACTCCTGTGTATGACCCCAGCTTGTTACAAAGACTTCGCTTCTGCCTGAACTCCTGTGTATGACCCCGGTTTGTCACAAGGACTTTGCCCTGCCTGATACTCCGTGCATGACCTTTGCCTGTTATCTGGACTTTGCCTTTGCCTACTGCCACGCAATTGGTCTTGCTGCCTACAAGGACTTGTCGCCTAACTGTGTTTACTTTCTAGTGTGTTTGACCCCCAGCCTGGTCTTTTCTGCTACACTTCAGAGCGCAAGCATCCAAGCAGCCCAACCGATTTTCTTGACAGACCGCAGTTGGCCACGTTCATCAACACCAGCATCACCTCCTTCCTGCCAGACCCATCTGGATCCTGCTGGTGACCCGTGCGTCTTTGGGCCCTATACCCACTGTTACACCCCCAGGGGTATAGTGCACTTAGCTGCAATGGGAGCCACTCTCTACATTTTGGCTTCGGATCAGGTACATAACATACACACACCTCATCAGATTCCTCCAGCACAAACTTGCTTGCAGACTATTACTCTCTCTTCCTCCAGCACAATGCTTCTTTCCCAGGAGCAGCTAGCACATGGTTAGGCCTGATATTGGCTTCAGCCAGGCCTTAGCAGAATGCCCCGTTACAGGCAGGGACTGCGGGCCCCTTTTTGGTGTAGTATTAGAAAGTCCTAATGCTAGTCGCCCTATTGGTGGACTGCTGATCCCAGTCAGCCCTCTTCAGGCCCTGCCAGCCTCCCTGGCTGCAGCGGCCCGACTCCACTGCCCACGACACCACAGTCCTCTTCACTGGCTCTGCACCCATCCCATCCTCTCAGGCGTGCCTCTCCAGTCCTCTCCTCTGTGCATGTCACACTCACCAGCCCTCCTGGCTGCGGCTGGAGGTTCCCTCCTGGAGACTTGCCCAGCAGTACTCCCGCTGTCCTCTTACTCCTCTTTGTGCCTCCTGTTCAGGACACCTCTGTAGGTTGTAAGAGGGTCCTTCCGCACCCGAGCCCTGGGTCCAAGGTCACCCCCCAGACTGGGGAGCTCCCTCAAAGGCAGCCTAGCACTCTGTCTCCAGTTCTTCCACCAAAACTCTCCTCCCCAACTGGGCTGACCCTGGGTATTTGAGGAGGCCTACCCCCTGCCAATCCTATTGGGGATTGGTCAGGGCTCCTCAGAATACCCCAGATGACTCCACCTCCCCTCCCAGCCCAGAAGTGGGAGGTTCTGATGACATCATCTGGGAGTCACCCAACACTACTCTGAATCACTCCCAGCCCAGCAAATCCAAAACAAACAGGCCTAGCTGCCAGCTAGGCCTGTTTAAATTTACCTATCCCTACCAAAAAAAAAAATTAACTATAGCACTTACGTAGGTAGAGGGTGCTACACATGTTTACTAGGTTGACTCAAGACCTATACAGGGGAGCTGCCTCTTTCCTCTGAATGCCCATATTCCAGAACGTCCATTCCCTTTTCCCTCTCATCCACCCTATTGCATCTCTGGGAGGCTACAGCATGCCTAGTCTTTTTCTTATATTGCTTTAAACACTCTATTGTCTACTACTTAATCTACTGTTCTGTTGGGGATGATGGTGCCATCATTAACACTAAAAAGTTGAAAGTGGTAGAGACAATGGCCCTGTAGTATTGTTTCCACTGAGCTCCATCGGATATACTTACTTCACAAAATGTGCCCATTCTCTCTCTCTCTATTAGAATATAGAGCCCATGGCTGGTAGGTTTTAGTGTGCACTCTCAGCAGTAAAATGTAGGAGGCTCGTTGCATTTGTGATTCTATTTTTGTTGTGTAGAGGCCTTGCTAGCTGATGAAACATCATGAGATAAAACAGGAGGAAACATCATAAAGGAAGTATAATCCAGGTCAGGATTTGTCTGTGCCAGGAGCTCTTAATTTACAAGCACAGGAGAAAATAGTTGTTGCAACTGTTCCAAATCACACTAAAAGGGAAAGTGTTGCCTTTTCAATGTGGTCTCATTACACTGCAAATCCTCTGCCTAAGGGAAGGTCACACAATGCATTGTGAACAGTGTGTCTGAATAATCCCCCACATTTTCAAAATGGGAAATGTTTAGCTATGGCTTTACCCATGTCAGTGAACATAGCAGCCAAAGCAAATATGTTTACAATGAAGAAGTAAGGAAAAAGCTACTGTCAAAGTAGGGCAATAGATTCCAACATTTTAAATAGAATGTATATATTTTGGATTTTTTTTAATGCTTTTTTTTTAATGCTTAATCTGCTCATTTTATTATGAGTTCATTGGCTGCATACCTGCTCTAAGTTAAGATGAACTACAGTAAGCTAAAAAAGATCCATTTCTGGATTCCCCCCCTCATCTCAAATAGTTAAAGTGGTTGTAAAGCCACTGTGTCTGAAGCCTCGCACACACGGGACGACAATCGTACGTACGATCGTCGCAAATCGTATGTTGGATAATGTAACTTGCATACTGACTGCACTACACGATCGTACGAGCACAGAAAGAACGTTCAGGTGCATGTAATTAGCATCCGTCCCTTCCTGACTTCGGAGCATGCGTGTTTTGCACAATACAACTTGTTGTACCAACTGCTCTGTACACACGATACAACGGTCGTATGACCGCTTGTTGGTACGACCAAGTTTTCTAGTCTGCTCATACAACTCCCTTGTACGACCGTCGTATGTTCGACTGTTCTAATCGCGCATACGAACGATCAATATCACATACAGCGGTCGTTAGTACGACCTGTTGTATACGATCGTCGTCCCGTGTGTACGAGGCTTTATTCCTACAATCCCCTGTGTTACATTAAATTATGTGCCCCAGTGTATGTGCTTTTTAAAAAATATGCCCACCGCACTCCTCTCCTGATCTGATAACTGCAGTGGGAGGGACTGACGTCAGCCGGGAGGAGAGGAGGAGAGCTGCGGGCGGTCACATGAGCGCAGAGCGGTGCTCTGAAATAGGGTTTCCACCTCATCCCTTTAATCCAGGACAAATATTAATTATACAGGTTCTGTGGCTGATTGAGATGGTAATTAAACTCACTTGGTGCCTCATCTGCATTAAATTGGCCTCATAACCTGTGTAAGTCATATGTGTCCTGGATTAAAGGGATGACGTGGCAACCCTACTCTGACATAAGGTATAAAGCGGCATATTTTTTTAAAAAGCACATCATTTAATGTAACACAGTGGGTTGTAGGAAGAAGACACAGTTATTTTAGCAGCAGGAGGGGAAGGGCGAGGAGCAGATCGGCACTGTCAGTATCCGTGATCACCACCACAGCAGTCACAGAGTCCCTGGTCCCCACTGCAACAGTTACAGTGTCCCTGATCACCACTGCAACAGGCAGTGTCTCTGATCACCGCCGTAGCAGTTACAGTGTCCCTGATCACCATTGTAACAGTCACAGTGTCCCTGATCACCACTGCAACAGTCACAGTGTCCCTGATCACCACTGCAGCAGTCACAGTGTCCCTGATCACCACTGCAACAGTCACAGTGTCCCTGATCACCACTGCAGCAGTCACAGTGTCCCTGATCATCACTGCAACAGTCACAGTGTCCCTGATCATCACTGCAGCAGTCACACTGTCCGATTCCCACTGCAGCAGTTACAGTGTCTCTGATCACCGCCACAGCAGTTACAGTGTCCCTGATCACCACTTCAACAGACACAGTGGCTCTGATCACCACTGCAGCAGTCACAGTGTCCCTGATCACCACTGCAACAATCACAGTGGCCCTGATCACCACTGCAACAGTCACAGTGGCTCTGATCACTGTTACAGCCTTTACCTGGCCCTTGGGTTACTATTCCATCCACAAACACCAACAATGGGGCATAATTCCTTTCGCTAACACCAACAGTGAGGCACTATTACTCCCACTGACACCATCAAAAGGCACAATTCCTTCCATTGATACCAATAGTGGGCCATTATTCCTCCCACTGACACCATTAAAGGGGCAGAATTCCTTCCATTGATAACAACAGTGGGCCACTATTCATCCCACTGATACCAGCGATGGGGCAGAATTCCTTCCATTGTCACCAACAATGGGGCATTGTTTACTTCCACTGGACGCCAGGACATTTTCTACTCCCACTGGCCCTCGTCCGACCCCCTTCTCCTTGGTTGGGATAATCACCTACCTGTTGTTTTAGGAGATGCACCATCATATTGTGTCACATATTGGCTGCTGAGGAAACAAAAAATAAGGCAAGGATTCAGCCAGTGGGTGAGTACGATAGCCAGGGGAATATAATCTTCAGAAGGAGACCCTTACCTGCCCCGCTGCCCACAATGACAAACTCCTCTTAAGTAGAGTTGAGCGAACACCTGGAAGTTCGGGTTCTGCTGGTCCGTCCGAACTTCGGGACAAAGTCCGGGTCCGGGTCCGGACGGAACCCGAACGATCGCACGGAAGCGAGTTGAGATGAATTCTCCTCAAACAGTAACACCCGTCGCCCCGTCCATTCCCAGAGGAAGACTTCTAATATAAGGGGACCGATAGCATGAGTGGGTGACCGACTTAGGAACGGAATAAAAAACAAAGGAGTCGTCGGTTATACACTGTGTTATACTACCACGTAGAGGATTTTGTTGTCCATCCACTAATAGGGTTGGTTCCTCTTCCCCCAGCCTGCTCCCGGTCACCCTCATCTTTTACAGGACCGCAGGTCACCTTCATTTGTTACGG
>BLSH010413349.1:68482-81900 GCA_018402905.1 Glandirana rugosa | reverse complement strand
ACCTGCAGGGGGCGCTCTAAGGGTTAACTGTGTTCCCTGGGGTGTTCTAACTGTGGGGGGACTGCCCTAGCCGGTCGAAGGGAAGTGATCACACCTTCCATGTTTACTTACACGGACCTCCGTTCTTTCACTCCGGGGGGGGGCATTGCGGGTGGCCGGCGGAGATCGAATCCGCCGCACCCGCTCCCTGGCCCTCCCCGGACACAGTGAGTGATCTCGCAGCCGCCGTCATATGACGGCGATTTGCGCAGGAGCGCCACCTTGTCGCCGTCAGATGCCGATCGGCGGTCGGCAAGAGGTTAAAGACCTTGCAAGTACAGAAAAATTAATTTTGACTTTCAATGCACCCAGCTCTTAAAGTGATTGTAAAGTCTCTTTTAATTAAAACAAACATGTTATACTTACCTGCTCTGTGTAGTGGTTTTACTTGGGTCCCTCTTCAGTGCTCCTGGCCCCTCCCTCCTGTTGAGTGCCCCCACAGTAAGCAGCTTGCTATGGGGGCACCCAAGCCGAGTCACAGCTCCCTGTGTCCATTCAGACATGGAGCCACGGCCTGGCCCTGCCCCCTCTCTCTTCTGATTGGCTGAATGATTTTGATTGACAAATGCGCCACACTGCTGTCTCAGCGAATGTGGAGGGGAGTCCCATGCAGCTTAATCGCTCCTGCAACATCTCTGGATAAAGACCGGCTCAGGTAAGTATTAGGGGGGGCTGAAGGAGGGCTGCTGCACCCAGAAGGTTTTTTTTTATCTTAATGCATAAAACGTTATACCTTTACAATCCCTTTAACCACTTGCCAACCATAGTCGGCTCTCCTGCGCGAATCGCCGTAGCTGTGTTGTAGGCATGCCCAGGCCGCCGGAGGTGCGCACTCACTGTCTAGCGGGGGAGCCAATCAGCGGGTGGGGCAGACTCGATGTCTGCTGGCCACCTGCGATCGCTCCCCCCGCAGTGACAGAATGTGGATCTGCGAGTGTAATCAAGCAGATCCAGTCCTGTCAGGGGAGTTGAGAGAGATCGTCTGTTCCCTATGATAGGAAACAACGATCTCTCTCCTCCCCCAGTCAGCCCAGCCCCCATACACTTAAGCCTCGAACACACGGTTCGACGATCGTATACAATAGGTCGTACGAACGACCGTTATATACAAGTCCAACCGTTAGTATGCGCGATTAGAACAGCCAACGTATGACGGTCGTACAACAGGAGTTGTATGGGAAAACTAGAAAACGGTCGTACGACCGTTGTATCGTGTGTACAGAGAAGTTGGTCCAGCAAGTTGTACTGTGCAAAACACGCATGCTCAGAAGTCAGGAATGGCCGGGCACAAATTACATGCACCTGAACTTTCTCTTCATACGTTCATAACACGTCACTACGTTCGGCTTGGTCGTACGATCGTGTAGTGCATGTCAGTATGCGAGATACAACAGCCAACATACAATTTGGTCCGTTCGGTCGTACGACAGTCGACCCGTGTGTACGAGGCTTAAGAAACACTTCCCAGGGAACACATTTAACCCTTTGACCATCCCCTAGTGTTAACTCCTTCCCTGCCAGTAACATTTACACAGTAATCAGTGGCTATTTATAGCACTGATCGCTGTATAGATGCCAATGGTCCCAAAAAAGTGTCAAAAGTGTTCAATCTGTCTGCCGCAATATCGCAGTCCCGATAAAAATCGCAGATCACCGCCATTACTAGTAAAAAAAAATAAAAACGCCATAAATCTATTCCCATAGTTTGTAGACACTATAACTTTTGCGCAAACCAATCAATATACGCTTATTGAGATTTTTTTTTACCAAAAATATGTAGAAGAATACATATTGGCCTCAACTGAGGAAGAAATTTGTTTTTTTACATTTTTTTTTTATATTTATTATAGCAAAAAGTAAAAAATATTGTTTTGTTTTTTTCAAAATTGTCGCTCTTTTTTTGTTTATAGCGCAAAAAATAAAAACCACAGAGGTATTCGAATACCACCAAAAGAAAGCTCTATTTATGGGGAAAAAAGAAGAAAAATTTTGTTTGGGTACAATGTCGCACTACTGCACAATTGTCAGTTAAAGCAACGCAGTGCCATATCACAAAAAATGCTCTGGTCAGGAAGGGGGTAAATCCTTCCGGGGCTGAAGTGGTTAAGCTTTCTTGTGGGCTGACAACACACTACATTTTTGTGGACTGGGTGGTGTCAGTTCCCCAATGTCTTTTGCTAAACTACTCAACCGCTCCAAGATCTCATAAAGGTTAATTATTCTGTAGTCCGTGATAAGAAATAGGAGGGCTCTGTGAGATAATAATGGGTGTCTGCAAAGGGCACAGGACATCTCTGAATTTCTGACATCAACAGGTTTTTTTGCATGTATTAAAAAGATATAACAGCATGCTTTAGAAACATAGAAACATAGAAAAGTGACGGCAGAAAAAGACTGAGTAATCCATCGAGTCTGCCCTTTTTTTTTTGTTTTTGTTTTTTCCCATTAACCTCATTGTCTGACTATGGATTTATGTTTATCCCAGACATGTTTGAAGCCATTTACTGTTGACTGTCTCACAACCTCTGTTGGTAGTTTATTCCAATCATCAACCACCCTTTCGGTAAAATAATACTTTCTAAGTTTAGTTTTGAACTTCCCTCCTGCTAGTTTAAGGTTATGTCCCCGTGTTCAATGCTAAAGCTTTCAAAACGGTGCAACTAAAGCAGGGGTAGGGAACCTGCGGCTCTCCAGCTGTTGTAGAACTACATTTTCCATCATGCTTCTGGGAGTAATTGTATCCAGCATCCTTGCAATGCCTCATGGGAAATGTAGTTCTACAACAGCTGGAGAGCCGCAGGTTCCCTACCCCTGAACTAAAGAGACATACATTGTTATGGGTTACTTACATATAAGCTCTGAGGAGGGGGATATGATATCTCTAAAGCATCTTCCTGTGCTGAAGGCCTCTATGCATCTAGTTTGAGCTATGTAACTCAATGACGTTAAAGCGGTAGTAAACTCATCCATTTAACAGTTTAAAAACCAGTCACATTTCCGGTACGTGCTGGAAATGTAACACTCCCATTGGTTGTGCTCTAAACCAAACTGTCAAACCATCCAATGGCTGATGTCATAGCTGATCACATGTGCAGCATCATGGCAGTTGTAGATTAAACAGAGAACAAGTTGGCAGCTTCCTTGGCTGAAAATGATAGGAGGGTTTACTACCACTTTAAGGGAAAATACCCTTGCATAATGCACATTCTCTTGAAAAGTGAACAGTCTATTTGACTTTAGTAAATCTCACTGATTCTCTTGTCTCCAGCAGTATACCACAACTTAATGTTGTCTAGCGCTCAGTAAAATGTGCTACTGTATCTACATTTTTTTAAATCCTATTAATAAACCTTATAGATGTTCAAACAGCTGAAACATTGAATAAGAATGTGAAGGAATAGGATGTTCTGCTGTATCCCGTTTGTAATGTAAGCTGAAAGCTGTAAATGCATGGGAGTCACAATAATGCTTGGTACTACCCACGCTCATGGGCTTTATAATGGGTACTCTGACTTCACACAAATTAGTTGCACCCTGCTATTAATGTATCTTATGGTAGGCTGTCAAGGTACAATCTGCTGGTTACATCGAAGGAGTGTGTTTGTAGGGGGAGCAATGAGTAAAGTAGTGTATATCAGGAATTTCACGCTCTAAAGATTTTCCAAACATGGCCAGCAAAACCACAAACACTGAGATGTGTTGCTTCCTTTATTAGAACAGCGCTGTGGGTTATTGTGGGACAATAAACATGACGTTTAAGGCCTCATACACAGGGGCGTATCTACAAAAATAAACAAAACATCGTGTCCGACGTCAAGGAAAAAAAGTTGACGTTTTTTGGCGTTATGCATTGGCGTTTTTGAGCGTTAGTGAGCGTCGGCGTCAATAGGCGTTTTTTAAAAAAAATCATCCCTCTGCTATTTTTCAACCTAAAAACGTCGGTGTCAAAAAACGCCGGAAAACGCCGGTACAATATTAGGTGGCGTTTGCTGGCGTTTGTTGGCGTTTGTTGGCGTCGGCGTCAAAAAACGTCAAAACGTTACAGCCTCAGAACGCGATGGCCATGGGTTCTACTTTCTGCTCACTAACGCCGACGCCACCTACAGCTCAAAAACGCCGACGTTTTTATGGGGCCATTGACTAACATGGAGAGCTGCAAAAAATGCCAGAAAACGCCAGCGTCAAAAAACGTCCGTGTGTATGAGGCCTTAAACTGTTGTCAATATAAAAAAAGAGAATCTTTTCAAAACCCGATCATTAACACAGGAGATAGTTAAAGTGATTGTAAACGATCACCTTGTGAAACAACCCATTAACTTTAGTAAAAGGCAAAACATTTTTGTATAGATATAAAAAGCCATTATAAATACCTTTTCCCCTTTTTTTAAGTGAGTATCTTCCCTTTGCTCTCAGCAGCATAAGAGCTGGTGGGAGGAGAAGCAGCAGCACACTGATCTTCCCAATGAAAGGCTTTGCAGGAGGGGGGCATATCAGGACAAGTCTGATCATTGGAGGTGAGCACACTGAATTCCCAGCATAGCTGGAGAACTGACCACAGTCTGTTCTAACGCTTAGTGTGGTCAGTTTTTAATAGGAAAGCAGAGGCACTAGCAGGAATGCCAGGTATTTCACATAAAGGAAGCAATACACAGAGAACATGATACTTTCTTATACAAGTACATGGTACAGCAGGCCCATATCTGTAATATGAAATGTTGGGGTAACGCTTTAAATTGAATGCACTATATAAAGCAATATTTTCAATCACACAGCTTATTTTTCATACAATAGTCCCACAGAAGAGAACTACCACCTATTATTTTATTCCCTTCCTTTCCCTCTATGAATGCTGATAACATTTTGTATATCTGCCCACTACAGGCAGTCCCCGGGTTACAAACATCCGACTTACGAACGACTCCTACTTACAAACGGAGGGAGACAACAGGAAGTGAGAGGAAATCTCCCCCTAGGAAGGGAAATTCACTCCTGTAAGTACTTATGGAAAAAAGTTGTCTCCACTGATGCTTTATCACCAATCCTTATTTCCACAACAACCCAAAATTTTCAAAATCCAATTATCATTGGGACAGGAAGTGAGGTGAAATCTTCTGAACAGAAACATAGACAGCAAAACAAACATTACAGGGGTGTTACCCCTTTCCTATGCTATCCAAAAAGCTTAAAAATATATTTTTTGGCTGAAGATACACTTAAAAATGTACCTGTTCCGACTTACAAACAAATTCAACTTATGAACAAACCAACAGTCACTATCTTGTTTGTAACCCGGGGACCGCCTGTAATCTATGGCATCCAACTTTTTAACCATTTCTCCATAATAAAATCTTTCAGTTGCAAGATATAGTATCTGTTGATATCCTTGAATTATCTGCCTGTTTCAACCCCCCCCCCCACCAAAATGTCAACAGGAATCAAATTAGGGGCAATGACTAGGTTAGTCCATAACCCTCTATTTTCTGAGCCTTTCCTTGGTGGCTTTGCTAGTGTGCTTCGTATCATCGTTGTGTTGAAAGACTCATTTCAGGTTCAACTTCAACTTATCTACACATAGCCTCACATCTTCATCAAGCACATTTTAAAATGATGCAGAATGCATAACTGACTTGATTGCGAGCTGCCCAGGCCCTGTAGCAGCAAATCAACCCAAAATAACAGTTCCACCAGCATGCTTCACGGTAGTTATGAAGTTCTTCTTCTGAAATACTGTTTTTGGTTTGTGGTAAATGTATACTATAAGGGCTGGTTCACACCTAGGTGATTTGCAATCCGACTTGTGTTACCCCAAGTTGCCTCAAGTCGCTTGACATCAGAAATTGAAATGAATGGGAGCCGTCATAATATGCACTATTCAAGTCGCTCCGACTTCAGGGCGACTTCTGAAAAGGCTCCTGTACTACTTCAAGGCAACTTCTAGGCGATTTGAGCCCATAGAAGTTAATGGAACACCGACTATGAAGAAGCGACTTTACAGGAAAAAGAAAATACTTTTTTAAGGCAACCCCCCCCTCCCTCTCTTCTCTGATTGGCCACAGGCAAAGTCGCCTGGCATGGAGGATGCATCAGTTCGCGTTGTAAGTCATCCAAAGTCGCGCTGAATTCGCTTTGAAGTTGCGTTCAAATCGCCTAGCAAAGTCGCCTCTGAAGTCGGATCGCCTAGGTGTGAACCGGCCCCTACTGCAATCAAACAACTCTATCTTTGATTTATTAGTCTTCACCACATTACTCCATAAGCATAGCTTCTAAATGTCCCTGATTTTGTGGGACTGTCCCTGAATTGGAACTAAGTCCCTCTGTCCCTTTTTCCTCCTCATATAAAATGCACTTTTTTTTTTTTCAATAAAAGTTTTTATTGAGAATAAACAAACATAGGCTTGTATAATTATACATTGCGTATATGAAACGTTAATATAAGATTCGGTTGACATTTAACTGTTTCAGTTTGTTGTAGCATAAGTACATTTGACAAAGTAAAAAGTAAGAATAAAGACAATGGTGCAAATAAGGTGATTTTCATACAGAGTAAAAAATTTTTTTTTTTTTTTTTTCACACAGAGTAAGACTATCAATCCTAGAGCTCGCCATGTTAATTGTGATTTAGTAATGGTGTTTTAAATCCCAGGGTTGCTGTAACGTGTTGTAATGGTATGTAACGTTAGTCAGTTAGTATTTCCATTTTGTTATTTATGCTCAATGATGTTGTAGTGGGAGTTTGTTTTGATTGTTGTTATGATTCGAGTATATCAGCATAGTCTTTTGTGGACTTAAATGCGATCCATGGTTTCCATAATTTATGGAATTGTGTGGCACTTTCTTTTTTTATAGCCACTGTTTCTTCCATCTCCATAATTTCGTTTGTTTTTTTTATCCAACTTTTAGTAGATGGTGTTAGGGTGGATCTCCAGGCAAGTGGTATAAGAGTTTTGGCCGCATTAAGCATGTGTCTTATTAGTGATTGTTTGTATGTTTTGTAGGAGAGGTTGTTTATGTTTAATAGACAAAAAGGGGCGTCAAGTTCGATTTTTGTATCTGTTATATGTTTGATCCAAACAATGACTTCCTTCCAAAATGGTTGTATTTTATGGCAAGACCACCAGATATGAATAAAAGTCCCCACTTCTTTTTGGCATCTCCAACATTTGTTTGATACATTTGACATCCAATTGTTCAATTTCACAGGTGTAATATACCATTGAGTGTGAATTTTGAAAGATGTCTCTTGTATACGGGTGCTTAGGGAACATTTGTGGTTGAAAACACATGCTTTCTCCCATTGTTTCTCTGAAATTTGTATATTAAGATCTTGTTCCCATTTATGTTTGTATTTATCCTTGGTTGTTGAGCTTGGTTGGGAGATCCATTTGTAAGCCAGCGAAGTGGCTCCTCTGAGTGGGGTTTGATCAATGCAAATTTTTTCTAGGTTTGTTAATGGTCTTGTCATAGATTTTTTATGTTTGTTATATGGATAAAGTAATGTAATTGGATGTAGGCCCAATAGTTTAGTGATTGATTGGCTAAAGTCTTATTTAATTGTTGAAGCGTAAGTATGTTGCCTTTGTTTATGCAGTCGTGTATTAGCAGGGGTTTGTTTTTTTTTGTTAGTAGTAGTTTTGTGTTGGTCATACCTGGAGGAAATTCAGGGTTTCCTGCTATGGAAGTAAGTGGACTTATAGATGATGAAAGTTGGTGGGTTTCAAATTTTTTCTGGCAAATTTTTAGGGTGGTGCCAATCAAGGGGTGGTTTTGTATTTCTTTTGGGTAAAGTTTGGATGAGGACCATCGTAGGTATTGAGTGAGGGTTTTTCTTCCTAAGAGTTCAAGTTGGACCCAATCTTTGTTGGAGGCATGGCAGTGCCAGTCAAGGAGTCTAGTGATGTGTGTTGCATAGTAATATTTTTTGAAGTCTGGTATTCCCAATCCTCCTTTGTTTTTGGGAAGTGTAAGTATTTTTAGTTGAACACAAGGTTTTTTTCTTCTTAAAGATTAATCTTAAAGATCTTAAGATTTCCTTCTTAAAAGTAAACTTCCTAAAATATCACAGGTAGACTCTGAACAGTTAGAAAATGATATTACACCTGAAGAAATTACCTTTGCAATCAAAAATCTTAAATCAGGGAAAAGTCCAGGACCAGACGGCCTGACCTCACAATACTATAAAACCTTTGAACCATTGCTTTCCAAACCATTGAAAGACGCCCTTAATTCCCTACATAAAAATACAAAACCTTCATTTGATTTTTTAGCAGCTCAAATCACAGTTATACCCAAACCAAACAAAGACCATAAAAAATGTGCAAACTACAGGCCGATCTCACTCCTGAACCTAGATCTCAAGCTGTTGGCGGGAATTCTAGCCAATAGATTGAGACCCTTACTTCTGAGGATAATTGGTCCGGAGCAAGTAGGCTTCATGCCAGGACGCGAAGCGAAAGACAATATAATTAAGTCATTAAATTTGATACATAAGATACACCAAGACAAGACAGAAGGCCTTCTCCTGTCAACTGATGCGGAGAAGGCCTTTGATAGAGTAGCATGGGACTACATGTTTGCCACCTGCAAACACATTGGGCTTGGGAATAAAATGATGCCATGGATCCAATCATTATATGATAAACCAACAGCAAAAATAAAAATTAATAATTACCTTTCAGATACCATACACATCAAAAATGGAACAAGACAAGGATGCCCCCTTTCCCCTTTACTGTTCATTATAACCCTTGAACCCTTAATAAGGACCATAAATGCCAACCCAGATATTCACGGCTTCAATACAGACAACAAAGAGTATAAACTGGCGGCATACGCAGATGACCTGCTGTTCTTTATTTCGCAACCCCATATCTCTATACCGAACTTAAATGAAATATTCCATCTATTCAAATATATATCCAACTTTAAGATAAACAATAGCAAATCTGAAGCAATGAACTTAACACTCTCAGCAGAAGCAGAACAACTCACTATCCAAAATTGTCCATATAAATGGGAAACAAAAGCCCTCAATTACTTAGGAATCAAATTGACACATTGACACATTAAAAATATCTACCAATACAACTTTCTCCCAATACTAAAAAAGATAGAAAACGATCTCAAATTATGGAACACGAAACTATTTTCCTGGTTTGGTAGAGCAGCTATCTTAAAGATGACGATTTTACCTAGACTATTGTATCTATTCCACGCCTTACCAATTGAAATCCCAAATGAATTCTTCAAAAAACTTACTAAGGCTAAAATAAATTTCATATGGGCATATAAAAAACCTTGTGCACTTTTTATCTAAGTTGCTGCATTTGTAAATTTCAAAAGCCAGTATAAAAGGTATATTATAGGTTTAACTAATTATTTTTTTTTATAATTCTCCTTTAGACCCTTTTCACACTGCCGCAACCAAAAAGTCACGCGACTTTGCTGCAATTTTACCGCAATTTCGCTGCCGCGATCTCAGGGAATGCCTGTGTAAACCTGAGGTCTATGGACCTCAACTCGCATCAAAGTTGGACCAAAGTAGTACAGGGACTACTTTGAAGTCGGTACGACTTGAAGTCACACAGATATGAATGGTACTCATTGGAAATAATACGGTACGACTTGTCTTTGCAATCACAATTTGCAGGACAAGTCACAAAAGTGTGAAAGGGGCCTTAAGGGGGTGTGGCAGGGTGTGTGTCCTATGCCTACATAGTTGGGAGGTATGCATAAGGAATGGTCTTTGCCTATATGTTCTATAGCAAACTGGAATCTTGCTATAATGTTCTTTTAGGACAGCAAAGGTGTTTTATTTTCTTAATACATCTCTTACACAGGTTGAATTAGTGCAATCTCAGTTTGATTGTAGGTGCATGCATTTTGACAGCAACTGCTGCAAAATTATCTGAACAACCCTCATATAAAACTTTTTTTTTAGCATCAAATGATCATCTCTTGGGTTGAAATTGCAAGACCAGCCAGTCCAGGACAAATTAGCAGTTGTTTGAAGCCGACGCCACTTGTAGATTATTTTACTACAGTAGAATGATTGATTTCAAATCTTTCGGCAATCTTTTCAAATCCCTTGCCAGACTTATAGGCATAAACAACTGTAGCACCCTCTACCTAGGTAGGTACTAGAGTGAGGGTTTGTGAGTGTAGGCAAATTTAGGCAGGCCTAGCTGGAAGCTAGGCCTGTTTGTTTTTGTTTGATCTGGGCTGGGAGTGGCTCAGAGTAGCAGCTGGTGACTGACAGGCAGCATCATTGAGACCTCCCTCTTCTTTCCAAAGGCTTCTGGAAAGCTCTGGAAAGAGTGAGGAGAGGTGGAGCTGCCTGGGGTGATTTAGGGAGCCCTGACCAGGGAACTCCAATTTGTGTGCTGGGTAACTATTCTCAAAAGGAATAAGACTTTGGCTCACATAAGCCACTGGCCTGAGCTTGCCATCCTGCTCCTGATAAAGTACTCCTCCCAGCCCATCTCTGCTAGCATCCACGTGAAGCTTGTAGGGTTTCCAGATCAGCATATGCTATGACGGGGGCTTCAGTGAGACTTTTCTTCAACTGCTTATAAGCTTCTTCACATGAATGAGTCCACTGCTCTTTAATGGACTCCTTCTTTCCTCTCCTGCTCAACTTCTTTTCTTTCATCTTCCCCTCTTTCTCCCCCGAAGCCATCTGGAGCAATTCATTGAGGGGCCTGGCAATCTTGGCAAAGTTGGCCACAAATCTTCGGTAATATGAACAAAATCCCAGAAAGGACCTCAGTTCTGTCACAGACTCAGGTCTAGGCCATCCAGTGACCGCCTCCAACTTCTTCGGGTCAGTAGCCACCCCCTTAGCTGAAACCACATGTCCCAAATAAGTAACTAAAGTACGATGGAACTGACACTTCTCCAGGGATAGCTTAAGCCCTAATCTTTCAAACACCTTCTCCAGTCATGCCTCATGCTCTTCCAGTGTTCTTCCAAACACTATGATGTCATCCAGATACACCAGGACTTCAATCAAGTTCATATCCCCCAATGTCCTTTCCATCAACCATTGGAAAGTGTCCAACACCCCTGACAGTCCCTGTGGCATCCAATTAAACTCAAAGATATCAAGGGGGTAGATGAAAGTTGTCTTCTCTTTGTCTTCCACATGCATCGGTATCTGATAGTATCCATTTTTCACTTCCAGCACACTAAACCACTTGGCCCCAGAAAGACACTGAAGGGCATCCTCAATCTGTGGGGTGGTGTATTGATCCGGGACAGTTTGTCGATTAAGGGTTCGATAGTCTATACACAAACGTAGTGTTCTGTTCTTCTTCCGAACCACCGCGATGGGTGAAGCTTTGAATCACTTCAGATTTCCTCAGCACGGCCAACTGCTCTCTCAAATCTTCCAAGTCACTGAGTGGAATCCTCCGCGCTTTCTCTCGAAAGGGTTTATCTTCTTGCAGACGTATTTGATGATGGGCACTCTTGGCACATCCCATAACAAAATTATTACTAGGAAAAATCTTCTTGCATTGATCCAACTGTGATATCAGCAGCAGCACACTCCTCCAACTCCTTTTGTAATCTGCGGCACTCCTCACTCTTCTCTACTTCTTCCAGAGACATTAGGGTAGCTACACCCACCTGCCCTACTGACATAAATACCACAGGATGATCAGTGACATTCTGAAGGCTAATAGGCACCTTCTTCTTGCTTCATAACAGACCTTTAGTAGAAACCAATTCTGGAACCATTGCTATCCCAAATATTTGCTTGTATGTTATAGGGGTTCTCACCAGACCTTTTGGGCTGGAGAACACCGCCCTCCCTCATTACCTCTAATCAGTGTCCACCTGAGCCATGGGAAGAGTCCTTTGGTTCTTCCATAAAGAGGAATGTTTACTTCAATGGTTTAGAGACAGGATCTTTCATTCTATGGTTAGTGTAGGACCTACAGAAAATTGGGGTACTTTAACGCAGTTAGTGGGCTTAGCACTTTATGGCCTTATAGTGTGACCAAATTCCCATATTTTTGCATATCTGCTTTATATGTATAGATGCTTTTAAATAGCCTTGCAGGAGTAAATGTCATGTGTGCGCTGTAGTATATTGCTTTGTTTGTAAGGTCTTACAGCAGCACCATGCATTGTTAGAGAGTTCCCCCCAAATATTTGCTTGTATGTTATAGGGGTCCTAACCAGACATTTTGGGCTGGAGAACACCATCCTCCCTCATTACCTCTAATCAGTGTCCATCTGAGCCATGGGGGAAGAGTCCTTTGGTTCTCCCATAAAGAGGAGTGTTGCTTCCATGGTTTAGAGACAGGATCTTTCATTCTATGGTTAGTGTAGGACCCACTGAAAATTAGGGTACTTTGACGCAGTTAGTGGGCTTAGCACTTGATGGCCATATAGTGTTACTGTCACGTTCTTGGTGGACGAGTCTGACTTATGCAGGGGTTACCTCTCTTGCGGCCCTGGTTCGAGAATCCCTAATAGTGTAGACAGGGAGTACAGGAGCACAGGGGGGCACAAGGGCTGGACTGGATCACTTGCTGATGCGTGAAGGTCCACTAGAGCTCGTACTGAGCAGAAGAGTAGTCGTGCGGTCCGACTCGGCAACTGGCTGGCTAGGAGGTGCAAGTGGAGCAGGCAGGCAGGTGGTCAGGTGCAGGCAGGGTCGGCAACATGCGGGCAGCGAGGTACAGGTGGATCGCGCAAGAGAATAGTCGTAGACAGGCCGGGAGTCAGGGGAGGCAGAAATCAACAAGGTCCAAGGAAAGTCAGGGTCACAGGTACAGGAAAAGTCTCTCAGAGCAAGGCACGGGGTCACAGGAACACTGTAGAACAGACAGCACCTGCTACAGGGTGCACACTGTTTAAATAAAGCCGCCCGGCGCCGCCTCCTCCGGAAGCGCGAGGAAAGCATGACAAAGTGCAAATAAGTCCTCAGCACAGTCTTCTTCTAATATTGGAAAGGGGGGGGTTGCTGCGCTAGGGAAGTGTGATGCGGCAAGCTGCCACTAAAACGACCAAAGTATCGTAAAGCAGTATGTTTGTAAGTGAGTGGCGCTAAGATATGTTTTTTAAAAAAAGTGTGACAAATAACCTTCGTCCTGAAAAAATTCCTGAAAAATGACGTTGTGAAAATAACTTCGGTAAAAATATGAACCCTAGATGCACCAAATATATAGAAATATACACAAATGAACATGAGTATAAATATAGGAAGAGTGCGTGACTATCACGTGTAATTGTGACCAAGTGAATAAAACACCAAAACGTATCTTAAGAGTCTGTATGACTGGTTTAAGTAATAAACAACGTGGAACGTGAAAGTAGTAACCTCTAAGTGATGTCCGTTCCGAATCGCGGTGAGTGAATGTTTGTATGACGAA
>BLSH010413349.1:56031-68472 GCA_018402905.1 Glandirana rugosa | reverse complement strand
TCAACATTGGATATTGTGACGCGACCGGGGAGCTGGACGCCCGAGAAGCCTCCAAACACATTTACAAAGGCGTGTTTCCTTCCTCCCTCTGGTAAGCCTCCATTCTGGAAGGATTGGAGTTATTTATTCACTAAGCTGTTCTGCGGATTCATTGTCATTTCAAGTTACAAGATATCACCATCCAAATTTACAGTGATTTATTATTATTGAGTGTTTCAACAACCCTTTCTGACACTGTTTGGGGTGTTAGTACAGGGAATCTCTTATACAAAAAATTTTTTTCACACTGTTTATTGGAAGCAGGACTTTTTTAAGGACTTTTTACTGCAACACTTTTATTGAAGCCATTTTTATACTTGGGATCTACGTGGTTTATATATCTTTATATGTGTTTACTTGTACTCATATTTATATCCTTCTCACGCACTGATAGTGCACATTAACACTGGTTCACTTATTTTGTGGTTTTGCATAGAATTCTCAGACATACTGACCAAATTCATTATTTGTTGCACCTTGCACTTTCATCATTGGAGATTCACTACAGGCAAGGCTTAGCGCCACTCACTTACAAACATTCTTCTAATATTGCCCCCCCCCCCAAGGGGCAGCCTCCGGATGCCCAAACGGGTTCTCCTAGTCGGATGTCTCCTCCAGAAAGCACTGATCAGTTCATTTGCATGAAGGTTTTCCTCCGGCTCCCAAGAGTTCTCTTCAGGTCCGTAGCCCTTCCATTTGACCAGGAATTGAGTGCTGCCTCCTCTTTTCCTACAATCGAGGATAGTCTCCACCTCAAATTCTTCCTCACCATCCACCATGACCGGCTCTGGGGGCGCTGTGCTACGCCCTGGGAAGGTGTCTGGAACTGTTGGTTTCAGCAGATTAACATGGAAGACTGGGTGAATATGCATAGATGCCGGGAGGTTTAGCTCGTAAGCTACTCGGTTGATCTTCCTTTTGATAGGAAATGGTTCTATATATCTGGGACCCAGCTTTTTAGAGGGGCAGGAGAGTCTCAGGTCCTTGGTGGACAGCCAGACCCGTTGACCAACTTGCAACTCCAGTTTCCCCCTTCTCCCTCTGTCAAAGTTCCTCTTACTGGTGGCCTGGGTTTGGGCAAGGGTCTCTTGCAGGAGCTTGCTGTTCCTTTCCAGAAACTGAGTCATGTCCTGCACAGCAGGTACGGGGCTCTCTGAGGCCAAGTCGGGTAGAAAGGTAGGGTGGTAGCCGAGATTCGCCCAGAAAGGGGACTGCTTGGTAGCAGAATGGACAGAGTTATTGTAGGCGAACTCAGCTACAGGTAGGAGGGAGACCCAGTCGTCCTGAGCATAGGAGGAGTAGCACCGCAAGTATTGTTCCAGGGTCTGGTTGGTCCACTCCGTCTGCCCATTGGACTGGGGGTGGTAGGCCGAGGAGCAGGCCAACTCAATGCCCAAGGTAGTGCACAGAGACCTCCAGAAGTGGGAAGTAAACTGCACTCCCCGATCCGACACGATGTTGGTTGGAATTCCATGTAAGCAGACCACCTCCTTTATGTACGCTTCTGCGGTTTCTGTAGCTGAAGGGGTGCCCTTCATTGGGACAAAATGGGCCATTTTTGTGAGCTGGTCCACAACCACCATAATTGTATTGCATCCTGAGGATAGTGGTAATTCCACTATGAAATCCATAGCGATCTGGGACCATGGTCATTCCAGGATAGGTAGCGGGTTAAGTAGTCCCCAGGCCTTAGATTTCTCCGTCTTATTCCTATTGCAAACAGGACAGTCGGCCATGTAACTCTGGCAATCCTCTTTCAGCCGAGGCCACCAGAATGACCGGGAGAGTAACTCTGTTGTCTTATGACCACCGAAGTGCCCAGCCATCTTGGTGTCATGGCAGAGTCCGAGGGCTACCGGGCGGAGTTCCTGGGGGACATACAAACTGTTCTCCCACCACCACAATCCCTCTCTTAGTGTACATCGAGGGTCCGGTGGTTCGCTAGGGCCAGTGCAGGATTTCCGGATTTGGGTCAAAAGGTCCTCCTGGGTAAGCAGAAAACTGTGAGCAGGAAGGATGGTATCTGGCGGGGAAATGTCCTCTGGGACATGGAACATTCTTGACAGGGCATCCGGCTTGACATTCTTTGCCCCGGGCCTGTAGGTGATGTGAAGTTGAAAACGACTGAAGAACAGTGCCCATCTTGCCTGTCGGGGTTTCAACCTCTTAGCCGTCCGCAGGTACTCAAGGTTTTCATGGTCCGTAAAAACCAACACCGGGTGAGCCGCTCCTTCCAGGAGGTACCGACATTCCTCCAAAGCCGACTTGATGGCCAGCAATTCCCTGTCACCAACATCATAGTTTCTTTCCGGCGGAGATAGCTTCCTGGAAAAGAAGGCAATGGGATGGAGTGAGGCCTTGGGGCCTTGTCTCTGTGAGAGAATGGCTCCCACTGCTGTTTCAGAGGCGTCTACCTCCAAGATATATGGTAGAGCAGAATCGGGGTGTTTGAGGATGGGAGCAGATGTAAACAGCTCCTTGAGCCGGGAGAAGGCGTCTTGAGCCTCAGGAGTCCAGTGGAACCGTGATTCCTTCTTTGTGAGTTGGGTTATTGGGGCGATGACTGCAGAAAACCCCTTAATAAATTTCCGGTAAGAGTTTGCGAACCCAACAAATCACTGGACTCCCTTCCTATCAACTGGGGCGGGCCACTGCAGGATGGCCAAGGCCTTTTGGGGATCCATGGTAATTCCAGCCGTAGAAAGATGGAACCCCAGGAAGGAGATACTGGCACATTCAAAGGCACATTTTTCCGCCTTGGCATAAAGGCCATGCAGCCGGAGATGGGCAAGCATACTCTTGACATGCCTCCGATGCTCTTCCAGAGAGGGAGAAAAAATTAAGATGTCGTCCAGATATACGACTAGGAGATGGTCCAGGAAGTCCCGGAAGATGCCATTCACTAGGTGCTGGAAGGTCGCTGGGGCGTTACACATCCCGAAGGGCATGACCAGGTACTCATAGTGTCCGAACCACGTCCGGAAGGCGGTCTTCCACTCATCCCCTTCACAGATGCGGTTGTAAGCCCCGCGTAAGTCCAGCTTGGTGAAGACCGTTGCAGTACCTAACCTCTGAAAAAGTTCTGGGACCAGGGGCAACGGGTACCGGTTTTTGATAGTGACCCGATTGAGCTCACGATAGTCAATACAGGGCCGGAGGGAATGGTCCTTCTTCTCCACGAAGAAGATTCCGGCTCCGGCTGGTGAAGTGGATGGCCGGATGAAGCCCTTCTTCAGGTTTTCGTCCAAGTAAGTTTTAAGGGTGGCTAATTCCACTTCAGAAAGGGGAAATATCCAACCGAACGGGACCTCTGCTCCCGGTAGGAGGTCGATCGGACAGTCGTAGGACCGATGTGGCGGGAGGACGTCAGCCCCCTTCTTACTGAAGACATCCAGGTACTCATGGTAGGGTGCGGGAACTACAGCACGGGAATCTGGATCGACGTCTAAATCCAGGCTGAGGGGTTCTCCTTCCGCTGAGGCAGGCAGTGCTGGGAGCAATAGGAGGAGGAGAACGCTACTTTGCCCGTTGCCCAGTCAATCTGGGGGTTGTGAGTCTGGAGCCAGGGGAGTCCCAGGATAATTGGGTACAGAGGAGACGCAATGACGTCCAGCAGCAGAGACTCGGCGTGACCCCCTCCTGTAGTGGTGTATACAGGGGTGGTCTCCTGGGTGACCGTGCCTGACTTGATGTTCGACCCGTCGGCTAGCCGGATGACCATGGGGTGTTCCTTAGGTCGGAGTGGGATCTGGTGATGTGCTGCAAAGGCAAGATCCATGAAGCAGCTACATGCGCCCAAATTGAGGATAGCCTGCACCCAGATGGTCCCACTGGGGAGCTGGAAAGAGACTGGAAGCACCAGGTGGGCCTTGTCGCTAGGCAAGTACATTAGGCCATCTGTGGAGTTGGTGGTGCCTTGATCTGCCTTGGTGGGACAGTTCCTTATCAGGTGCCCGGGGCCCCCACAATAGAGGCACAAGTTCAGGGAGTTCGCCGGGAGTAAGAGGCGGGCATGGAAGCCCGGTTTGCATGGGTTCCGGTTGGTCCGAAGAGGAGGCAGCTGGGCTTAGGACCGGGTAGCCGGAGAATCCGGGCGGTGTCCTGGTCGGGCGGATCTCTCGGCCGCGCGTTCCCGCAAACAGCGATCAATCTGAATGGCCAGATTGACCAGGGCGTTGAGGGTGTGTGGGGCCCCTACGTGAGCCAGCTCATCCTTGAGCGACTCCGAGAGACCCAGCCGGAATTGATAACTGAGGGCCGCATCGTTCCAGGCAGTGTCAGCACTCCACCGCCGCAACTCTGACACGTATTCCTCCGCTGGACGATGGCCCTGCTGCAGGGCATGGAGGGCTGCCTCCGCTGTGGAAGTCTGATAGGGGTCTTCATACAGTTGGGCCATTGCCTGGAAGAACCGGTCCAATCTAGTGGTCTCCGGGGCTTTCCGCTCCAGGAGGCGGTGAGCCCAGGCTTGAGGACCTTCCCGAAGGAGAGAGACCACAAACCCCACTTTAGTGGCTTCCTGCGAGAAAGTCCGGGGCTGAAGTGCGAAGTACAGGTCACAAGAGGTGCGGAAGGCCCGGAACCTTCCATGGTCTCCTGAAAAACGTTCAGTCATGGGCACCTTGGGTTCATTCGGCAATGTGACCACGGTGTGGGTATCCGGAGAGCCTGACCCAGTGGATACTGAGGTAGCCAGTCCCTGAACTCTCTCTTCCAGATGGATGTAGTCGTCCTGAAGGGTCTAGATGTCTCGGGTGAGCCCAGCAAGGTGCACGCACAGCTCGTCCATGGGAGAGGTCCCCTGCGCAGACTCGGGCATGGCTGTCTGTTGCTGTCGCGTACCTGGCGGACGAGTCTGACTTATGCAGGGGTTACCTCTCTTGCGGCCCTGGTTCGAGAATCCTTAATAGTGTAGACAGGGAGTTCAGGAGCACAGGGGGGCACGAGGGCTGGACTGGATCACTTGCTGGTGCGTGAAGGTCCACTAGAGCTCGTGCTGAGCAGAAGAGTAGTCGTGCGGTCCGGGTCGGCAACTGGCTGGCTAGGAGGTGCAAGTGGAGCAGGCAGGCGGTTGGTCAGGTGCAGGCAGGGTCGGCAACGTGCGGGCAGCGAGGTACAGGTGGATCAGGCAAGAGAATAGTCGTAGACAGGCCGGGAGTCAGGGCAGGCAGAAATCAACAAGGTCCAGAGAAAGCCGGGGTCACAGGTACAGGAAAAGTCTCTCAGAGCAAGGCACGGGGTCACAGGAACGCTGTAGAACAGACAGCACTTGCTACAGGGTGCACACTGTTTAAATAGAGCCGCCCGGCGCCGCCTCCTCCGGGAGCGTGAGGAAAGCACAACAAAGTGCAAACAAGTCCTCAGCACAGTCTTCTTCTAACAGCGACCACATCCCCATATTTTTGCATATTTGCTTTATATGTATAGATGCTTTTAAATAGCCTTGCAGCCTGAGGAAGCGGTCCACACCGCGAAACATGTAGAGGACCATGTCAAGATCTATTACATTTGGTATCCCCAGTATTTATTGGGGACTGTTGATCTTCTGAACTCATTAACAATGATGCACGATTGTAACCATTGATTTTATATAGTCCTTGAGTCTGTATGTTTGTTTTTGTTTTTAAATGTCTCTACCAATAAATTGTTATTTTTTTGAATCATTGTAAAATCCATGGGTACCGAGATCATTTTTCTACTCTTGCCAGGAGGGGCATGTTTGGGGCAGCCCTAGGATTCCCTTTCCTACTATTGACTACAAACAATTACCAGATGTGAGTCACATCTTTAAAGCGTAACTCCACTTTTGTTGAGAAAAAAACATTCCCCTCTGGGTTATCAATGTACATTGCAAGGATTATAACATTCTTTGCTGCAGATTCCTACCTTTTGTTATTCTGAAGAAATCCCTGTGTGTTTCTCTGTGCCTCTGTACTGAGTGGGTCTATTGGGAGTGGTTTCATAATTTACTGTCAGGTGTGCAGCTGGAGAGCACTAATGAGGAAACCTACTGAGCCTGTATCCCTTTAGAAGTGCTCCTATTAAAAGTATCTCTCCAAAAATGACATTTTGTTGCAAGGGATGCCTTGAAATCTGATTTGTATCTTAGGCATACTTCTGGGAATATTGGTGAGCCAATCACAGAAGCAGGAAATTATGTTTCTGGGGAGTTGTCAGTACACACTCTGTGTACAAAAAAACTCCAGGTAGCCATATTGCAATGCATTCTCAGAAGATTACAGCAGCTGCAGATTGAAAAGGAAAGGTCATTTTTAATAACATTCAATTACAATATGACTTGTGTCGCAATTGTGCACACTATATTATTTTTTCTTTAATTGCTATTTTTTTCCCCCTGAAAGTGGAGTTACACTTTAGGTAAACATATACTCCCTAAGAGAATTCCAACCATTGACACATAATCTGGAACACCCAATTCTAATTTGATGGATTTGAAGTACGTTGTAGTTGTAAACGTGGGGGTGTGCTTACTTTTTCCACATGACAAATATGCATTTTGTTAATTTAGATCAGCCTTTCTCAGCCTTTTCAACACCGAGGAACCCTTGAAATAATTCTCCGTTCTCGGGGAACCCCTGCTAAAAATTAAAAATAGACAACTCATGATACATTAGTGGGATGGTCAGTGGGAAGAATGCTCCTTACACTTGTGGTCATTGGGAAAAATTACCCCCTAAGGGCTGGTTCACACTGAGGCGATCCTAGGCGATTTGCGATCCGACTTGTGTCGCCCCAAATCACCTGACATCAGAAATCCCATTGGAATGAATGGAGCCGTCTCAATATGCGCTACTCAAGTCCAAAGGGATTCCAAAAAAGGTTCCTGTACTATTTTCAAGCGGCTTCTAGGCGAATTTAGCCGTAGAAGTCAATGGAAGTTCGCTTCCAAGTCGGATCCCTGTCTATGAAGAAGCGACTTTACAGGAAGAACAACATAATTTTGCCAGAAGACACACACCTCATGTCCCAGGTACTCATGTTGAAATCGCCTGAAATCGCCTAAAATCGTCTGATATCGCGCCGCAATCGCGCAGATTCGCCTTTTCAAATCGCCTAGCAAAGTCGCCTCGAAATCGGATCGCCTCAGTGTGAACCGGCCCTTACAGATAGCTAAAAAGATCAATGGTGTCATTGGGAATTTATCTGAGAAGTAGAAATTGACCATTACTGAAGGAACCCCTAGCAACCTCTGGAGGAACCCTAGTGTTCCACGAAACCCTGGTTGAGAAACCCTGATTTAGATCATGAAAATGAAATAAAGTCAATTTTATGTGTCATTTGTTCAATTGCTATATGAATCAAGATCTAATATTTGCTTGTTAAAATATGCAGACAAAAATTAGCAATGTCAGTGGGATGTACCTACAATATAAAAACACTATAACTTATTTTTAGGACCAGTTGACACTGCATTTTTTTTGTAATGCAATTCATATGAGTGCATTATAAAATGTGGCACGCTTCACATCTCTGCATTTTCATCCTTTGTGTTTTTTTTAGGTACCAGCCACACCTATGGTTTTTGTTTTTTTACACATTAATGCATGCGCACGGGTTAGCCCTTGTTTTAGGTTGCCAAGTTCACATCTGTGTGATGTGCTGACATATTTTGAAGGGGCTATTGATGGCAAAGGCTGCACATAAAAATGCATGTCAACACATGTTATGTTTGTCAACACGCATTAATAACACAAAATATCACAAAAGCATGCACGGAAAGATGTGTATCTAGCTTAAACGTCCAGCAAACAGCTTTTTGCTGCTTTTTCTCAGAAAATGATATTCTGTAAAAATTGCACAAACTGCATGACAACTACAGGGAAAGTGCACAATACTTGCTTTATGCATACAGCTTTTTAGCCAGAAGTAGAACTAAGATGCACAATGGTGCTACCTTTCCTTCAATGGTCCGAGGAGCCTTGCCAGCACCAGCCTTTTCTACCTGGCTACTTCTAAATGCTGGGATGCAGTTGTCTTCTTTGTCCGTTGCAGGATGATGTCACTCCTGCATGCTCAGGAGTTCAGTCATCCCAGCACACAGGATATTTGATGAAATGTAAACTGAGCTGTGCACATGCAGCTCAGTATACATTCTAAAACACAACAGCGTTGTACATTTTAGAGAAGACTGTGTGCAGGCAGATAGGTTTATTTTATTGCAAAAGAGACATGCCTGTCTACTTGGTGTTTTTTTAGATGCTTAAAGTGGTAGTAAACCCTCCTATCATTTTCAGCCAAGGAAGCTGCCATCTTGGCCTCTGTTTAATCTACAACTGCCATGATGCTGCACATGTGATCAGCTATGACACCAGCCATTGGATAGTTTGACAGTATGGTTTAGAGCACAACCAATGGGAGTGTTACATTTCCGGCACGTGCCGGAAATGTGACTGGTTTTTAACCTGTTAAATGCATGGGTTTACTACCGCTTTAAGTACTGCTTTAAGTGGAAATAGAGCAATTAACATGTGTGAGTGATGTTTAGTGTTAAAGTGGATCTTCACTGCATCTGAGCACCACAAGCCAAAAACACTATTTTATTCATTTTAACCCCTTCAGCCCCGGAAGGATTTCCCACTTTAGGACCAGAAAACTTTTTGAGATTCGGCACTGCGTCGCTTTAACTGACAATTGCACGATCGTGTGATGTTGTACCTAACAAAATTGGCTTCCTTTTTTTCCCACAAATATAGCTTTCTTTTGGCGGTATTTGATCACCGCTGCATCACTTCTGATTACCGCTGTAACAAAAAAAGTGACAATTTTGGAAAAAAACAATATTTATTGTGAAAAGTGAAATTCTGACGGAAAAGGTGAACTTATCCTTTAAGTTTCTTCAAAATCCAGATTTCACAAAGAAAAAGAGTCAAATTGAAATCTCATGTCTGACAGCCATTGTAAAATGACACATTTGATGAAGCACATGTGACAGAACACATATGTCGTAAATGTCCAGTTTTAAAATAGTCTGGCAGAACAGCTAAGCAATACATATTCTAAGTCCATTTTTTGCCAGATTAAATCTTTATCGTTTGACAGTGAAAAGCCCTGCTACTGTGAAAAGGGATGTAGATATGACACAGGGTTCACACATTTTCAGGCATTGGAATTTCTGGATTTGGTTCCAGAATTTTGAGATTTCGAAGAGTTTTTGGAGGGAAGAAATTCCCAACCCAGTGCACACAGCCCTTATAATGAAGAATTTGGGATTAGTTCGGGACTCCTGTTTAGAGATAGACGTGGCCCACTCCATGCTGGAGGAGAGATCCTTGTCTATAGGACTGAGAGAATGGGACAGCTAAGCAAGTCTGGGAGACTGAGACAGCCAAGACAACTAAGGGAATCCAGGGGACTAAAAGAATCTGGAAGTCTCCGAGGAGTTAGAGAGCCCAGTGTGTCAGGAGAACCCCTAACAAAAAGCACTGAATGGGCCTGTGAAGATGGGTACTGAAAGTGAAACAGCAGAGAGAACCAAGAGAACTGACAGAGGGATGTAGAAACACTGAGGTACTGTGTAAGACAGTCTGAGGGGCCAGTCCACAGCCAATGTTTAAGGCCTGAGCAGTGGCACTGCTGAAGAGAGAGCCAGGTGGGTGGTGAAAATCCCCTGCGTGGGCAACAGTTTTTCTGTTGAAATCTTATTTTGTTTAATAAAAGTGGACTGGCAAGCCCCGAACCACAGTTTGGACTGGCATGGACTCAATAAAATTGCTTCTACCACAGAGCTAACAACCCCAATATCACAATAGAAAATCTGTAATTCCTGCTGTGATGCAATTACCTTAAGTGTTCACATTAATGTAGGAGAATATACAATTTAATAAGAAACATCAAACCGCCTAGTAGAGTGAGATGCATGCATTCTATATCTTATTTGATATCTAGAAAATCATAATTTGATTTGGTTAACTAATATGTTGGTAGTCAGATTGTGAAACCTTGTTATGTGGAAATTTGTATTGTTGGAATTATGCGTGTGTATGCTGGAACATAATAAAATGAGAGCACCTTCTTAAGGCACTTTGGGCATCAGACTTGAAGGATGTAGTGCCAGCAACCAGCTAGTGTCTCACAGGAGTCTTCACCTGAAGCTGGCTGCTGGGAGGGTATTTAGTGCTTCTGCTAGTATCTTTCAGTGTGTTAGTGCTCAGTGGGCAGACCTTAACGTTGCAGAGAACAGTATTCACATTCTGATATGTTCTCTGCAGTAATATCTTCTGGGCCCAGGCTGCATGATGATGGACTTTGGAAAGAAGGTGGTTCCATAACACTCATTACTCATAGGAAGTGGGTTTAATGACACAGAACTTTATTCTACCCAGAAGAGGACCAACAGGGAACATGGAGGACAGCACCAGAGCATGGAGAGGGTGATTATTGCCTTGAAGTTTTTTAAAAATAATCAGCATTGGGTTTAGGCTAATCAGTACCAATACTATGAATAATATTTTTTTTGGAAAATAGGAAGGATTGGAACCTCTATATTTTATTGCTGTCTGTGTCCCCACTGGGGAGATCTCTACTCGCTATTTGTCCAAGTGATTTATGATTCCAGTACAGAAAGGGACAACCTGATAGGATTCTATGCTATTTCCTACTCCAAATCAAACAAAAAAATATTGGCTTTATACTTCAGTTTGTGAAATGTTTTTTTTATTTTTTTATTTATACTGTTCCATGTTGTGAGTCTCTTGCACTAGCTAGCTTAATAATGAAGCTCTTTCATTTAGCTGCATCTTCGTCCGACTCTGAACTTATCTCTGGAGATATCCTCTTGGGTCAGATTCTTAAAATTATTTCTGTTCTTCATTTCACCTTAATATTTGTTTACTGGATTTGTTTACCGGATCTTCAGCTACAGGAACATTTGCTGTGCTGAGATATTCAGTCTCTCTGTAGCCAGGGGACATTAATTGTTATTCCTTAGTGGCTTTGAAAATGTCAATTAAACGAACATGATGTCTCTATCCCCAAATATTCATTATTCCCACATTCACTGTTCTGTACTGTGCTGTCATTACGCTTTCTAATTCTACGTACACTACACCTTTTGCCCACATCCCATGAGGCTCCTCTTCTACCCCTACAAGTCATCAGCAAGCAAATGGTCTACCAATTAAACACACTACCACCCTTGTGAAGTGTGCAGGTGGGTTTAGGTTCCCATAGAAACTTATCTAAGGTGCAGAAACATGGGTATCCAATTAAAGGAGATGTATATTTAGAAATGTGTGTTTCATCTCTGTGCCATGCCTTTCCAGTGCTAATATATATATATATATATATATATATTTTTTTTTTTAGCTGAGAGGAAACCCAAGATCATGCGATGATATAATTGCAAATGTAATGCAATAAAATTTGTAAGGAGTAGGGAACATTATGGGGGATTCGCAGGAAATTCAATCGCCCCACAATGCAGTGAAATCATGGGGAAATGCCGCACGTTGATTGGCCAAAGCATGCGTGCCTGCATGCTTTGGTCAATCACAGTGCGCTCTGCTGTGAGAGCCACGCTCACACTATATAAGGCTGCTTGTACAGCGGCCCATATGTAGTGCTGTGAACAGGCAGAGAAAGATGTAGCTAGTTTAGCTAGTGGTGTGTAGGCAGTGTAGTATATAGATCTATATTCCCACCTAACCAACTGTCCCCTAGATCCTGTTCCCTCACAACTACTACAGTCACCCTCTTATTCTATCCTATGCTCCCTCACCCACATCTTCAATCTCTCCCTCTCTGGTGGCTCCTTGCCCTCCTCTCTAAAACATGGGCAGATAAATCCCATACCTAAAAAGCCCTCACTGGACCCCACCAACCTGAACAACGTAAGGCCCATCTCATTGCTCCCATTCACCTCTAAACTTCTAGAACGCTTAGTCTACAATCGTCTTAGCTCTTACCTCAGCGAAAATAACCTTCTTGACCCCTTACAGTCTGGCTTTCGCTCGCAACATTCCACAGAAACTGCCTTACTAAAACTTACTAATGATTTACTAACTGCTAAAACCAATGGCCACTACTCCATACTCCTACTGCTTGACCTCTCTTCAGCCTTTGATACTGTCGACCACCCGCTCCTTCTCAATAAACTCGGTTCCCTCCTCCACATCTATCTCCTCTCTTCCCCAGGTTCTTGTCTCGGAACCCCCTGGGGCTGTCTTTCCCCGTTATTTCTCCGCCTCTGTCTCAACATCCATTGTCACTTCCTCGCGACACTATCCATCCTCCTCTTGGTCCTATCTCGTCCTAGAACCTCTGGTTCCCTTGTCTCAAATAACTCTTCCTCGCCCACCAGCTGTCATAGTTTCCGACTTCTCTCCAGTTCGTCATCCTCATACCTCATCACCGGTAACCAAAATCGTCAATCATTTAGTAATC